>JAJMJI010000002.1:600000-1068802 GCA_030563505.1 Candidozyma konsanensis | reverse complement strand
TTCCACCAGTAGTTGGATACATGGCATTGATTGTAAATGTGTGTTAGCATGCCGTTCAGAGACTTTCTTTCGTGACACAAGTGACAAACTTCTTCCTCTTGGGATTCCCGATCGTGAATGGGGACATATGACCCAAAGTTAAAATGATGAACCGCTTTAAAGCGATTTCTTTTGAGCCATTGTTCCTCATAAAAATCTTTCCAGAATTTGTCCCACCTCTTGATGGGTTGTACTTCGGGGCAAATCTCTCGAAACCGACCGGGCATCACTGGTGGTTTCTTCTCTTGAGTTTTGCGGCTTTGTGATTTAAAAATCCCTGTCTTCATTTGTTGTGCTTCCGCCTCTGAAGGGTGAGCCGGTAGCTTCAAAATTGTTTGCCCGCCATTCTGTAGCCAGAGGTGGGTTTAGTCTTCACACCAATTTTGAAAATTGTAGCTTCTTTCTGGAGTTTGCAAAATAAGGGACCATTTGAGACTATGGCTCAATAATTACCACGGATGTAGGGTAATCAGAAATGGTTGTATAGTGTAGTGGCATCACTTGAGATTCTGATTCTCACAACCTGGGTTCGATCCCCAGTGCGACCTTTCTTTTTGAACTTCTGGGACACATTTTTTATCAATCTGACACGCTGGCCAGAAATAGATCTTTTTACGAATCACTCTCTTTCTTCATTAGTGACTTGTGCATCGTTGAATCGTGAATTACTATGTTCATGTCATGTTCGTCGAACCTGCTCGATGTTTCCAACTAGATGTGAATGTGGTGGCTCTGATGGCTGGCTCAGCCAAACCCACTTACCTCTAACTCTCCTGTCATCAGCTGTTCCGTGGAACTCCACCGGGGTTTTGAGCATTTTCTGATACCTCAAGAAGTCTCAGAAGATCTTGGTCGTTAGAGGGCGTGTCAGGTGAGGCAATCTGGTCGCCACCACGGGCACCCTGAACACTGCCGGCCCCGCTGGCCCCGCTGGCTCCCATCTTACCTGCGTTCTTGTTGTTGCTGGGCTTGCCGTCTACAACAAGGCCCTCGTCGTTACCCACAATGGGGCCCTCATTCACCGAACCACCTTTGGGTGCTTCGACGAAAATGTTCTGCTCCTTGCTAGCCAAAGCAACTTTCTCATCGGCACGGTCTTCCACTTTTGAGGAGTCCACAAGTTTGCCAACGTCACCGTTGTTATCGCTTTGTTTTTCAAGTGGGTCGACCAACTCGTATGTAGGTTCCGGTTTCTCCCTAAGCTCTTGCGAGATCATGAATATACAGAGCCCGAAGAAGAAGAGCATGACAAGGTACCCTGTCAACTTTCTGGAGTTGGTCAAGAAGAACTGATGGGGCATTTTCTCGTATGCTTTAGTTCGTTTCGAATGTGGTTTCATGTAATACGGCCGTGGGAGGCCGTTGGTTTTGTAAGATCCTTGCATGCTTGTGTGGTAGTGCAATGTAACACGATAGTCCTTATGAAAGAGGTACTATTAATGTTGAAAAAGGCTATGGTGGAAATGCAGAGTATGACAGCTTTAGATTAAGGCGCGACCAGAAGGACCTGAACTGGGAGTATGCCGGATTATGTGCAAGACCAACCTGGCACTACGAATATTGGCCTCGACTCTGGGAACACGCATGTGCTCCAATGGAAACCAGAGGTATAATTTTATTCTTGATTGTTCTGTGGCTTACGTAATCGAAGCATTTGACTTTTTGAGTTAAGACGCTTGCACTTTTCGATTTCGGCATTTCGGGCTTATCGTGGAAGATCTTGCAGTTAAGAAATCTGGCCTTTGTCCCGAGTGTTTGTGAGGCATTGTCAGTGCTCCCAATCCGCATTCCAGAAAGGTTGCTTCCTGATGCAGCCAAGCCACCGTTTAAGTAGACATGTGGGCGTTTTGAGGATGGGTCGAAAAAAATAGACGCCTTGTTCTTTTTATTTTTCACATTCACCGTTTTGGTGTTCCCTTTGTATTTCTAGTGCGCACGTAGAAAATGGCTGCAAAACACCCAATACCTCACAAAGCACAAACCATACACCATATGTTAAAAATTACTCTTCTTTTTCTGTCCATTTTATTTACAGTATTTGCTACGCCTCCGGCGTGCTTTCTCAGCTGCATCAACGAATTGGCCCACTACTGCCCGGGCAGTCATCACGATCTTCTGTGCTTGTGCCAGTTGAAAGAGTCCTTGATTGGGTGCCTTGTTGATATATGCCCCGTAGGCGATCTAGACGCTGGCAGGGACCACTTTGTGGGCACTTGCCTTGAGCACAGACGGCCCCACGTCCCTGTTCGGCATGCCATTACACCAGAACAGGCCCACCAGTACATCCACACCGACGACCCTCCTCTTGATCGAAATCTGCTAAGAATTTCACGAAGCTTTAACAACGGCCTCATGAAGCAGGGCACGCCCGAGGGGAGGGACGGCTTGGTGATCAACAAGCGGGAGGTCCTGGAGAGGGATCCTGAGGCCTCAAAGTACCAGCAGCGATTCCACTATGAGCATTAATTCAGATTTGATACTCTCTCAGAAAGGCGTAGTGATAGGCATTGACTTGTCCGGTTGCCATGAAGATCACCAAGTAGGATCGAGATCTGGTGAGGTAGCCCTGATAAGATGGCCCTGATATTTACACAGTCAGCGGCCTCTATGCATCCAAAATACTCTTCTGTCGTTTGTCAACCATCACTCTCAAGATCTGACTTTTCGGCACGCTGACCAAGCCCACCTCTCTCCGCTTGATACTGGCAGGGTCGATCTTATCCCTGGAGTTCTCGTACAGATTCGTAAGCAACAAATTGCCAAAGGGGTCTATAACCGTGAGAACCCCGTCAATGACTCTTTGGTCAATTAACTTGACCCTCATCGCCACGCCTATGTACTTTTCGATCGGAGCATCCATAAAGAACGAGTTTGATGGTGGAGTGCATGAAGAAGCGGAAAAACTAGAGAGATGGCAGTCAAGATGTGCATTCGGGACGGATAATGAAGTATATGTCATTGATACGAGTAATTTGAATTCAGATGAAATTTCGTAAGTAGAGAATTATTCAGTCTTTAGGATTCTGTCAATGCAAGCAATCACTTGACCGGAGGTCGGCGTGCTACTAGTGGACACAAATTAGCACACCCAACAAATTCACTACTCTTCATTTTCAAAAAAAACCTCAATTGCCGAAAACCCCAATTTCCGGTTTACTTGTGACCATCTCCAAAAGCTCCCTTTAGGGCACATCTCTGAAGCGGTTACCCGCACTAGGAAAAAGTATATATTGTTGCAAGTCGCAGTCCACTTTTCTCTAACATCAATCGCAATTATTTTCCTCACATTAGGTTGACGTGTTTCTCCATGTCGGCTGTTTTGGAATGCCAAGCGTAGATAGATAAGCACGTTGCTGGGCGCCTGACGTTGACTTCTACATGGAGCGTTGGGAATCAGTTGTGGCTACATACATCCTAGGTTTTTTTCTCGTAGACACTATTTTCTTTCTATGGATATACACCACGAGCTACGAGCCATCCACCAGGAGTACAAGTCTTACTTTCCAGAATGTGAGCTCCATTTGCACAACGATGTTACCGTGCCAGACGACGATATATACGCCAGAGCATTGAAAAGAAAGAGTCCGCTGTCGCACATAAAGCTCAAGACAGACGAGGATGCAAGCGTTCTACTCACCGTAAGCGTTGCGGGATGGCACGAGGTAGGAAGAAAGAACCACTTTCCAACCTTTGAAGCGCTCCTCAACGACATATCTCCCGGATTCCGCAACAGGTTTGCGTCGGAACTTACATCAAAACTCACGAATTTGACCTGATAACTATGTACATTACTTAAGACTGCTTGTGCTTAGAGGCATTCTCCAAGTCGCCGACGTCGAGTCGGTTGTTTCTGATGTAGTAGTGCTTCTTTCTTGATGGGTACTTCTTGGGCAGCGACACACATTCTATGTTCTTGATGTTGGGGCTGAACAAGGGCACTCTCATTTCCACACCGATTTTGTTCATCTTGTTTCGGATATGAAGGTTGGTGCCGATATTGTGATTACCTCTTTTGATGCCGAGGAGCTGTCCAAGGACGCTGGTTCTGTCTGTATAGGTGACCCTAATGACATCTCCAGCCCTCAAGCCGTCCGGGGCTACCAAGGCCGATCTTTTGCCAGTGGGGTCATGTTTCTTGACGAGCTGTTTATGCAAAAATTTGAGGACGTTTTCACCGTTTCTTCTCTTGGGGAGTGGTTGGTAGACAGCTGATTGTTAGTACTGAAAAAAACGAGGAAAGACTCAACCACATACCTTCTTGGCCCTTGCTGACGGGCTTCGGCGTCGTATACGACCGCTTAGCGAACGAAAGCGCCAAGTTTTTCACTCCTTGAAGTCTAAAACCAAGCATTTGGCACTGGTAAGAACTGAAGGATTGATTTTTTCCAGTACTCAGGTCACAAGTATGCAGGACATTTGGAGTGCCCATTTGCAACCAATGTGAAGTCTAGTAATAAAACCATTAAGACCATGGTTCTCTATGCTAATTCTAATGTACACCGCTATGCTAAAACTAAAATCTCGAGCGTCTCTTTCTTCCCGTGAACTTAGAGTCGTGCGCAACTGTACGACCCCTTCTTCTCATGAGCTCCTTCTTTCTGTTGATATACTCCTTCTTCGACTCCAACTTCTTTTTCATCTTGCTGCTGAGCTTCTTGGTGTTATTTTGAGCCTCCATCTGGGCGCCAGCCAAGTTCAATGTTCTTTCAGATTGACCAGCAGAAAGCACAAGGTAGTACTTCTTGTTTCTCTTGCTTTCGGGATCGTCTATGACTAAACCACCGGCAAAACCGGCAACTTTGGCAGCCTCTAGGATGTTCTGTGTCTGGGTGTCATTCATTGGGTAGAACTGGGCGACAAACTTACCACCTCTGACCATGGATGCAAATAATGTGTTGAAAAATCTCAAAAGTCTCTTCTTTGGGTCAACGCCAGCCGTGTCAGCGTTACAAAGCCACTGGATGACAGAAATAGAAATCACAGCATCGAACGTGCCTGCTCTGAATGGGATACCGTTACCCAAGTCAGCCAAGAAGAGGTCTCCCTCCACATCTCTATCTAGCGCTGATGCCAACATGCTTGGAGCGATATCCATACCAATCCAGTTGTAGCCTTCTTCAGTGAGGATTTCTCCAGAAAGACCGGAGCCACATCCCAAATCTAGGATAAAGTGGGGGAAGTCTGAATCAAGGTTGAGGAGCTCAAGCGCCCTGAGGGTCATTTTCGCCTGAATATGCTGCACACGAGTAGAAGATGTGTACTTGAATGACTCGGTATCATCGTAGAAAACCTCCGGAGGAGCGATCTCCTCTGGTCTTGACATAACTTAAAGATGAGGTTGAGATGAGGAGAAAGTGAGGTGCCATCTTTTCCTCACACAAATCGTGTGCACGTGACCACACCCCGAATTTGCAGCCATGCCTTCTACAAGGAAGTACTTCAGTCAAAATCATATTAATTAAAAGACCAAATAAAGGGTGCAAATCATCGCCGGGCCCGACGTGAACCCTATCCAGCAAATCGCATTACCAAGTACCTTTTTGTCCTTCAAATACTTGGATCTGCTGATCATCACCAAGGGTATCTGGCTCATCTGGAATAACCATAAGTATCCTCTGACCCGGCCGAAAATAGCATACATAACCAACTCATGAATGAAGCTGGAAATGACAAACGTCACAATATTCGCGTGAGCTTTGTTGAGCCTGAAAGCACTAATGGACGAATGGTATACATGTCTAAGAAGGAAGCGGTGAACAGGCTTGTTCCAAAGTCTCGCGTATTCAAACCAGTCAACACATGACCACCAGGGCCCGTAAAAATCGCGATCAGCGTAGTAGCTGAGCTCGCCAATAGCGTTCAAAATGGCATCCCAAATTAAGTAGAACACAAGAAGATACTCCACCAAGAAAGGTGGAATCATATCGACTAGAATAAGCACATAGGCAATATTGCGGTCAACCAAGCCGAGGTTGGCTTGCCTCAACTCTATTGTTCTCACAACAAGCGGATAAATCGAATATTCAGCAACGAATAGCATGATGGAAATAATGCCAAAGATGGCCACAATCTTCTCAAACAAGAAAAACTTACGAATCCTCTCATTACGTGGATACACAAGCTCGTAAACCACAGTCGGGAACATGGTATAGCTGAAGAAATTGCAGAAGTTGATGTTCTGTGGGAACTTAATCAGCTCTTGTTTCTGCAAGCTCTCCAAGCTCATTTTCAAGGTTTTGGGATCGATCTCATCTTCTTTTGAAATTGCCACAGACTGATGAAGGAGCTCAAAACGGCAGAAAGCGATACTCTCATTAAGCACCACTTTGGTTTCTTCCTCTTTGAATTGAGATGGGAGTGTCTTCTCATTGGCATTCAACTTATTCAAGTAAGTTTCTGAGAACTGTAGCTCTAGCAAGATTCTCCAGAGATAGCCATTATAGAAGCCGTAAGAGTGTGTTTTCATCAAAAGCACAAGCATGTGGAGCACAAGAAACACTCTGCCTATCCATTGAAAGTCAAAAACCAAAAGGTAGGTTATCCAAAAAACAAAAAAGATAACCTCGTGAACCGTTTGCAAGATCCAGCCACTGCGGTTCCAGTTTATGTGGCCATTCACACAGAGGCTCTGGATAAAGTAGGAGAAGTATATGTTAAGATACATGAGGGCATCAGTAACCGCAATTTTAGGAAGACCAGCAATGAATATCTGGAAAACAGGAGCTTTGTAGATGATGAGACCATCCTCGAACATAGCGTGGAGAGCGTCCTTTAATATGAAGAAGGCAGTTGCTAGCCAAAACAAAATGAAAAATCCGTAAAACTGGGAGTTCTTCACCTCCGGCGAGTCGAGAATCGTGTACCGCGTAGGGTCAGCACTCAAGTCAGCAAAGCTAGATTTAAAGACAGTTCCATTTCGTTTGTTTCTCTTCAACCGGTCATGGTAGGTGGTGTTGAGCTTCTGGAAAATACCCTCCACCAGCTTACTGTCTAAAGTGTCCAACGTTTTCTGGGGAACCACTTTTCGTACCCCCAGGCTTCTGTGGCGTATCAGGCTCGAAACAGAGTCTTGAACGGGAGCCTTTTCATCCGAAAGCTCTTCTGTAGATTCAGAAGCCTCACTGACCGGCAGGCTTGTCAAGCCGGGGTTGTAAAAGTCTGCCGAGAGAGGCTTCCTGGAGCCCGAGGACATGTTGGTGATATTTTCCAACTTATCCTCTGTTTCTGAGCGTTTCACCATTCTGAGAAGAAAAAGAAAAAGGTCTTTGGAGGATTGCCGGGGTCACACTAAAGTCACATAATATAGAAGCTGAAATGGCAAGCATTCTGCAGGTCCGAAGCAGCGAGACTTACGGGAGTAACGGTGATTGCAGTTGGCGGCTACGCAGAGAGGGCAGAAGTACAGAAATCATGAATGAACTTCCCAGTGGGGACGGTCGGAAGTATCAATTCGAGCAAAATTCGCCCGGTGGGGCTTATGTATTAATCTGGTAGATGAACCCTGCGCAAAATATCGTACCACCCGATACGAGAGTAAAACGAATCTAGAAGACAGCTTTTTGGTTTGAAATGAGACGGATCTGGAAAGGGTCAGAAAAGTCTTGAATGTGTCTTAAATGTGGCTGAAGCATTGGAACGATGGTATCGAATCTGAACCGCAACTTTACGGGAAGTGCGTCAGGATACGACTGTTGCATAGTCTATGTACAATACGTCATGGAAGAAAGCAACGGTTTAGCAATAGAAGCTTCGGAAGTTCGGAGTGTCATCAGGGTCTCGACTGAAGAATCGACCTATACGAAAAGTCGGCTTAGGATTAAAAAGAAAAAAAGAATACTCGGAACCTTTGGCACCGTGGATCCGGCCACTATGTAGTTAACCACAAGCACTATGTATTAGGCAAGTGCAATAGCCAGAGCTGGCACTATTTACAATTAACGGTACACCCGCTCAAATGGCCTGGTATCGTTGAAGCATGACTTCCACACTGCGTCCACCACCTGTTGCGCAACCTCCAGATTCTTACAGTTGGGGTTCGCAGAGACGGAAAGAACTGCCCTCCTCTTGATGCAATCTTGGAACTTGCCGCCGAAATTGCCGAATCCGGTTTTTTGAATCTCCTTCATGATTCTGCATTCCCCACTAAGCATGGAAGCACGGATCTCGGTGCAAGCATGGTGTTTCAAGTCGGTGAGGTCAACTTTGAACTTCAAGTGGTCGTAGGCGTGCACGAGCTCGTGGGTCAAGATATCCTCAAGCTGCCATTTGTCCTGGATCCAGTTGGAGCACAACAAAATGCCGTACTTAGGATGGAACCCACCGCCCTTGAGATCGTCACATTTGTCACAAATGATGTTTTTCGTGCTCAAGTTCCCGCCTAGTTTGTTGACGTGGTCCATCATGAACCTGACACTAGGCGAGTATCGGAGCATCCAGTCTCTATTCTCGTCACACAGCTCGCAGTTGGTGTTCATGTGCTTTTCTCTGTAGTCGTGTTCGAACTGTGCTTTCTCTTGCTCGGACATGCCCAAACCGGTTCTATACAGCAAAGAACGCCTCCACCATTCAAAACCCGAGAGCTTCTCCGGCGGAGACGTCTCTAACGCCGACTGTTCTTGGACCATGGAGAAGAAGAAGAGTGAAGTGTCGGAACCTATGCAGGAGAATGGTATCTGGACTCAAGAGATTTGTCATACATCGAAAATGAAAAATGAACAAAAGTGGAGGTTGCTTTTGATTTCAAAGAAAAGGTTATTATAAGCTAAAAGAAATCGAAGATCAATTCACCTTTGGCTCTTCCGTCGTACTATATCTCTTCTTGATCACTGCGAAGAGATATCTCTGCCGGACCTCAAAAAGCACATCCACATCCTACCATGGTTTCCAATATCTGGGTAGCTGCGGCCGATAACGACCAGGAGCTTGTCAAAAAGTACATAGAGTCTGGCAAATTCAACGCAAACATAAAAGATCCGAATGGCTACACACCCATTCATGCGGCTGCTTCATACGGTCACATCGAGCTTCTTCGCTATCTCATCAGCCAAGGTGGAGACATAAATATTCAAGACGAAGAGGGCGATACTCCTTTGCATCATGTGGAAGAAGTCTCCGTTGCCAAAACGCTAGTGGAGGAATTCAAGGCCGATTTCAAAATCAAGAATGGCGAGGGCCAGACTCCAGCACAGTACATCGAAGAAGAGGACGAGTTTCCCGAACTAGCCAAGTACTTGCGCTCTTTAACACACGATGACCCATCGTCTTCATTCATAGATAATCTTCCAGCCCCAGGAAATGCGGGAGGCCACCAGATCCGCTACACCATGGAGGAAGACCCAGAAGGAGGGGAAATCGACGAGGAGAGAAGAAAGAAGTTAGAGGCTGTTGTGAATAGTGAGAACCCCGAAGAGGCTCTCAGAGAACTTGTCACCTCTGCTGTGAGGGACGGTTTGGCTCAGTATCAGGAGAACGAAGCCCATGACGCCAAGAGGCGGAGAGAGTAATTTTGATGGGCTTCTACGCATAGCGGGGTTATCAGAATGGCCTAAAGCGGGCACTTATAGACAACTGAATGGTGTCTTGCGGAGTATCCTTTGAGGTGTCTTTCATAGGTCTCTCAATGAGAACCTGAGAGGTCTCAACAGAAAGCACCCCAGATACCACAATAACCAACCTTCCGTACTCTAACTAATCTAGTTTGTATCGCCAGCTATCCAAATATTAAATTTTTTAGCATTTTTAGTATCTTGTCGGAATATTCCAGAGAGCCTTTGGGCGTCTGCCAGTCTATACAGGAAGACGTCGCTATAGTGGACGAAATGTCAAATCGCTTAACTCACCTTCATCTCATAGCTATGATTGACCAGATTTTGGATTATTTCAGGGCTGGACTAGTCAATCCCGACGGCACTCCGAGGTACGCATTCCCATGATATCTTCCACATTTTAATTCGCTAACAATTAGGAAACCTTATGCTGCCTACACTTTGGATGAATTGTCGTCCATGACCATAATTGAAAGAGCCAAACTCTGCGACTGGAGAATGGAGATTTTCACTTTGGCCTTCACCTTACTCTTTGCTTTATTCTACAAAGGCGGTGATTTGTACAACTACCGCAAAGTGTCTTCGTTTCTCGCTGGTGTGAAAGATGTCTTTGAGGAGAACTTCGCTCAGTTTGGTGTTGGCGACGGTAAATTGTTCATCAAGGATAGTGCCGAGTCATACTCTTCTTACGCTTCTGGACGCGAGAACATTGAGAAGGTCAACATCTCCTTCAAGTTGGCTCCCAGACAAAACATCTTTTTGTGGATCATGGAGACTGGCTTCAGTTTCTTTACTGAATCTGTGCCTGCTCCAACAGATAGGGCTCAGATCGTGATCACTCCATCGGGTGACTATGAGAACTTTATCGCTGCCATTGTGTCCAAGATCGGCATGAGTGACCACAGAAAGTTCAACTATTTTTTGGCTTTGACTAAGACCAGTGATTCTGAAAAATTGCCTGAGTCTTTCGTTTTCATGAGTGAGGTGACTGAATTCCACGAGAAGACGCTCACTCAAAAGCTTGCTTCCTCTTTGACCTTGGGCTTGGCTTCTGTTGTGAAATTCATTGCTTTCACTGATCAGCCAAACGAGAAGCCTGAGGCTATTCGTGACTTGTTTCCTCGGCGTAGAGTTGTCTTGTCGTTAAACTTGACCAACAACAAGCAAGAATTGAAGGAGGTGTCTGACATTCTTGCTGCTGTTTTTGACATTGTTGACCAGTTGTCTGAGAAGCAAATCACCTTCAAGCCCGAGGCCGTGAGAAAGGTCGTGAAGAACAGAGAGCTTGAGATTCAGAAGATTCAGAAGCTTGAGGAAGAACTCAAGAAAGAGGCCGAGGCTGATGAAAGAGCCAAGTTGAAGAAACAAGAAAGAGAGAAGTTCAGAAACTTGTCCAGAGAGGAGCAGATGAAGGCCGAGAAGAAAGCCCAGGACAGAAAGCAGAGAAAGGCCATGAAAAAGATGAAGGTCAGAAGCTGAGCTCATTGTCGTACATTGGAACAATTGTGCACCCGTGCAAACGTAATATCATGTTCTATCTACTTTACCCGTAAGACGCCAACCCCTGCCCACAGGGGTTTTGAATACCTCGGCCACTCCAGCTCCCAAAGCATCAGCTAGAATCCACAAGAGATCGTAGCCGTAGAAGGGTTTCCGGAAATTGGCCTTATTTTTACCTTCCCATTTTTCAAATAGCTGCTCCTCAAGAAGCTCTTTGAACTTGCTCTTGCTCAACGTTTTCACGAGCCAAGAGCGGCCTGAATTGACCATCTTTAGAAATGTTCCACATCTCGGGTACGCCAAAGAATATTGGTGGACATTTATCTCATTGTGGTGGTTCGAGGTGAGAGTTACCACACCTGTCTTGACAAGAGCCGAGAGATGATCTGCCGAGATGTCGGTGGTACAAATTGAAAGTGCTTCAGGATGAGATTCCACAAATTTCCGAAACGCCTTCAAGGCAGCGGCAGTTTCTTCATCCAGACCCTCCGCTAGTTTTTCTATGAGTGCAACATAGTGCTCAGTCTTCACCACCACTTCCATGTTTTCGTATCCGTAGGTCACCTTGGAAGACTGCCCGCCTTTTCCGGTTCTCAGAATAACGGGCAGCGCATTAGTGATAATAAACTTCTTCACTAGGCCCTCCCGAATGCACATTTCAAGACTTCTGTCCACAAAGGTGTTGCCCTTCTCCTGGAACATTGAGTATAGTTGGTTCAATGTAAGCATGCCTCCAGCTGGAAGTTGCTGGTTGCGATAATTGACAATTTCTGCTTTGGTTTCCATGGAAAGCCCTCGTAGAGAGAAGAGTAGATCATTAGCTGAATGTTCCAAAGAAGCCTGCTCGCTGTAATGTCGATTGTGCAAGCTGGTCTGTTCTGCCCACTGGTTTTCAACGGCAGTGTCTATGGCATCCACTATGCCTTCGTACCCTTGGATCTGGAAATCTAGATAAGCTCTCTGTGGTACTACCTGTAGAGGCTCATCAGTACTGTCTTCCTCCGTTTTTTTCTTCAAATCCCGCTTAGCTTTCGGTTTATTTTTCAAAGGTGAAAGTGGGCTTTTTCTCGGTAGGGATCCCGGTTTCTTGATCCTCGACAGGCTTGCTGCAGTGAATCGGAGATTTGACATAAAGAACGATTAGGTGATATGGGTGCAAAAATTCGCACAAACCTCTCCATCTCTACATATCTACCTAATATGCCCAATAACGTGAATGATTCTATGTACAGTTTAGTTGACGATAACCTTCTTTCTGTCGGTTTCGCCGTCGCTGCTTTTGTATTTCCAAAAGTATGTGCCCTTCTCAGACAAGCTTTCGAGGGATTTACCAGTCGAGTCCTGGAGAACGATACCTCCTTGGGAAAGCTCGATACCGCTCGTTTTGTATATGAGATCGACAAGGCCAGAAGTTGTTAAAGGACCCTTCAGCGTCTCGAGCTGGTGGCTCAAAGTTTCAGGAACCGAGGAGTTGACTTCTCTGGCAATGATGGAAGACAGGTCCCCAGAGGCGTGCAAATTCGTGACAGGCAGTTTGGAAGCGTTCTTCATGTTTGAGAATAAAGCGGACAATTCGTCTAATGATAATGCAGGCAGTGTTTCCTTTGGTGCCACGGATTCCGTCGTCTTGACCTTCTTGGTGTTTTTCGTGAGGAGGACTTTCTTGGCCTCAACAACAGGGATCCGAGGGCCGTGGTCTTTGGTGATGTAGCATGCTTTGTTGTCCACGTGGAGAACGTTTCTCATGAATGATGGAGCCACATCTATGATTTGACCTCTGACTCCGTGAGGAGGGTAGTCCTTAAGTAACTGCACGGGGATCTTATTGGACTTTGCCCTGCTAGCGTGTCTGGTGAATTGCCTGGCCACGCACATCTGGTTTTTGAGGAGAGACATGGTCACTAGATTCACGTTACAGGTCTGGAGTTGAAAATTTTGGACTACTCGATTTTTGAGGTGCACGGGTGTGGGTACGAACCAGAGGCCCAAAGGTGGCCAGTGGGCTTGTAAGTTTTTTTAGAATCGGGCAGGGCGTTCTAGTTGTTTTCTTTTCAATCAATTTCTCTTTAGATCCTCTGGAAAAACTTCTTTGAAATAAGCGGAGCGCTCAGTTTCGGCCGCTTATTGTAATGGGTGCAAATTCCGTGAGTAGGCCCATTTCCTATGGCAGGGAGGCATGGGAAAATGGCAACGTTCCTCCAATTTGTATTTTTTGATCGAAGTGGAAAAGACTTAAGGCCTTCAGTCCCATCACATATCTCCCCATCGATGTGCCTCTAGGTAATCAGTAAACCCTCACTTGTATTCACTTGGTCGTGTCAGTAAGAGCATTCTTATGGAAATCAAAAAAAGCTTTCTTCTTCAAGCACTCTTTCTCCATCAAAGACCAAATCCACGACTCCTTATTAAAGCACCATACATAGGCATCTGATGTGTACCCCATACTTATGACGATACAGGAACTGATGCTCATCGCTCCAACTACTACAGTTCTTTGGCATGGCAGATAAGAATTGCTTCATATGCCTAGAAAAGGAGTCAAAATACACATGTCCCGCATGTGGCACGAAAACCTGCTCGGCTGAATGCGTCAAGCGCCACAAGCTCCGATCTGAGTGTAGTGGTGAAGTTGATCCTGCTAAGTTTGTGCCCAGGAGGGAGATATCCGACAATCCGTCCTTGGTGAATCGTGATTACAACTACTTGCTCAACTTTGAGCGCAAAATCAACTTAGGGATGAATGACGTTAAGCTGAACGCTAGGCCCATGTTCAAAAGGCAGCCAGGAAACAACAAGAGACAGAGGCTTGACGACAGCACAGACGGCAGGATAAAAATGGTCAACAAAAGGTACAACAGCCCAAATTACTCGATCAAGCGTGACAACGTTTTGGTCATAAATCTCCCCCAAGGTATGACCAGAGCAACGCAAAACAAGTCAGGCTACGATAAGAAGGCTGGTACCTATACTTGGACTGTGGAGTGGGTGCTTGTGGACAAGGATGGGAAGGCTTTCGGTAACTTTACATCTTCTCGTCTTAAAGAGGAAACTACCCTTCGAGACGCTCTTTCGGTGAATCCAATGGCCAGCGCCATGGGCGTTGAACCAGAAAGCATAGAAAAAGAAAAGCTCCACTTCAGCATCGAAAACGTCATCAGCATGGGAAAACGGTCTATCATAAGACTCAATGGAGAAGACAGCCTCGCAAAAGCTTTGGCCAATAAGGTTGTTCTCGAGTTCCCCAAAATCTACGTCACTTATTCTCCAGAGACGTGGGAGGAGTATGTGGAGGAGGAGAAGGAAGCATACGGCATTGAGAGTGAAACTGACAGCTCCAGTGACTCCAGCTCAGATTCTGACTCGGATCTGTCTTCAGATGGCGGTTCGGACTCGTCAGACTCGGGTGATGATTCAGATGATGCTCCAGAGGAGACCTCATCGAAAGTCCCGGAGCCTGAGCAAACCGCACCCAGTATTTCAGAGGGTAAGGTTGTTTCACTGGGAGCTGGATACGAAGAGGAGGAGGGGTTTTCCGCATAAATTCGCATAGTTAACAAGAAGTCATGATATTCTGGTAGTAGGTTTAAGTGCGCACTATAGATTTGGCGATGAGTATTATCGATCAACACCGTTCGACCCATGAACGTCTTCAAAAAACCGCTGGAATCGGAGCGAAATCTACAAGCAACCATATATATCGGAAATTTGGACCCACAGGTCGATGAACCGCTACTATACGAGCTTTTCATTCAGCTTAGCCCGGTAAAGCTGCTCAATCTTCCCAAAGATCGTATTCTGAGGCAACACCAGGGATACGGGTTTGTCGAGCTACAAACGGCCCAGGACGCTGACTATGCTCTTGAGATATTTAGAGGAATCAGGCTCTATGGCAAAACATTGAAAATGAAAAGGGCAGAGCCCCAGACAAGTGCAACCACCGGTTCAACAGGAGAAGAAGCGGTGCTTAGCATAGGCGCCAGGCTCTTTGTGAAAAACCTCAATCCGATGGTTGACGATAAGTATTTGAAAGAAACATTCAGCAAGTTTGGCGGCTTGGTAGAGTCGCCTCGGGTAGTGAGAGATGAAGAGGGCAATTCCAAGGGCCATGGATTTGTGGAGTACGATTCTTTCGAGACCAGCGATGCGGTGATCGAGAGAATGAACGGAGAGATTCTCATGAATAACAAAATCACCGTGGAATACGCATACAAAGAGGGCAAGACGAAACATGGTGATAGTGTGGAAAGGCTTCTTGCCGAAAAGGCCAAAACGAACGTTAAGAAGACGACGTCAGGACGTGTCAGGAAACCCAAAAAGGGACGTTCGTAGGGTATTGAGGGAATTAAAACTACTAGTAGTAGATATCTTCATACTGGTTGCGCATTTCGCAGCCAGTTAGTAATATAGGCAGTGGTCAATCTGTGAGATAGCAAGCAAGTTCAGTCGTCAGCGAATTAGCGTTAGCAAGCAACATATCCCGTGGCATGCAATATAACTGTAAAGCTTCCTCTTTAAATTTTTGGGCGCTACGTTCCGGATTGTTCTGAACTGTGGAGTATTTCGCATATTAGTGCAACCACACTTCAGCACCAATTGTGCCCCCCTTTATTGTCAGAGAAGATACAAAAGCCCACGCCTCAGCACGAAAGATCTCAATTGCCTGATAATGCCCATTCCCAAAACTCACTTTGTCGCTATCGCCGAAGAAACCTCCGATTCTCCCGATGTTGTCCAGTATAAGGAGGTTGAGGCTCCACAGATCACTGGACCACACGATGTCATTATCAAGAATAAGTATGCCGGCGTGAACTTCATTGAAAGCTACTTCAGAAAAGGAATCTACCCAGTTGACCTTCCTATACTGTTTGGTCGTGAGGCTTCTGGCGTTGTGGCTGCAGTTGGATCTGAAGTCAAGGACCTCAAGGAAGGTGATAAGGTGTTTTACTTATCGGGAAGAACTTTTGCTCAGTACACCAAGGTGGTTTTGGATGGTAAGTTTCACACCATCCACAAAGTCGATGACGATACTCCCGAGGACAAATTGAAGTTGTTGGGCTCAATCCTTACTCAGGGCTTGACTGCTATCACCTTTGCACACGAAGCACATCCTGTGAAAAAGGGAGAATTCGTAGTAGTTTGGGCCGCTGCTGGTGGAACGGGTCAAGCCTTTACACAATACGCTAGCTATCTTGGTGGCCGTGTAATCGCTCTTGCATCCACTGACGAGAAATTGAAAATCGCCAAAGACTTGGGAGCAGAGTTTTTGGTGAACTCGCTGGATGCTGATGTTGCACAGAAAGTGAAGGAGATTACGGGCGGCCGTGGGGTTGATGTGATTTTCGATGGTGTTGGAAAGGCTGTGGAAGACACCAATTTTGAGATCGTTAAGAGAAAAGGCTCCTTTGTGTCTTTCGGTAAAGCGTCCGGGCTCATTCCTCCACTCTCGATCTACAAGCTCACTCCAAAGAATATCAAATTACTCTCTCCTACTCTCTTCCACTACATCACAGAGAAGGAAGAATGGGATCAATACAGCAAGATCTTGCTCGACCTAGTCAACTCAGGCAAGCTCAAATTCACCTTACAGAGTTACTCATTGAAAGACTATGCCAAGGCTGCGACTGCGTTGGAAAACAGAGAAACTACCGGCAAGCTTGTGTTGGAGATTCCACAGTAAGTAAGTCCATTGAATTTATATGACGATATTCACAAGCGAGGTCTGGCGTGCTCGTATTTTGTAAGGTCCTCTGGGGTGACGACACCATACACCAAGTTACCCTCTCCGTTAGTTATGATGGCGAAGAAGTTTCCTGCGTTGAAGAATTCCGCAAGCTTCTCCAAGGGTGTTAAAGGAGTGAGTACCTGAAAATGCTTGCCCTTTCCTGCTGTTGGTTTGATGATCTTCGAATTGAGGGGTGTGGCAGTTTTCTTGGAATAGTTCTTCTCATACCTCTCTCTGGCAGTCTGGCTGAACCAGAGCATGTAGTTTTTCGTTATTGGCTCAACTTCGCCTAACCTATTCTTCTCTAAATACTCCACATTCAAAACACCTAAGAGGGTTTTGTGGGTCTCATCGATCACTGGTAAGTATGTGAACTCATTTTCAAAAGAAACCTCCATGGCTCTATTGAGCGAGGTAGATGGGTTGATTGAAATCGCAGGACGAATATCCAAATCCTCCACCGTGGCACCACGGTAGTCGACTTTGGGGAAATGAACTGAAGGTGGCATTGGTGGGTGTAAGAGGTGCAGGAGATTTGGAATTATGAATGCGAGGTGTACATGGCTGCGAAATCAGGAGGATCGATAGACCCTGGGGATGACATTGTATATATTGAATAAATTAGTATTAGGCGGCTTCTGCCGTTGATTGCAGGCCAGTTGGTTGTCTCCGCGAGTCTTTCTCGTTGACCTCCCCCTCCTCTCTGGCTACCCGTCTCCAGACGTCCTCATCATTGCCCAGAGCTAATACACCAATTCTCATGGTAGCAAGGAGATTAACGGCTGCGGTCAGGTGGCCGTAGACACCACCGTAGAAGGCCTTGGTGGCATCTTTGCCGTGAGATGCTTTGAGCAATGCGACACCTCCAGGATGCTGGTCCATGAATGGGGTGATGTCGTGGATGATGTTTTGTATGACAATGTAGATCCGGTGCTTGTTATCAGCTGCACCGCAAATCTTGTTGAATTCCTTCGCCGTGATCATGGGAAGTTTCGAAATCGGCGTTCCCCAGTTCAATTGTGATCTTCTTCTATTGAGAACTGCCTGCTGTTGCTGGATTTGGAGCTGGACCACCAAGTTCTTGGGAGTCTTTGACACATCCTCGACTAATCTCAAGTGCTCCAATAATGCTATGAACCATTTAGTGGGGTCATACGCCCACAAGGCAGAGCTGTCTCTGTAGTCATGAGGGAATTCGTGATGGTAGTTCTGCAGGTTCTGACCGAACGTCAACATGGCAAAAAGTGGATTCATGCAATTGACCAGTGATGTTTTATCGTTGAATGGCTGGGTCGGGAAAGTTAGGGGAAGCCATCTGGAATGCCCGAACGATTCTGTGCTTAGTAGCAGTTGTTGGCACACAAACATTCTAATGATGCCCGGGTAGATTAAGCCATTGATCCATGAGTCTTCGCAGAAGTATACCGTAAAGAAGATGGGAATCAATATTGTCGAAAGCACGAAGAAAAGCCAATACTGTTTCTCCTGCCAAATGATATACTGTCTTGTGAAGTTTTCGTAATGCGTTTTCGACCGCTCCCTAGAAAACTCAAGCTCATTCAGCACTACATCCTCTGTGCTGAATTCATTCTCCACAAATTCACGGAAGAACGCATCCGACTTTGGCCGTTTCAAAAGCCAGCCCCAATGCGCCCACAAGAACCCTCTTCTGATGGAATAAGGGTCCTTCTCTGGCTCGTCTGTGAATTGATGATGAGCTCTATGAAGCCCTGCCCACCATCTTATCGACCCGAATCCAATGCTTGCACCAAAAATAGCAAAGTATACTTGCAAGAAGCCGTATTTAGGGCGAAACAGTGTGTGAGCGTAACACTTGTGATACCCAGCTGTAAATGCCAACAACGTGAAAAAATGATAAATCAAGCAGAAGTAACGCGTTGCATGATTCTGCGGTAGTAAACTGAGCTTCTGGTGTAGGAGATATGTGAAAGCAGCCAATGGCAAAATGACCGATGTGATAACCGTTGGGTAACTGATGCGTAAGAAGAAGTTGTTCTTGCGCTTTCTCATCTCGTGGATACGAGCACTGCGCTGAAAATCGCCATTTCCTGACGGCTTGGTCCTTCTTTTTTGGACCTTGACGCCATGAGAAGCTGGTGAAGCCATCCCCACGCAAAGAAGGTTATATCCTGATTCTCAGATGGCTTATAAATTGTGCGAATTTGAGAGGTAAAGACCCAATCTGTGACACCAGGGGTACCGACCAGAGCAGTTTTGAGGCAACTGCCGTTGAATTGTGAATTTCTACAAAGCTTTGTAAGGAAAGGATTGTAATCTATTTTTTTTTTTTTTTTCAAAATCGAAGTTTATAAAATGCTCTCGACTACCTAATCTCTCAACAATTCGCGAAATGATTCATGACTACCTGATATCATTAATCAAGATGCTGAGAAACTTAATAAAATCGACAATAAATTTTTAGTCAAATCCAGGATTACCGAGTGATTATTTGCTGAAAAGTTCGAGTGTAATACACCTCACAACTGGTTGTACAAATTACCAGAAAATTAGGCAGAGCAGAATGTCTCATCAATCAGTTGTGATACCACCGCAGGTGCTTGCAAGTCGCTATATCCAAGAACACAAAGATAAACTGGTTTTCTTGACTAAAAATAATCCCTCATCGTTTAAAACTTTCAGGGGATTGGGAGTGGTGAAGCATACTCTGGGTACTGCTATTTGTGAGGTGTACAGGTGTGGAGCGTACCTCAAACATTTCGTCAATTGTTTTCAACCGCTTTACACTTATCAACCATGGCTTCAACTCAAGGATATGTGCAGCGGCAGCAGGGCGCCGTAGCCGAGGCACCTTCTAAGGTATACCAACCGGCTACAGCTGCGCCAGCAATTTCTTACACCCCCACCGAGACAAACATTCCTTGTAAATTATACGACAAGGTTCCCAATTTAGAACTCTACAAGAAGCTTCAGGATGCGGAGAAGCAATTGGATTTACTCATAGCTCAAAAGGGTTTGGACTTTCAGTCTATCCAGGCCTCTTCGATGCAGCCAAACAGCTTGAAAAGAGAGAGTGGTATTTTGCGGGTTTTCATCTACAATACTTGCGAGAACCAACCATGGCAGAAGAATCACAGCAGCGTGAATGAGTCTCCAAATACCGACTCTTCCTGGACGTTACGCGTGGAAGGTCGCTTTATCAAAGACAATGATGAGAAGTCGGAGACTGACGAAATGAAGTTCAGCTCATTTCTTTCTGGTATCTCCATCGAAATAGTGCCTAACAACGAGTACCCATCTTTACAAGGCAGTCTGTCTAATATTATTGAGTGGCGCAATGAGGCCGACAACAACATCGGTGGAAACCCACAGCAAAAAAACGGCTCTCCTCTGTGGCTGTTTGACGGTATTGATGTGAAGCGCCAAGGCGTGTTTCCAATTAAGACCAAAGTCGCCATTTTGGCTAAAGACTACTCCTTCAAGCTTCTGGTCTCCGAAGAGATGGCACAGTTCACAGGTAAGCGAGAAGCATCGCAACAGGAATTGATTTACCTGGTTTGGCAGTATGTCTTGTTTAAGAAGTTGTTCAAGAAGGCCGAAACCTACTCTAATGTGCCTGCTGTGTCAGCTTCTTCACTTTCATCCCAAGCATTGGGTACTCAAGGAGACCAGGAGACAGACTTGTCCGTGGTCCAATGTGATGAGATCTTGAAAGGATTATTGAAGGTGGACGCGTTCAAGTTCAAGGACCTTTACCAACTAATTCAACCACATTTGCGTCCACGCCAGCCTATTATTGTCGAATACGAAGTCGACACCACGAGATCCACCACCTTAGGAGGTGTTGTCATTGACATCCCTGTCGAGTTGGCCTTGTCTATGAGTAAGATTGAGAAGGAAATCATTGACGAGAACAAAAAAGCTTTTGAGAGCATGTCCAAGTCTGACGAGCTCGTACAGTACCTCAACCAGCGTATTTCTCTCGGAGTTGTTGCGTTACAGAGTGCAAACAACAGGGAGCAGTTCTATAGAGAGTTGAGCGAGGACCCCGTTGTGTTCATCAAGAAGTGGTTGGAGACCCAGTCTGAGACCTTGAAGGCCCTAAAGAGCGAAGAGGGTTTCAACGAGGAGGAAGTCAGAAAAGCAGAATACTTCAAGGAACATGAGCAGGAGTTGAGACAAAAGATTGATCTCATGTTGGGAGCCCAAAAGATGTGAGGCGAACCCAGACTGTACGAATACCAAGTGGAAAAGAAATTGTATATTAATGGAAGAAAGCATCACTTCTCTGAGAGTCTACTCCAGGTACTCCTCGTCATCATACTCTGCCCCATCGCCTTCATCGTAAGAATCGTCGTCGTCTTCCCTCAAATGCTCTTCATAACCCTCCTCGAAAGCATTGACGTACGAGCTGGAGTTTGAGACGTTGTAATCAACCTTTTTTCTAGCAGATCTCGATCCTCCCGAGCCGGCGGTTTGCTCCATACGTTCGAAGCTTTCTAAAAGCGGAGCAACCAATGAAAGATATTGGTGCATGTAGAAGATTGGCTTGTAAGCGACGCTATTCTGAGAAATCCTCGAGACTTCCTCTTGGGCGTTGTTCGCCAAACCCAACTTTTCAGCCAAGAATTTAGTAAATGCAATAAGCTCAGCACCGTTACTGGCAACTTCGTACCAATGCTTGGTATCGTCGTATCTTGGAGGCATCTGAACCTCGTTGCCATGTTTGTCAAACTCCACTCCATGTACTCTCAAGGAATCCAAGAGAGCAGAGTGAACATCCTCAACATAGAGCTTGAACTTGGAGGGTATGCTAAGCTTTATACCGGTTGGGTCTTTTGCAACCGTCTTCATTTTGTCAACGCTGGAAAGACCTCCGCCAGATGGATCGGCCATTCGAACTAGGTGAAACCGACCAATTCTAAAACCGCAATCTCCAACGATGAATTCATTAAGTCTGAGAGCCATGGGGTGAACCACTGGATCAGAAGTAGGGTCGATGTATCGCTGTGTTGAATCTGGGTCAGGAGTTCCTTGTGGAGATGCAGTGACTTTGCCCCTTTTGGCGAGCTTGGTTTCGAGGTCTTTCTTGAGATCTATAGTTTGAGAAAACCCTTTGAGGATGGGTCTTGATGCATAAATTGTGTCTTTCTCGCCAGCAATTTCCTGTTTGTTGACAACCTGTGCAAGATGAGTTTTCAAGACGTTAGACGCTGAGAGACTCCAAAGCACTAAGCAGCGCAACATGATTAATCTATCGATAGGTTTGGCAATACCTGCAAGCCCAAGTTCCTCGAAATTCTTTTCATGCATGGGGTTGAGCTTTTCCAGTGGCGCCAGATACTCGTAATTTTCTTCTTCAGAGACAGCAGGCTTAGAGGGATCGACTTGGTCGGCTGAATCATAAGGTAAAGTGGTGACAACCCTGGTAAAGGAATCATCCCGCCATTCTTCAGGTAAGCCGAACGCTATATAGTTCGATCGGAGGTCTTGCACGCCACTTTTATAATTACCAGGTGTAATCACTTTCTTTCTGTTGAGCACAAGCGTGAGCAATTTGCAGAATAAAGTGTCCATCAAAGGCGAAACACCAGAGTCTTCCTCACTTTTGGGGTCTTTAGGAAGGCCCAAGCCATCCTCTATGTCCTGTGGGCCGATGTGACCGACGTAAAGAATCTCTGGAAACTTGGCCAAGAAGGCCATGATGAAAATGACATCACCCAGATATGGATTGCGCTTGACATTGAAACCAAGCGCAACGGGCTCGTGTGCCACAGTTGAATTTTCTTGAGCTTCAAAAAGATTGTCGTCGTAGAGATCGTAATGCACAGCCAACAATGGACCAGGGTATGTTCTTGTAATTCTGTTCTTTTCTCGAACAATCGACGTCCTTGTGATCTTATTTTTCAATTTGAGGGTGATTTTTTTTGTCTTTGTCTCTTTAGACTTTGCCTTGCCGTTCGAATGTGGTTTGGGCGACTCTACTGGCTGAGCTGATTCTTTGATGGGTTCATCAGATTGATTCGAGTCACCGGCCAAATCCAGTTGCGCAGGCTCGGACTTGACCGATTCAGAGAGCAATTCAGGCTCTGATTCGACTTTTCCATTGCCCAGTTCGGAATTGGGCTCTAACGCCAGCTCAGACTCAACCTCGGTCTGTTGTTCTGGCTTTATAGCTTCAGCTTCGACTTCCTTTGAAGAGGGTTCAGGCGGAGACTCCTGGGGTAAACTATCGTTCATGGGAGCGAAATTGAGCACAGACTGCTTGCGTTTCTTGGTGGTGTTCGACTCAGAGATCACACCCTGACGTTTTTTGTCATCTGGGCTGCCCCCACGTGAGCCAGGACCTTCCAAGGGCATGTTATCGAATCGAAATTTAAGAAGCTTCGAAGTTTCGAGATTCTGAAGTGCAGCTTTGCCAGAGGAAGCTATAGTAGTGTTAGCCAAGTGCTTCCTGGGTCTTCCAAGACGTTTCGCTTTTTCGTTTGGGTTATATGCAATTTGATGTAGGGCACCAACCGGAGGTCCACCATGATGCACGTTTTGGGGCAAGGCGGAGGGTGAAAACTCTCCAGAATGCCCTTCAGAAACAGCTGACTTCAACACTTGAAGGTCAATCATTTTCAAGGCGTCCAAAGTCGCCTTGTTGTAGTCCTGGCGACCGATGAACTCCTCGAACTCAAACACATTTTCGATGCTTTGTTCAGTAGCGTCATTTGTCAGTGGGGAAGTTTTAGAGGAGTCAAACACGGAGGCATGGGGATTTTCTACGTTTTGGCCTTGCTTTGATACCTCGTCAATGTCTGGCGGTTCAACCATCTTGTTGTTGATGGGCATCTGTGCAGTAAGGCCTGATACCTTAACGGTGCACAACCCGACAATAGACGATTATCTGGGGAATAAAAAAACGGGGAGAAGAAGTAGGGAGTGGAAGTCACGTCACTTTCAAGGCAGTCATATTCTGTTGGTGGGATGCTGGAGTGTAGATGTGACGTCAGAGAAGAACTCGCTAACTAGCTACGATTATGTGGAGTCGAGAAAAGCACCGGTAAACACAAGCCTCGGTCCACGTTTCTGATCACCGAGACCAACGTTTCGGTTAATTCGAGACAAAATAGCCGTCCCACCGATAGGTCGGCTCATCGGTGATAACCCTGCGCACTGCCGGAATAGGCATGTGTTGATGAGTAGGCATTTGTTTTCAAGGGGAGCATAGAGAGCCACACAGGTCGCGATGCTTGTATTCAGGTTCCCATTTTTGGGAAAGTGAATGGTTAGAACGGGAAATGGCGAACTAGGTTTTAGATATGCATCGAAATAACTTAGAAGTTTGGTCGATGGCAAAGCAGGAACACAAAGGGCTATACTTTAGAAGCAATGCCATCTTCAAAATTATGTACATTTTAGACCCTTGCCCCAATGGCCTTTGCACGCTCTTTGTGTACCAGAGGCCCGGTTTATGGTGGGGCCGAGTCCTCAAAAGCATGTAGCCCTGTTCGAGTTTTACCCCGCGGTGCATGAAACGCCTCATATCCATTTAAAAAAAAAGAAAACATTGGGTTGCTTGGAGTGGTCAAAGTAACCGGAGTTGCAGGGATCCCGAGGAAGGAAATGAAAAGGAAAAAAAAAAAGAGAGGACGCCTCGGCTACAACCTGCGATGGAGCTTTGCCGCGAATAGCCAGAAGGCGGTTTAAACACTTCATAGAGATATGCAGCGACGGTGTCAACTCGGCACAAAACAAACTTAGTTTTTTCCGTATTTTCGCATCCCGCGACAGCTTTGACAACCCCGGTCTTGCACCAACCGCCTCAGTCACTAAAAGAGAAAGCTGCCTAAGTACACGCATTGCGGACAGCAATCAGCGTCACAATCTGATTTTCTTAAATTTCTGCAAAGCAACAATCCTAAGCCATGAATATCTGTCAAACTAATTCGTAAACGGGTCCCCATAATGCAAAGAAAGAAATGTTGCTCGGCACCCAAACTTCGCGTAGGTGCCGGATTTTGATATGTCACCCACACCAAAGATGAGGAGCAACACCGGGAAATTGGCAAATAGTAGGGTCTTTTTTGATATTTTATAATTGTAATTACTTCACGGGGGCGTTCTTTTAAATGCCACTCAAATCTCTTCGAAACGCTGCGCCTTTCTTTCCTGTGTTTTCCGTTCGGCCCAAGGAGCTCTTTGGCCGTTGCGCAAGCCTCACGGCGGTTCCGTCACCGACAATATAAGATGCATAGAATCGCTCATCGGTCTAATTTTTCCTCATTTTCAAATCGAGATGGCCTCCACAAACGAGGGCAGCAATGCCTTCCCAGAATTCACCACTCCGCCGCAAACGGCACAGCCAGGTCAGCAAGACTTGCAAGGCCAGCAAGGTCAGCTACCAGTGAGTACGTCTGACTCCGTTTCCTCCTCCACAAGACAGTCAGAGGACGGCAATGTGTCGCAGGCGCTTGAGAAGCACAACAGTAGCTCTCTTGATAACGAGAACGTTCCTCAAGCCTTTGATGGCTCTGATTTGGAAGCTCACCGTCGTAAGTCGGTGGAGACCCAGTCTTTTGCTGATGAGCAATTATCCCGCGAGATGTCTAGAAGATTGTATAACACAGACGAGCTTCGGGCAGAAGCCCTGAAATCGGGCGAGCCTTTGCCTCCGATGGGAGGTGGAAAGGACTACCCTCCAATGCTCCCCAAAAGAGACCCCTACGCCGTGGCCTATAATGGCCCTGATGATCCCGCTTTCCCTCACAATTGGTCATTCAACAAAAAGGTCATCTGTTGCATTAATGTCGGTTTGTCAGCCTTGGCTGTTTCTCTTGGTTCCGCCATGTTCTCTGAAGGTTCCGCTCAAATCATGGAGGAGTATCACATCGGCCCTACACCGGCCACTTTGGGTACCTCGCTTTACGTTTTTGGTTTTGCCTCTGGCCCTGTCATCTGGGGCCCATTGTCTGAATTGTACGGTAGAAGAATCGTGCTTTTCCCCTCCAGTTTTGGTTACATTTGTTTTGCTTTCATGGTGGGCGCTGCTAAAGACATTCAGACGATCATGATCTGTCGTTTCTTTGATGGATTTATCGGTGGTGCTCCTTTTGTTGTGGCTCCTGCTGTGCTTGCGGATATTTTCCCTGCTGTGAGCAGAGGTAAGGCTATGTCTCTTTTCGCTATGGTGTTGTTTGGTGGCCCTATGTTGGCTCCAATCATTGGTGGTTTTATTGTCAAGAATCCTGGCTTGAGTTGGAGATGGACCTCTTACATCCCCGGTATGATTGGTGGTCTCAGTCTTATCCTCATGATTTTCACCTTGGATGAGTCTCATTCCGCTTTGATCTTAGTCGAGAAGGCAGAGACTCTAAGGAGAAGAACCGGCAACTGGGGTATCCATGCACCTCACGAGGAGACCAGTTTGTCCATCAATGAGATTGTCGAGAAGAATATTGCAAGACCATTGGTCATGTTGTTTACCGAGCCAATTTTGTTCTTGATTACCCTTTACAATGCGTTCATCTATGGTTTGCTTTATTTGTTTTTGACAGCTGTGCCATTGATTTTCCAGGGCAGATACGGCTGGGCTACCGGAGAAGCCGAGTTGCCATATATTTCTATGTTCATCGGTATCTTAATCGGCGGTCTTATCTCCATTATTATGGAGAACGGTTATGCCAAGGCCATGGAGAGAAATAACGGTAAGCCAGTGCCAGAGGCCAGATTACCGCCTATGATGGTGGGTGGATTCTTCTTCGCCGTCGGTTTGTTCTGGCTTGGTTGGACCGGTGATTACCCTGATCATATCCACTGGATTGTGCCTACCATCGGTACTGCTCCTATCGGCGCTGGTCTCATTATGATCTTCATGCCTTGTTTGAACTACATCATCGACTGTTACCTTCTCTACGCTGCCTCGGCTTTGGCTGGTAACACTTTCTTGAGATCCGCATTTGGTGCTGCATTCCCACTTTTTGCACGTCAAATGTTTACGCACATGCATATCAAGTGGGCAGGTACCTTATTGGGATGTGTGGCTGTCGTCATGATTCCAGTCCCATTCCTCTTCTACTATTTCGGTGAGAAGCTCAGAGACAAATCCAAGTACGCCTTTGTGTTATAGGCGCGTTGAAGGATTAATTAATACACCTATACCCCCGTCAAGGAATGGGAAAATATGAAGCTGCATTGAAATTTGTTGAGTTGAATTATCGTAGAGAATACGGGTATATCCACTAGAATAAAAGAACATTATAGATTGGCTTTTCACTATCGTCTTTTGTGCCGGGGGCACGTGACGAACGCGCTAGTAAGCTTTCCATCATCAACACGTTCTTGATCTGCTCTACCAAGATGGATTACGATAACTATGGAGACGGCGGTTTTAACGCTGATGCTCAGTATACGGACTATAATAATTCTCAGCGTCAACAGACAAGGTCATCTTTAAGTCCCGTCACCATCAAAGAAATCAACGAGGCAACCCAACCCGTACCAGATGGAGAGTTCGTGATTCACAACGTGTCATTGAATATGGTTTCCTTTATTGGTGTCATCAGAAAAGTTGAAAGCAGCAGTAGTGCCATCACAATTACCGTTGAAGATGGAACAGGTTCTATGGACGTCAAAAGATGGATTGATGAAAAGATTGCCACATCTTCAGAGGAGGCAGAGAAGTTCTTGGCTTTGGAGAACAAGTATGTTTACATCACAGGTGCTTTGAAGGAGTTCAATTCGAAGAAAAGCATCCAACACGCGTCTATCCGTGAAATAACAGACCACAACGAGGTTGCCTACCACATGCTCTACGCGATTTCCAACCACTTGGAGGCTCAGGGTATCTTAGGCAAGGGTGGAGTGCAAAAGAAAGAGGATAACGGACTTTTTGTCCAGGATAATGACAACGGGACGAATGGCACCTCTGATGTCACTAAGAAAATCGAGAGGGTTATTGTCGAGAACACCGGCTCTATGCAAGAAGGTGTTCCTATCTCTTGGATCAGTGACACCTTGGGTGTTTCGATCGATGTGGTGAGAGAGAAGTGCCAGAACTTGTCTGAGCAAGGAAAGATCTACCAGGGTTATGACGAAGGTTCGTTTTTGAGTGTATAAATAATGTAGGTAATGACAAGTTTAATCGTCAATGTTGCCGAAATAGACCTGGCGAATGTCTGAGTCGCTAACTGACTCGCTGATTCCCGAGAAAACTCTTCCAGTGCTCTTTTCTGAGGTCAAACCTAGCGATAGAGCGTATGATTCAGCAGTCTTGAGCTCTGAATCAGCTAACGAAGCGTCTTTGGAGCCCTCCGATTCAGACTCTGTGACACTTGAATCAGTGATGCTCTCTATTTTTCTTCGTTTGTTTTTGCTCTTTTTGATCTCCTTGGCGTTTGCCTTCAAGTACTCGATACGGTTACGAGTACCCAAAGCAACAATGTTTTCCTCGACAGAATTTTCTATTCCAAACATCCACACGGTAGTGATCTTGTTCTGACCGATTCGGTGAATACGTGAGATCGCCTGCAATTCAACCGGTGTATTCACCAATGGTTCACACAAAAATATGTGAGCAGCATTTATAAGCGTGAGTCCACTTGCTTGAGCTTGGGCATTCAATAAGAAACAAGTCTTGATATCTTCCTTTCGCTTGAACTCCTCCACGGGATCCTCCTTCTTATTTTTGTACTGAGCAACATGCGATCCTTTGGCAGAAACATAACTTATGTCCGCCATATCAAATGCAAAGGCTAAAATCACCAAAAGATCCTGCCATTGACTAAAAATGACGATCTGCACGTCGGGGTCCTGGCTCTTTAAATAAAGTATTTGCTTGACGATTAAGTCAACCTTAGATCCATATGAGTTTTTGAGCTTAATCAGAGATATTTTCTTGAGGGTCTCGTCATCCAATTGCTTGTACACTTGATGCACAGCAGCCGACTCAGCACTATCCTTATGAGTGGTTCCATCGTGTGTGCCGTTTTCCACAGATGTCGCCTTAAGATCGGACTTGTAATGGGTAAAATGGTGAACTGTGTCCTTGGTCGTGTATGCTTTGCAAATTGGACATGATGAATGTGTCTTCAACCATTCCTCAAGACATGCCTTGCAAAATTTATGCCCACATGGCGCGAGGGACCCCAATACAATCTGTGACTGACAGATTACGCAATCGTTGGCGTCGTCATCTGCCAAATCTTCCTCCTTCTTCAAAGTCTCCTCCCTCGGCATTAATGTTGAAAGGTATCTGAATCTCGAGACAGCCCTCGTGAGTTTTCTTTGAGCTGCCGTGAAGAGCATCAAATGTGATGCGACCTCCGAGTTGACCTTCTTGGGCTCAAGTGCATCTTGCTCAGTACAATAGGTCTTGACCTGAACACTGTCAGAGATCTGTTGCAATTGCTTGAAGTACTCAACCCTAGTATTGAAAACGGCGTTATAACAAGTGCTCATTTCTTTTTGCAAGAGTTCTTCACAAATCTTTTCATTCTCGAATATGCTTCTCAAAGCCTCCGCAACCTCGTGAAATGTTTCTCCTTGAACATTGTCCCTCATTTCATGCTCCAAAAGTCGAATATCTTGCAATAATTCCTCAAACGAAAGATCAGCATTCGGCTTGCAATCTGCTCGACTTTTCTGAAGTATCTTAAGGAAACCTTTATCTGTGACACGACGGGCTTCTTCCTTAAGGTCCCTCTCTTGCTTTTTCTTAACCTCTGTGGATCTAGTCTTACGCTCCAACATTGCGTTTGACCTATCCATCAAAAGCTGGGAAATCACAACCATGAGACAAGATGCACGGTCTTGATCCTCCAAAGATTTCTCGTACTCTTCTCCATCTGGCCTTTTCTCATCAGACAAAAGTGGGTTGCACAAGAGTTCAGTCAATTGTTCGACAAAGTCGGATATGACCTCAGCTTGATTGTTGAGCTGACTGATTAGAAAAGCAAACTGCGACATTATCTGTCTTACTTTGGTTGATCCAATCAAATCCTGCCACTGCTCTATATCTATGATTGGGATACCTTTCATGAGTCTTTTGGACGTCTTAGGAAATCCAACCAGCCCGTCATTTATCATCTTCTTTCTGTCCATGACAGGTTTGTTTAAAATTCGCTTCTTTGTGGCATCGTGCACATCTTTGATTGAAGTTCTCAACAAGTCCTTTCTACTTTGCTCGGCAAGCTCATAAAACGTCAGTTCGAGATGCTTGTGACGCTCCACTTTTAGTTCCTCAAGTGACAAACCCTCTTTCGGGTGAAAATCATCTGAATAGTTCGGCCTTTGATAGCTCGATTGAGCTGGATTACTGCTTTGAAGCTTCAAGTGATTAATTTCGTCGGATTTCAAGAGTTTGACTCCAAGCACATTGCTTTCGAGCGAGCTCAAAGTATCGAATTCAACCCTCTTCTCAGAAATCTTTTGCTGATATTCTTCATCGTAAATTTGGAAGTGAGCTGATGCCAAGAAGAAGTAGCATTTATGTTGAAGCATTTTCAAAGAACGGAGTCGAATCTTGTCAGCAGTTGTATTCTCCTTCAACTTGTAGAACTTGTTGAGGCTATCGTGGACTTCAGTATCACTGTGAGACGAAGGTTCCTCCTTCTTCACATTTCCATTTTCCTCGTTGTCACTACCTGCAAAGTCATCTTCATCATCTGTTATCGTCGCGAGCTGTTTGCTCGTGAGAATACTGTGCTCTTTGAGGAACTTTCGAAGACCAGTAAGTTCGGAGACTTCGCCACGCAAACGAGTCTCGATTTGAAAAATTAGTTTCAGAACCTCATAAAGTCCATTGTCTAAAATTTCAATCACTTTGTCAGGAAGCAAGAGATATTCGAGAAGCTGTGCAATATCAAGAAGCCGACCAATAACTGCTCTCTCACCTTCGTTGATTTCGGTGAGAACACTCAGCATCATATCATCGAGAACGCTTTCTAGGGTTTTCATCTCGGGCAAACCTTGCAAAAGAAATCTGCTTTTTTTCTTTGTGAAAACGGGCAAGTTTCCAATCTGCAAGTTGCCACATAGCTGCCTCAACTTAACAAGCCAAGATCTAAGATGAACACAATCCGATGGAGATAGATCTGTTCGACTTGGCTTTTGGCTTTTATCAAGATAAATGCCCATAGAGGCAAGGCAAGACTCGTACATCTGAGTGTATTTATCCTGCTCAACTTTTGTGAGAGGTATGGTCAAAAGAATTCTTCTTTGAGGAGGTAGTTTGATATCATCATCCACCATGGCTTTCGTATGACGTAGCGCTAAACTCAGCCAAATCTTCACAAAGTCGAAATTACTTTCAGGCTGCTGGGTGACTTTCTTCCAACAGAACTTGGAGATGTCATAGTTAAATGGAGGAAGTCTCAAAAATTGAAGAACAGCGACCAGTCGGGCAGGAGTTCCTGAAACACCCCATGAATGAAATCGAGGGATTAAGGAGGCAGTACTAAACGCATTGGACGCAACTGATGACACCATTTGCACCTCATCCATTATCACACGCCACCACTGACTCAGCATGAGCGGTGATTCATAAAATTCTTTGTGAGGAATTTTGCTTAAGTCGTGTTTTCTAACTTTTGCTGCCATCTCTTCCATCACGGCACGTTCGTAGCGTTTTTGACTTAAAACGGATTCTGACTGAACCTTTTCCTTGTCAGCAAACTCGAATCCTGCTTTGTAACTGTCAGCACATAATGGGTCACTGTCATTCAATTCCTCATCTTCTTTGACTTCGGAAGCAGTCCGTTTCTTACCTCCTCGTGTTATCAGATGTCTAGAGGTATAGTTGGCATAGTCCGCTTCGCTTGACATGTTGGCATAATTTAATAATACAATGTCGAAGCGCCGAAGATATTCACCAACATATCTGGGTATATTTGCTAGCTCTGGATACTTTCCAAGCCCTTTATAGATTGTCACCAGTAGGCCGGGGCTGAACTTCGCGATTTCATTGTACCACTGGTGTATGATTGTCTGTGGTGCAGTTATAAGAGTGGTCTTAGCTTTGATAACTGTTCTTATATCTCCTTCTTTCTGTAGTTGGAGCTTGATCTCTTGTCCGATCTCATTTCTCGGGCGAGGATTGAGAAGTACAAGATCTATAATTTCGATTGTCTTGCCCAAACCCATTTCTTCGGACAAGAGCCCTGCTGCCGGAAGAGGCTCTTTATTGAATTCTTCGAAGTTCTCTCGTAGAAATTGAACTGCGGCATTTCTGTCCATGATATTCCCAGTGAGCTCATTGTACCAGCAAATACCTTTCTTGAATAATACACGGTTCCAGCCGTAACAGAGCCTGTTGAACACGGGATAAAGAAGTTGGTCGAGCTTTTCGTGGTCAACATCAGGGAAGTTCTTTATACTGGAAACAAGATCCGACGATACCAAAGGAACATACAGAACAGTCTTGTCCGAGTCGTTGAAAGCCATGCTTTCTTTTTCTAGAAGCCACTTCACCGTCTTTCGCTGGAATGGAAGCAAGTCCGTGAAAAGTTGTGGATGTGCCATGGAACTCGAAACTCGAGGCATGCGGTTTGTATTATCTGTGATCACCTTATAGAAAAGGTGGGCATCGGTAGGCATGGACTCGTAACTCGAGTAGAAAGGGTCTGTGTCAGTAGGGAAGGCAGTAAGATCTGGACGAAGCACAGTGGAAAGCAGGGATGACACATCAGACGAGAAGTATCTAAAAAACAGCGGTTCAAGCTCCACAGAGTAGTTAAGCAACACTTCAATGCTGTTTGTCTCGGTATCAAGGAGAATCGTGAGTTGAAGGCAAGGGACTCGAACGTGGGAACGGCACTTCTTCACCCTATTATTAATGAATCGGAGCTCATTGAAGACCAATGTCCTTTCCGTCTCGTTCAACATATTCAACGATACAAATGTACCTTTCCGTAGACCGCTTTTCTGTTTCCCTAGCAACACCAAGAGCGAGGGGTCTGTAGTGCCAGCTCTAATATCAAAGGCTTCGGTAGTGAAAGCGAATATTCCGTGGTTGCGATATGTAAGACCTTTCTCCAGATATACCGAAAGGATATCCTGAGAAAGCGCAATGGGAGAGGAATATCTCGCTCTCACTTTCCTATCTATGATCGGTAACCACCCTTCTTCAGACTCGACTCTAGGTTTCTTCAGTCTCTGTTGGGAATCCGACTGGAACTTAGCGTAATCGAGTATGAGCTCGAGATCGAACTCCAAAACCTCGGTGGCCACATCTGTATATTCAGAATTCAGCATTCTTGTGAAAATCTAGAACCAGCTACTCTCGTCCGAAAGCCACTAAGAGGTAAGATGAAGATATCGAATTTACGAATCCATGTACTGCCGCTTGGTTTGCACGTGACTCGCCTTCCAAATATTATTTAAGGCTCTCACTTTACGAACTTCTGGGGGAGTTCCGTTAGAAGCAATTATTCAAAATTTTCATCTGGCTGAAAAACGAAGAAAACGCAATTGTCGCATGGCAAATGCTAATCTGATTCTTTTGTATTTTGGCAAATTTCACATATTTTTCAAATGTTCACAGTTAGTAATCCATCTGGTTTACGAATCTCTTCAAATCTTCCTACATAGTAATTCTCGCTTACAAAGTTTAGATGCCTTTTACCTCAGTAATATCTTTAGCGTAACATTTATAAAAATTTATATACTAGCCCTTACCCATTATTTGTACAGAATGAAAACGCAGTTACTACTTCTTTGACTAGAGAGCTCTGTGTGTTTGCTTGGGAACCCGCTTAGTCCTCTATAGTGGTTGCCTTCATAACGTCGTGCGTTTTCCATCCTAGTTTCCTTTGTTTGCCATTTGGCGATTTGTCTGTCGTGCGCCATTAGCAGAGAGGTTTGTTCTTTCTCCTCTCCAAGATCGACGCACCGTGAATGTTCAAGTCGAATGCATTCTTCTCTGGATTCTCATTGTCATTGCGAAGCTGAGTTTTGAAATCGTTGTCCAGATCCTCCTCTTCCTCCACCATTCCAGGGAGATGGTTACGACCAAGAGCGTTTTCTTCCCCGGCACGGTGAACAGCAGCAGAAATATCAAATGCGTCACGCATGGCAGTAGCAGCAGGAGAGTACAACTCCTGTCTGTACATGCTATTGTTCAATCTTCCAATTTGTGAAGAAGATTTAGGGACTGCTGGCTTGCCAGTGTTGTAGGCTTTGCCGGCTTCTCTCAACCAAGGGTCTTGAAGGAGCTCGTCAATGGTATAGCGGTGTCTGGGGTCGACAGTCAAGAGACGAGACACACAGTACTTTGCGCCAGCGCTGATCTCATCCCACCATGGAGCCAAAAAGGTGTACTCACCTCTGGCAACCTTTTCTGTGAGAGTCTCGATGCGCTCGTCGTAGAAAGGTGGGAAGCCACACAAAACAGTGTAGAGAACACATCCAAGCGCCCACATGTCGACTTCTTTGGAGTAGCGTTCATCACGAACGATTTCTGGAGCAGTGTAGCCAACAGTACCGCATGGCGTTTTCGTGTTGTGGCCCCAGATTTGCTTCGAAAGACCGTAATCGGCAAGCTTGACAGTGCCAATGGTACCGCCACCAACGCCTGGCGTAAACTCACCCTCATCCTTCTTCGTTTTGGGGTCGTCGGAGCGCCTCAACTTGGCAATAGGGTTGTAGGAAGGCTTATATTCCGTTGGAACAAAGAGCAAATTCTCAGGCTTGATATCCCTGTGAACAATGCCCACTTCCTCATGCAAATAACGAACGGCCAAAGCGGTCTGGTAGATGACATGGCGGGCTAAGTCCTCCGAAAGGTATGTGTAGTTAACGATAGCAGCGAAGATCTCACCACCGCCGACGAGCTCCTGGACAATGTAGTAGTAAGGATCACTCTCGATGAACTCGATGAAGTTGACGATGTTGGGGTGCTTGAGTTGCCTCATAATGATGACTTCTTTTAACACAGCCTGCTTTTGGGCGTTGTCCATCTGGTACTTACGGAGTACCTTGATTGCGACATGGCGGCCGCTCTCCTTATGAAGAGCCTTAAAGACCACAGAGAAAGCACCGTCACCAAGCTTCTCCTTCATTTCGTACTGATGAAGGTTGGGGTATTTCAGCTGCTTCTTCTTCTCTCTGCGCTCCTCCTCAACAAGCCTGGATGCATGTTCGTAGTTCTCTTTGCGTTGCTCGGTAGTGTAGTTGTGCTGCTGGGCTTCGTTGTTTCTATTGGTATGTCTCTGCGAGTGCTCCTCAACCGTTTGCTGTTTCTTGTGCTTGTGGGTCATCAGCTGAGAGCTTTCAGAAGGCAGATGCTTCTTGGATCTACCGACTTCATCCTGGGACGAGCTGGACGTCCCGTCCGATTCGTCCAAGTCAGATGGAAGGGTGAAGTGGCCTGCAAAAGCAGCTTCGGAAGCATCAGCGCTGTCCGGAACCACTGGAGTGGGGCCCGGGTCTTTTACTTGAGACTGGATCATAGCGTTTTTCTTTTGAGCGGCGTTCGGTGTAGCAGATTTTCCGTGTCTAATGAACGCCTTCAAATTATCTAACATTGTGGTTTGAATTATCGCTCAGTCGGGGTAAGGCGAGCGTTTTATAGATCTTGCGCGGAAGCAAGTATGGGATGTAGGCGAAACAAAGCGATGCGTGCTAGTAGATCGAGGGTGTAAAGGGAATACAGTGAATACAAAAGAACCAGTCAATAATTCTTGTGTCTCAAAAATTTCCTTTAAAACCTGGTACCAAAAAGCGGATAGCTGCTCTTTTGTATGCTGCCGGCGCCACCCCCCCCCGAGGACGTCATGGGTGGGGACTAGATTCAAGGATTTATGCTTAGGCGCTCGTGCGGTTGTCTAGGCAGGCATTGAACTAGTGCTAGCAATTATCATCTGGGCTCCTGCAGCGGCTTGGAAGCCACGCTATTGATGGAATCTTCGTATTAGCCTCCAGCGCCAATCACCGCCACAAGTGGCCGAGCTGCCCGTGGGATCCTGTTTACTCGTTAGGCTTTGAAGCAACGTGGTTGGTGTACCTCTGGAGCTTGCTCAGAGACTCCGCTACCCATAGCAAATACTTTAATAAGGGGATTTGCTAAACCTTCTTGTGTTGCTTGGCCACAAGTAAATGGATAGAGGCCCAGATGTGGTGAATCAGCTGCCGTGCAGCCTGCGGCCCGGTGTATTAGGTTTTTTTCCTTTGTGCGGCCACGAGAATTACTTACCCACTTGGTGGCTAGTGCAGCCGAAATTTCTCTACCATTGCTATCAGTGAGCGGCTTTTCTGCACCTGGTGTTGTTCTTTCGACGCAACCCAGCCACAAAACGGAGTTCCGTTTGCAAATGAGCGTTGTGGGGCAACAGAATTTCTGGATGGTAGCATTTTTGCATTCGTCATTCCTATTCCGGTTTCAGCTGGAGATTAAAAATAGGTGTGGTGGGTGGAACATCTGTGGCTAAGCAATATGGGGTGAGGCGACTTTTAGAGTGATTTCTTCCAGAAACATTTCTTCCAAAGCAATTCTTCCAGAAGCTATCAATCGGGCTTGTAATCAAAATACGTCATTTTCGCTTTCGACAGGAACATCTGCTTCACAGCCCGAGGCTCCCAGACCATCACTGTCTTTCACCGCCGCGTTTACGTAACCTTACACCTGAGACACATCTGCGTCACTCTAACGCCCTGGACATCCGCATGCGGCGGAAATCCATGAGTATTTAGTGTTTGGGTCGCTTCTTGGACTTAAAAAAATCCTGGAGAAATATTCAGGCCCTGCCTTAGGCAGTAATTGGCTCTGAGGACATCAAGACCAGATCGTTTGAAGGACGCCTGATTCGGGCTCCTAACCTTGCGGCGTTAGCTCCGCTGAATTCATCTACTCAAGCAATTGCGGTCCTGGGATTTGCTGCCCTTTGGAATGTTGCCTGTGGTGATACAATCGTGGTTAGCCTGCGCGGAACTCCTTAGTGTGGTCCAATACGTCATCGCCTATTCTCTGCATTTGAGACATGCTGCGCCCCTGAGACAGTCTCAACGTTGCATTATTTGTCTCAGCTTGCAGTGAGTGTCGGTGTTCACGGGCTTCGGAGCTCCGATCTAACTTGCAATACAGAAGGTTTCCACTATGTAGTATTGGAACCCTGTCGCGACTTGTGGCACATTATCAGAGACATCAACCGCGAGCTGCATGTGCGACTATCGTCACGTGCGCCGGGCACGTGCGCCCAGACTGACTCGTCCAACTTCAGCAAGCCCAATTGGCCTGAATCACAAAACCAACTACTATTGCCATGTCCAAAAACATTCCTGCCATTGTATTTACCGACTGGGACGGAACTGTCACCCTCCAGGACTCCAATGACTACTTGACTGAGAACCTCGGTTTCGGTCGTCCTAAGAGATTAGAGGTTAACGACGATATCTTGTATGGCAAGAAGTCGTTCAAGCTTGGTTTTTCCGAGATGTTGGCGTCAATCCCCACTCCTTTCCCCGAGTGCATTGAGTTCTTGTTGAAAAACATCCAGCTCGATCCTGGCTTCAAGGAATTCTTCCAATGGGCCGACTCCAGAGGTATTCCTGTCGTTGTTGTTTCCAGCGGGATGACTCCAATTATTCACGCTTTGCTCGAGAGATTGGTGGGCGCTGAGGCTGTGAGCAAGATATTGATCATGTCCAATGAGGTGAAGATTGACGAGGCCACTGGTAAGTGGAACATTGTCTACAAGCACCCTGAAAGTGGTTTTGGCCACGACAAATCTCTCTCCATCAAGGAGTATTTGACTGACAATGGTTTCAATGAGTCTAACATGCCCCCATTGTTCTACTGTGGAGATGGTGTTAGCGATTTGTCTGCTGCAAAGGAAACTAATTTGTTGTTTGCCAAGCACGGTAAGGACTTGATTAAGTATTGCCGCAAGGAGAACATTCCTTACACTGAGTTCAACGACTTTGCCGAGATCACTGCCAAAATCAAGTCCATTGTCGACGGCGGCAAAAGCTACAAGGACTATATTGAGAACTAAGTGATGTTGGTGCCTTTAGAATTAACACAATACAGACTCTCGTTAAAGTGAATAGAGTGAATTGTAGAGAAGTAGCCTAGCTGTAAAAAGATAATTCGATATCTGTTGTAGATTTAATTTGAAATGTTTAAAAATTTGGAATGTTAACAATTCAGAGAAGGTGGTCTGCGAGTGATTTCAGCTGTAGTGAATTTACCCATACTGAGATCAAAACATCATATCGATATTAATTTTTCTTTCTTATCTTTGAACATTAAAGAGCACTCTCGGGTCTCGGTAAACTTGGTGATGTGGACGTGCAATTATACTAAGGGCAATTCCCTCTGGTGTCCATGTCTAGTTTCAATGCATTTCATGAAAAACCTCAGACGCGTGGATTATGTATGTATACACATCATATTGCATAATTCGTCTTGAATCTGAAGAGCTGAGCAGTAAACACCTCTCTGGTGACGTTGTCAACAGTCCAGTCTAACAAATGCTCTACAACACCATGAACCAATGCAAATGGAAAAGAATGTGTGACTCAGAATCGCCCAACAGCAGTTACATTCAACGGGGTCATGGACATGTTCAGGCTCACCAGCTTTGATGTGTTGAAATTTCTGCTCCGTGGGAATTTAGCTTTAAATTGAAGTCCGTAGATACCTTTCAATGAGTGCGTCGGAGGGTACCCAAGGCGTGTTGTTAGGACTAAGTGTTCTGGAGCTGAGCTGTCCCGAAGTACTCTCTATGTGGGCCTCAAACTGTCCGCTGTTCAGCAGAAATATTCCTTTCCAGAAGGGTAAAACTCAACCGAGCTATCTGCTTTGGTCCCTAATTTAAGATCCGTGTTGGAAAGGAGCTTAGACAGGGTTTGGCCGTTCAACGCATCAAGGAAACGAAAGTTTCACTGCTGGCTGGAGATTCATCGGTATCTGTTCTTGGGAATCGCAAGGGACGAAAAGTGGAATAGTGGCCTATTCGCAACATGTGGGTGCTTTGAAGGCTTTGCATCATGTGCTTTACCAGTTGTAATTCTGTTGGTATCCTGGGATTTCCACTTGGGCCATAGTAGGGTAGGATACGCCAGGGCCCCAGCAAGTAAAGGTCTAGCTTCGCTGGCTATTGGAGTAACCGAGTCAACTCTCAAAGTATGGTGGCCTGGAACTATTTCTCGATAATTTTAAAGAAGTGCTCGGCTGTTTTATTTCTCCAGCAGCCGTACTTCCTTTGGTGCGTGTGACGATAGTATCGGCTGCAAAAGCTCCACAACAGGCATGAAAAAGCTGCTCTTTTGTGGAAGATGCAAGGTTCAAGAATCAATTTAATTTATATCGTAAGTGGACGTAAGGTTCTTACGGGCTGGCAGGATATCATGCATCAAAGAGAGTCTGGCTGGTGCCCATTTTCTTCAACCAATGCTAGTAGTGCACTCACAAGTATTGCCATGACTGATGGTCGACACCTGTGGAAACGACCAATCAGTATTCTCCATAGTAGAATTCAAATTTTTTACTGACTTGAGGTGATGGGCAAGTGGAGTTGAAAGTGAGACATCGCTTCTGGCTTTGTGCTGTCAGACACTGCGATGCCATTGTGGGTGGATTTGGCTCTATAAGCATAAAGGGTATACTTCAACAGTTGAATTCCTTTCTATTTGCAGCATTTCTCTTTTCTATTTTCTTGGAGATCCGGCGTTTTTATCTCTCCGCCTGTTAAATGAGGGCCCTGACTCCAGAAACATCTTTTAGGCCCTGCAGATTTACTGCATGTGACGCTGCACGATGTCGCATATTTTGCAAGGGTCTTGCACCTTTCTCAAGAGAGTGGTTGCAAATTGAACCTTCACCAATGACTCCTTATCTGGATAATTGACTCCGTCGATGTCTAGGGCAAAAAAGACTACAAATTCATTGTTTGTTGTTTTTGATGCGAGTTTAAGGCTCCAACTAAGCAAGACCCCTGATGCAGCAAAATCCTCCACAAACCTTTAAGATCCAGTTTCTTGACCTTTCGGAACCTTGTCTCCATGAGGTGGTAAGATGGCCACGGATTAGACACAAACACTTACTCTTTAGAAGAAACCGTGTTGTGTGATAGACGGAGCTTTTGTTCGTTCCCAAAGGCATGTAACCGCTATTGTATTAATAGATTCCAACCCCAGTTGCTACGAATATGCCGTTACACCTTGATTCCCGAGCTAGAGCACATGCTTGTTAATGTCGAGACAACGGGGCATTTATCCACGATCGAGCTTGTCTTAAAACCCCCCAATTCAACAATAGGAAGAACTAGAAGCATTCCATTGTCTTTGCCTCGCTTCTCCTGCTCTTTTTCTTGGCTGTCCAATTTACGACAGCTCCATGCAAGCCTCCTGCTTCATAAAACCACACGATAAAGCCCAATACATCCGGTTCTCTCTCACTTCACAATCTCGCTATGCCGAATGCGGACTAACCTTATTCTTCAGGGAATGATGGCGCGACCATTCTCATAATCCGACTGGTGGATCCGACGTGCAGAATGATGTGCTCGCTCTAAAATTTTGACAGGTAGCAATTTTTCTTGTCCTTCTTATCACACAGGGTTGCACAATATGGGAGGTGGTTTTACCCAGCACAGTTCCACGAGGATGGAGAAGATCCAAAATATAGCGAAGAAGTATGCCAGCTTCATCGGGCCTGGAATCATGATCTCGGTGGCCTACATGGACCCTGGTAACTACTCCACGGGTGTCTCTGCGGGAGCCAATAACCGATTTTCGTTACTTTTCTTCGTGATGATTTCGAACTTTATGGCCATTTTCCTTCAGATCCTCTGTATCAAACTCGGCACTGTCACCGGCTACGACTTGGCACGTTGCTGTCGTGAATACCTCCCTCGAAAACTCAACTATTTGATGTGGTTCTTAGCAGAGATTGCAATCATTGCAACGGATGTAGCAGAGGTGATTGGTTCGGCAATAGCGCTCAATATCTTGATTAAAGTACCGTTGCCAGCTGGTGTTGCCATCACCATTGTTGACGTGTTGGTGGTTCTAGCGGCATATAAATCCGACCAGCCACTGGCCACCTTCATCAGGTTCTTCGAGTATGCAGTGGCACTCTTGGTTCTCGGCGTGATCGCCTGTTTTATTGCATTGTTGGCCTACTTGCCTCGTGAAACTACCCCCGTAGGTCTTGTCTTCAGGGGATTCGTTCCTTCGAAGGAAATGACAGAGCACGGAGGTTTGAGTATCGCAACTTCTATCATTGGTGCCACGGTCATGATTCATTCTCTCTTCTTGGGCTCGGGTATCGTTCAACCACGGCTTAGAGAGTATGACGCTGCGAACGGATACATCACAAAAGAGTTGGTGGACACATCTGTCAAGAAGGACTCGGATATCAGCGAGAAAGCCACAGAGTACATCACCAATTCCTACAAGCCTCTGTTTGCCGCGATCAAGTACTGCTACAAGTACTCTGTTATTGAGCTTGTTGTGACGCTCATGACATTCGCTATTTTTGTCAATGCCGCCATTCTTATAGTCGCCGGTGGGTCACTTTACGGAACTCCGGAGGCTGCAAATGCCGACTTGTACGCCATTCACGACTTGCTCCTGAAGGTTTTGGCTCCAATTGCTGGAACCATTTTCATGTTGGCTTTGCTCTTCTCTGGTCAAAGTGCTGGTATAGTCTGTACCATTGCAGGACAAATAGTCAGCGAGGGCCATTTGAAATGGACCTGCAAGCCATGGATCAGACGGTTGGCTACACGTTCAATCGCCATCATTCCGTGTCTTGCCATTTCTATTTCCATTGGGCATCCTGCCTTGAGTGCTGCTTTGAACGTTTCCCAGATTATCATCTCGCTTCTTCTTCCACCCCTCGTGATGCCGCTTATCTACTTCACATGCAGCAAGAAGATCATGAGAGTCAAGAAGGACAGTCCGGCTGATAGTGCTGAAGTAGAGGACAGTGGGGAGACCCAGGAGCAAGTCTCTGAGGACGGGGAGAGCTACCATCAAATGGAGAACTCCTGGATCACGACGATTTTTTTGGTTATCATCTGGCTTTTTGTTTCTGGCTTGAATATTTACTCGATCGTCTCTATGGCGCAAACCGGAATATACCTGGCATAATTGCCACTTTACATTTACATTTTCAGTTCTTCGTGGTGTGGACTTATATGCGGGCAAATACATGAGTGAGTGAAGCGACCAGATATTCGTAAATTCGGAGGTCCATTAATTTATATAAATTTTTCAGCTCAATGCTGAAGAGGATAAATGACTCAATTCTCAAACGATAATTCGTTCGTAAAAGGCCTACTCTCTTTTGGATTGCCTCCATGGGAATGCAAGACAAAGCTCTAGCTGTCATTCTCTCGCGGCAACTACTTGTACGCTGCACAGAACATGCACTTGATGGAATTTGTACAAGGTATCAAAAGAAGCTGTTCCCACTGGTTTCTGTATAAATTATTTCCCGAAAGGCAAAGAGTCTGGTCTGATAAAACAAAAATTCTCCTTAACATAATTCCGAACATGTACAACTGAAATTCCATAGTGTGGAACTCGCCCTGGTCTCGCCATAGGCCCGTGCCTCCCAATTATCGGCCCTCAGGCTCGAATTACTCTCCCTCATTTCTCAACTGGAACACCAGCCACAAACGCTACATCCCTAGTACAAATAAGGCCAGCGTTTGTCAATTGTCTTCCTACAAACTTTCAGACCTCCTCAAGCAATTTTGAGAACCAATTCCTGATTGCTGTTTCCCAATTCGAGATCTTTAAATGCCGTCCTCGAGCATTCTCAAAAAACTCCATTTGACTAGACTGACCCACCCAAACCCCGACCAAAGTGCTGTCCAGCCTGAATCGACAGAAATAACTGTGGACTCGTTGGACAACATCAACTCTATGAGTTACTACAACCAAACTGCTCAGCTGGCCCAGTCCAGTCAAGCCAAGGACATTACACAGTCGTATCCTACTCTAGCGTATCAACAGGGTCAATCGCAGTATGTTGGTCAGCAGGAAGCACAGCAGTATCCGTCTCAGTACCAGCAAGTGCCACAGCAACAGCAATTCAGCCTGCAACAGGAAGCTGACAACAATGCCATCAACCTCTCCCTCTTGCCCAGCAGATCCACCACGTCCAAGGGAAAGTATGCTTTAACTGACTTTGCTATCATGCGAACTTTGGGTACCGGCTCTTTTGGTCGTGTCCATTTGGTGAGGTCGGTTCACAACGGCAGGTACTATGCGATCAAGGTTTTGAAGAAGCACCAGGTCGTCAAGATGAAGCAAGTTGAGCACACCAACGACGAAAGACGGATGTTGAAATTGGTTGAGCATCCATTTTTGATCAGATTGTGGGGCACATTCCAGGATACTAAGCACTTGTTCATGGTTATGGACTATATCGAGGGTGGTGAGTTGTTCTCGCTTTTGAGAAAGTCCCAACGTTTTCCCAACCCAGTGGCTAAATTCTATGCCGCTGAGGTCGTCTTGGCTTTGGAGTACTTGCACTCTCACGACATCATCTACCGTGACTTGAAGCCCGAAAACATCCTCTTGGACAGGAATGGCCACATCAAGATCACCGACTTTGGTTTTGCCAAAGAAGTGTCGACAGTAACATGGACATTGTGCGGTACTCCTGACTATATCGCTCCCGAAGTGATCACAACCAAGCCCTACAACAAGTCGGTCGACTGGTGGTCATTGGGAGTCTTGATCTTTGAAATGTTAGCTGGCTACACCCCCTTCTATGATACTACTCCCATGAAGACCTACGAGAAGATTTTGTCCGGAAAGATCCATTTCCCCAGCTTCTTCAACCATGACGTTGTGGACTTGCTTTCGAGGCTTATCACTGCCGACTTATCGTACAGACTAGGGAATTTGTTGAATGGCCCTGCCGACATTAGAAACCATCCTTGGTTCTCCGAAGTTGTATGGGAAAAGCTTTTAGCTAAAGACATTGAGACTCCTTATGAACCCCCAATCACCGCAGGAACAGGTGATTCGTCTCTCTTCGACCACTACCCTGAAGAGCAGTTGGAATACGGATGTGTGGGTGAAGACAAGTACAGAGACTTGTTCAACGAGTTCTAGACACCAACGCCCAACGTCAGTCCCCCATGATTCATTTCTTCATTTCAACTATCGAAAAATACAAGATGACCATTCCATATAGCGAAAAAAAGAAAAAAAAATACATTTGCAAGTAACTTTGTTGTACATTTTCTATAATACATTAATCCACGAGCACCTGCGCTCAACAAATATTCTGTCTCATGACCTGAAAACTTTTTTGCAATCCAAGCACACATAAAACAAGATCATAGAAGTGTCCTTCCTTCTCTGCTGTGACTGGAAAAAAACACACTCGTGATTTCCACAGTACGGACATGTCTTATTAGATCTTGGTAATGTTGGATCGGAGCCAATATCCTGTACCACTCCAGCGGTTTCACCAATGTTGGTGATAAGCTCATGACGATAGACCTTGGCATTCTCAGCCAACTCCGTGTAGTCACAATTTCGACACGAGTAAAGGAGTCTAGCATTATCCTTATCCTCTCTGGGGTACAACATATTGTTGCACTCGGCACAGAAGCGGAAGGAAGCCATGATCGTACCCTGGATATTTACAGGTGCTGATGTATTTCAGACAGGTAGTTGGATATTGTGTGGTGCACGACCGACCTTGACGCTTGGTTTAATGGGCATTTTCCCTCCATAGTTGATATTGAGAGTAGAGCCAGTATCATGAATGGCCTAAAAGCATTTGAAAAAACATCATTGTTGGTCTGATTCTTTGCGCTGTTTGGGGTATGGTCAGTCAGTGACACTGCTGCACTTTCTACACTCTAAACGACGATCACCAAAAGGCTACCAATACACATGCAACACTGAAAGTACACCACGACGAAAACTATCACTCCAATTCATCCCTCCTCTTCTTCAATCTAAGTATTACACGGGTTGGTCTACGACTCCACAGTCGCACCCGTGCACCCATGATACTGAGAAAACTCATAGAAAAAATTTTCGAAATCAGTGTGAACCCACGAGTCAAATCATGTTACGCCAATCACTCAGACCAGCATCTAGACTTCTCACAAGAAGCTCTCTCCGTACTGCTGTGCGTTTCAACTCGGCTGCCGCTGAGAGCGCCCCCGTTGACCCTAAGATTTCAGCCATTGTCGACCAAATCTCCACATTGACCTTGTTGGAAACCTCCACCTTGGTTAGCGAGCTCAAAACTAGATTAAACATTTCCGACATTGCCCTTCCCGCCGCTGGTGCAGCTCCTGCCGCCCCAGCCCCCGTTGAGGAGGAGGTCAAGGAGGTGGTCGAGGAAAAGACCATTTTCGCTATCAAATTGCAAGAGTTCGACGCCAAGTCCAAGCCAAAGATTATCAAAGAGGTCAAGGGCTTGTTGGGCTTGTCCTTGGTTGAGTCCAAGAAGTTTGTCGAGGCTGCTCCAAAGGTGTTGAAGGACAACGTCGCCAAGGAGGATGCCGAAAAGATCAAGGCCACCTTGGAAGGTTTGGGTGCCAAAATCGTTTTGGAGTAATTTTTGGAGAGAGCATATTAGCACGTAATTATCACCTGTACATATACGTCACGTCGAACTATTGTGTAGAAAGGTTCGAGTAGTACTATTCGCATGAGTGCACCTAGCATAGTCCTTTACTCCAATGTATAAAGTTCCTCTTGAATTCGACCACACAAAAACATTCAAAAGGCGACTGGAAATCAAGCCCTGGCTTTCCAAGCAGCTTGCAAGGCAAAATCTCAAAGTTGTCATTGAAAGATCCGATAATGTCAAGATTGTCTTCAGGTGTCGGGATGGCTCTACTCACTGCCCTTTCAGAATCCGGGGAAATCACTCCCTACGAACAAAAACATGGTCGTTGCTGGTTGTCAATGACCTACATAATCATCCCGCTGACCACGGGTATTTGATGTCCAAGAAAGAACTCGAGGAGCAGCAAGCTACCGATATGTTTGTTACACTAACGAACCGACCTCAAATGACTACCCATAGCAATTCTCCACAGTACATGGACAAGATTGTCAAGAAAATGAGCACAGAAGTGGCCAAGCTGGTAGCAGTGAATATATGGCAAAATCACAATCTCACACATGAGCAGAAAGAATCGGCTGTGGCCAGGTTTGTCGCTGCTATGGTGGATGAATATCTTGGGGAAGCTCCGAAGAGTAGTACTGCCCCTATGATGCCATTGTCACCTCTACTTAATGAACCAGATATGGGAACCCAGCTCCCTGCATTGGCTGTTTCCACCCGTCTGACTGGACCTTTACCGCCTTTCAATTCGCTTCAAAACCAGCTTCCACCGCTGCCTGGAGGGCAGGTGGATTCTGCAAAAACACTAAATCCTACACAGCTTTTAACGGCATCCACACATGACCTTCGTGAGTTCAAAGTGGACAATATAGGTGCACCTTCGGCTCTGTTGTCGCTGATAGCACTTGGACAAAACGCCCCGTCGCCAGGCGACAAAACGGACAATGGCCTTTTGGCCAATTTCAATTCTATCAATTACTCTGGCTGGTGATTTTCTTCCAGGTGAGTAGAAACACCACGGATTCGCAACCGGTGACCTTAAGCATGCGACACCGCATTCACTACCAGTCGTAAAGACGGCATAATTAATGGGAAAAAACTTTATGATTCAACTCCTAGTACCCTTTCTTCAATTAACCCAATTTTGTACTCTCGCACGTGACGTCCTTTCCACGAGGTGAGACAAGATCCTCTATACCTGGACCAGATCAAACACTCTATGATTCCAGAAGAAGGCTTTCTGCTCTCAGCGCTTGAGGACTCTGTATTAATAATTCCCGCTATCTCCGTGGGAAACATCCCCCAATTGACCGCAGACCTCCTACTCCATACCTACGATTTTCAAAAGGTTGCCACTCTAGAAGACGAATACCTCTTCCCATTTGCATCGCCTGTCGACCATGCGGTAACAAAGAAGGCTCCCTCGGGTCTTTCTTTTGCCATTGAAGTGTACTACAGCATCGAACATCATGTCACTTTGATCCAGCAGAGATCACCCATTATTCCTGGGTTCAACGAGAAACACGTCTCGGAGGTAATTGTGCCATTTATTGAAGCTTCCAATCCGCAACACGTCATCGTATTGGATTCAGCAAATAGTGCCTTAGTGGAAGGAGCTCCACAGGGAGACGTGAGAATCCATACGAACGAGGATCTCTTGAGCGAATCATTCCTGTCACTTCTGATTGACAAGAGCTCTGCCAGGCCGATATCCGAGGCAGAGGTGCACTTTTCAGACCATACGAAAGCTCTTGAAAAAAGCGTCAAGTCTATTTCCAATCTAGTTGTCTTGGAGACTTTTGTCTACGAGGGTGACAACTTCTACGATGCCAGGACATTGGCCTTGAAGGTTGTGGAGATGTTGAATCTCCCTCCTAAAGTATTTGAAACACCCGCCAGTTGGTTGGGTGTCTACGGTGACAAGGAAGTGCCCCTGGCTATGGAGGAGGGCCTCTATGGTTGATGGCCTGTGGCCCAGTTGATATCAGTCAGTGTGGCTGCGACATGTCATTAGTTATTGAGAGCATACTGGATGGCGGCGGTGTATCCGTAAACACCCAAGCCGGCAATCACAGCAACAGAAACGTCTGAAAGGTACAGGTGGTGTCTGAACGTTTCTCTGCGGTGAACGTTGGTTATATGGACCTCAATGAAAGGAACAGCTATGCCCAACAAGGCGTCTCTGATTGCAACAGAAGTATGCGTGTAGGCGCCTGCGTTGATGACCACAAAATCAACACCCTCCTTGGCGGCCTGGTGAATACGGTCGACAATATGGCCTTCGGTGTTGTTTTGATAGGCGAGAAGCTCAGCGCCGTTTTGGGAAGCTTGTTCTTTGGCGGCCTTTTCGACGTCTGCTAAAGTGGTGGTGCCATATTTCTCGGGCTCTCTTGAACCGAGAAGGTTTAAATTGGGCCCATTGATGAGTAAGATCTTCTTGGCCATGGTAGCTAGTGTGGTTGACTTTCTAGAGTGTGGTAATTTTCGGTTGGTGCGACTTCCCCAGCATTTTCCGGGGACACTACGGTGACGATATGGAGAGAAGAGAAATTCGGTTAAGTGGGTGGATTTTTAAAAGTTGAAGCCTTCCCGGGGTTTGCTGCTGAGGCTCGCCCGGGTTGCCGTCCTTTGCGAATCTGAAACTGCGAACTAACACCCATTACTCATCATGACACAATCAACCGAGAACTCGAGACACCCACCTTTCAAGCAGGTCGAGCTGACCCGGCCGGACTTCGAAGATAAGCCATGGCATTTGGTGAAAACCCCTGCACCCGAGTGGAAGCAGGGCCTGGGTGCCAATTCCACAGAGTGGTCCGAGCACAAGAAGATCGCTATTGACCCCAATTCGGAAACCAGATCGCCTGTGGACAACTATAAATTGTTCATCTCGGCCATTACACCACGGCCCATTGGTTTCATTTCAACCGAAGGTAAAGAGGGTCAGCGCAACCTTGCTCCGTTCTCGTACTTCAATGTGATGTGCAGCGACCCACCCATTTTTGCGCTTGGTATCAGCGGCGGCAAGGAAAAGCCCAAGGACACGCTCAAGAACATTCTTGAGACGGAGGAGCTCACAATCAACATCATTAGTGAGTGGTTTATTGAGGCAGCCAATATGTGTGCGGTTGACTCCCCATACGGTGTGGATGAGTGGAAACTCAGTGGATTGACGCCTTTGGAGAGCACCGAAGTCAAGCCGCCTCACGTTGCAGAAAGCGCTTTCAGTGTGGAAGCCAAATTAGTGCATAACCACGAGTGGACGCTGAGGAGAAACGGGGCAGCTACCGGGGTTTTGTGTGTTGTTGAGGGACTCAAGATCCATGTGCGGGAGGATTTGCTCAACGAAGAACAGAACGTGGTAGACACTGGAAAGTTGAAGCCTGTAGCGCGGCTCGGTGGTATTACTTATGGCCGTGTCATTGAGGGCTTCGAGGCTCCTCGGCCACGGTACAGCGATGTTGAAAAATAGATAACATTCTCAGCAAGTCACGAGCCGACTTGTGGGGAGGCACATGGATGAGAAATTGGGTATTTGTTGTTCTCATTGAGGTCGGTGTAACTCCGCTTATCTCCTGTCGCTTAGATCTCTCACGCAGCAAATTGCTGGTATCAACGATTCCCTTGTGTGCATTTCAAGTCAATCTGAGTCTTTCCCTAGAGCCTATCTCTCACGCTTGATTGCAAGCAGATCCGCGCATTTTGCAACTAAGTCCGCAAGATGGAAAAGTTCTTGACATCCTTGCAGTATTTGGCAAATCAAGCTGAAGCGTGTAGGACTGTTTCTTGTCCAAAACCCGGGCAGTGCGGGGTTGCAATTGTATTCAAATCATGGTCCATGCGCATCTGGGCTCCATAGTTAGAACCCCTCATGGGGACCGAGGTTGATTCAGCTATAAAGGCACCGAGTATGGCTGCAAATTTCCTGACTTCTCGCAAGTTTGGCTATGATTCCTTTGTTGCCAATTGCTGCTAAAAATGTCATGGACCAAATCGAGGCCAGCCTTCCCATGGACCAAAGTCGGTTCAAGGATGCTGTGGCTCTCGAGGGATCCAAGGAACCAGGATATTCACATATTTACCGAAACAAGGGCGCCGTCGATGGTTTGATCAACATCCCGCATCCAGCACTTACAACCTTGTATGAAACTTTTGAGTGTGCAGCTTCGGTATTCGCCGATAAGAAGGCCATTGGCGTGAGAAAGAAGCAAACTGACGGCCTGTTTGGCCCTTACGAGTGGGAGACTTATGGTGAAATCTCAGAAAGGAAGAGAAACTTCGGTTCGGGCGTACTTTACGCTTTGAGAAACAATCCATATAAGACGCTGTCGCCAGCCCACCAGAAAATCGATAACCACGAGAAGCTCGCTGCTTCAAACGAGATGTCCTTCGTGCTTACTCAATTCTCCCATAACAGGAAAGAATGGCTCATTTCCGACTTGGCCAGTATCAATTATTCCATCACAAACACATGTTTGTACGATACTTTGGGTCCGGAGACTTCTCACTATATCTTGGCCTTGACAGAGTCACCAATTGTGGTGGCCTCGAGCGACAAACTCGAGCGTTTGATCAACATCAAGAGGGATCATCCTGAGGAAATGCAAAGCTTGATCTCTCTCATCTCCATGGACTATCTTGACCCCAGCGAGTTCAGGGAGCTCAGAAGAAAAGCCATCAGTCAGAACATTGAGTTGAGCCAGTTTTCGGAAATCGAGGAAATTGGAAAGGTTCATAGGCTTCGTGATATTCCTCCTAGCCCAAACACCATCTACACCATCTCCTTTACCTCCGGTACAACTTCAAACCCCAAGGGTGTGGTTCTCCCAAACAAAAGTGCCGTTTCCGCCCTCACATTCTGCTTGTCGAACGTCAAAGCAACTGGCACTAATGCTAGAGCTTATAGTTTCTTGCCGCTTGCACACATTTTTGAGAGAATGACCAACCAGGCTGCATTCATGTTGGGTGCAGAGATTGGCATGCCACAGTCGCCTTCTCCTTTGACTCTTCTCGACGACGTCATGCAATTGAAACCAAACGCCTTGAACTTGGTTCCTCGTGTGTTGACCAAGTTGGAGGCTGCTCTTAAGGCCCAGACCATCAAGAACGAAGAAAAGCCTATGTTGCAGCGTTTATTTTCCAACGCCATCAACATCAAAATGGAAAGACAAGCGTCTGCGGATGGAGCTGCTGGTAGGCATCTCTTATACGACCGATTGATTGCCATTCTCAGAAGAAAAATTGGTTTCGAAAATGTCACCAATATTGCCACAGGGTCTGCTCCTATATCTCCTGAGACCGTCAAGTTCTTGAAGGCTGCTTTGAACACGGGTGTTTCTCAAGGCTACGGATTGACCGAGTCTTTCGCTGGTGTCAGTAGCTCATTGAACTATGAGGCCACACCTGGTTCGTGTGGTCCTATTTGCATCACGACCGAAATGAGATTGAAGGATCTTCCAGAAATGAACTATACCGCCGATGACGCAGGTGGTCCTCGTGGAGAGTTGTTGTTGAGAGGAAGCCAGATCTTCACTGAATACTACAAAGACACAGAAGAGACCAAGAAGGCGTTGGACAAGGATGGCTGGTTCCATACTGGAGACGTTGCGCGTGTTAATCCCGAAAACGGTCGTCTTTACATCATTGACAGGGTGAAGAATTTCTTCAAATTGGCTCAGGGTGAGTACATTACACCCGAGAAGATAGAGAACACCTACCTTTCGTGCTATCCCTTGACCACAGCGTTCTTTGCTCACGGTGACTCGCTTAAGACATTCCTAGTGGGCATTGTGGGTGTTGACCCAGTTTCTATCAAGCCCTGGTTGGCCTCGAGATTTGGGTACAAAGAAACTGACCTTGAAAGTGAGGACAAGTTAGTCAAGCTCTTAAACACCAGAGACGTCAAGAGAAGATTTTTGGTGGAAGCCAACGAGTCAGTATCGAAGTTGTTGCACGGTTTGGAGAAGTTGCATAACATCGAGTTGGCCATAGACCCATTGAAGGTCGAAGACGGAGTTGTGACACCCACATTCAAGATCAAGAGAGCCAACTGTGGCATCTTCTTTAAGAAGAGACTCGAGGCGCTTTATGAAGAAGGGTCGTTGATCAGAAATGAGAACTTGTAAGGCAAAAATGACTTTTTCACGTATAGAGTCTAGATATATTTATATGGGTTGAGAACGCCGTTGGGGTCATAATGATTCTTGACATCCTTCATCATCTTCATTTCAATATCACTCTTGGAATAGCCAATATAATTCTTTTTCTGGAAACCAAGACCATGCTCGGCAGAAATGGAACCCTTGTTTTGCTGAATCCATTCGTACACAAATGGCTCCAACTGCTTCTCGATATCCTTGCTGTACTCACGGACACAGACATTCAAATGCAAGTTACCGTCACCCAAATGGCCGTAACCGATGGCTTCAACCACAGGCTTAGACTCATCGTCAAAGTCAACCATATTGGCTGCATTCAACTTTTCCGATGCAGCGTCCACCAAACCATACAAGTTGGTCAAAGGAACAGACACATCGTACTTGTAAACACCACCGGCGTGAGCAGAAGCCTCAGGAATGGATTCTCTCCAAGACCACAAATTACGGAGCTGAGTCTCGTCTTGGGCAATAATACCATCATCCACAAGACCCTCTTCCATGGCATTTCCCAAGAAGTTCTCGATCTTCTCCATGTCGTGGTCTCTGTTAGAGCCACTGGTCTCGATCAAAACGTAAAATGGGTACTCGCCAGACTCGATGGGGTGGTCGGCCTTCAAGTAACGGGCAGTCAAAAGCTGAGACTTTCCGTCCATGAACTCAAAAGCAGAGAGAATCTCAGCCAATTCTCTACGAGCACCGACAAATACTTGCTGGACAGCCTCGTAGGAGGAAACTGCCAAGAAGGCCACATTGGTGGCAGCGGATCTAGCAGGACACAAGATAGAAACTCCAGTAATAATGCCCAAGGTGCCCTCAGAGCCAATAAATAATTGTTTCAAGTCGTAGCCGGTGTTGTCCTTTCTCAAAGCGTCCATGGAGCTGTAGATCGTTCCATCAGGCAAAACAGCCTCTAAACCAAGAACTGAGCCGTGCAAAGAGCCGTATCTCAACAACCTAAGGCCTCCAGCGTTAGTTGCAACAACACCACCAACATGACAAGATCCCTTAGCACCCAAGTCAAGAGGGAAGATGTAGCCGTTTTCGGCGAGGTAGTTGTCGGCATTTTCCAAAATGACACCGGCATCACATTTCAAAATTCCACTGACATTGTCGAAGGATCTGATCTTATTGATGTTGGCGAGAGAAATGATGATTTCGTCGAAAATCGGATTGGAGCCTCCAACCAAGCCGGTGTTGCCACCTTGGGGAACAACTGCAAGCTTTTGCTCATTACAGTATTTCAAGATTTTGGAGACTTGCTCGGTAGTTTTGGGCTTCAACACTATCTTGGACTGACCCTTGTACTTTCTCATCCAGTCCTCGTTGAAAAAATCGAGGTCCTCTTCCGTGGTAAGAACGTAGTTGTCGTTTTCCAAGGTCTCACGGAAGAATTTGATATCATTCTCCTCCAACTTCTTGAGACGAGGATCTCTCTGGACTTTGTCTTTATATGTTTCTGCTGTGAGTGGAACACTTTTCGATGCGGCGTAGAAACGGACGCTGGAAGCAACGTTTCTGGGTAGGAAATTATATTTCACCAAAGAAGTGCGCCCAGCAAGTGTCAAGCTTCTTCTGAACATGTTGCACAATTCTAGATAAGCCAGAATCTGAAAATTTACATATCTGCGGACGCGCGGGTGCAGTTTGTACTGATTGTACTGTGTAGTGTCACTACTGAAGCCATAAGGGTATAGTCGTGATAGAGGTGATGGAGGGGTTTAAAATATTTAGATATGTGGCTTGCTTGAAATCCGTCGATGAAAGCTTTGTCTCTTAATCGAAAAACATTTTTCTGGTCACTTTGTGTTCATTATTTTGTGATCTTCTTAGTACGTAGATAGATATCTGGTTCTGTAATATTAGTCAGGATTCAATTTACGGAGCCTTCACGAGTTGTCGAAGTTTTTATTGATATCTTTTATTGAAGACGTCACTTGTAGAAGATATCGTAAAGTTCAAAGACCACTTCAAGAGAGTCCCCCTAATCCCACCATTGAGCTGGAGAGCTATGGATATATCTGCACCAAATGGCTGAACAAATCCAAATGATAAAGTCTTGAACGTAGATTGTGGAGTGACTAGATCTCAAAGATTAGCAGATTTTCTAGCATTGCGGAAATCGTCATCTCCCTTGTAAAGGCTTGTCCATCATACCACTTCCTGATCATCATCAAAAATTTGCATGACAATCTGTTCAGACCATTATTTTCTTTTATTTTTTTTTTTTTTTTTTTTTTTGCATTTCCTTCCAGTCTCAGGCTAGTCTCTTCCTGTTCTTGCTTCTTCATCCCATATCTATTAAAGAGTCTGACGAACTTCTGTAGATGTACTGATATAGGAATTCGCAGCCATTTCCCTCAATTCCCAACCACGAAGTTAGGCATTTATAATTCATCGTGACTTCCTAAAATTGGTGCAGCTGAAGCCTGCCTCTGATATCCTAACTCTACAATGCTAGACGGCAAAACCATCGGTCCGAAACCGGAAAACTGTTCCAATGGCTTCAGGCCTCTTCGGCTTTTCTTAGACTGTCAAAACTCGTATTGGTAATATGGCGAAATCTCAGCGATCCGATGGGAGACCCGCCATACCATCGAGTCACAATGATCAACTTATTGATCACGTTATGCTGTACGAGATGCTCTAGGAGCTTGGAGCCTGCTCCTTTCTCTCCATTGTCGTCGAAACCTTGTTGAATGTTCCGGTATTTCCCTTCAGTCTTTTTCTCCAGTTGTTCTTCTTCGACCAAATCGCCCGTTCTCCACGCAATGATATGGGGGTGACTGGAGCTCTTCTTGAGCTTGCGATGCTGTTCTATAAATTGTTCGAGAATGCCTGGGATCTGATCCGGACTGGTCAAGTGGGCATGGCGAGCCTGAAATTTCGATTTTCTATCGACGACTACTCTCGACTCGTACCAATTGGTGATAGTGCCCAACTGTCTTCTAGAGTATCTTATCAATGTTCTAGGAATCCTCATGTTGATTAGTGCAGACCTTGGATGCATGCCTCTTCTTATATGTCCACTAACCGTCACATGAGGCTCGCACGCCTATGCACAAAAGTTGTGTGAAAATCTCACGATACTACAATAGTCCCACCCAAGAATGATCTACTTGAAGTCACTCTTGAACGTCATCGACAACTCCGGCGCCCAGGTTGTGGAGTGTATCAAGGTTCTTCGCCACGGGCCCAGAAACTTCGGCAAAGTCGGCGACAAAATCACCGTCGTGGTCAAGGAAGCCAGACCTCTCTCATCTGCCATCACAGGCCAGTCGTCCAGTAATAGAGTCAAGAGAAGAGATATCTGCCGAGCAGTGATTGTCAGAACCAAGGCTCCTTACAGAAGACCCGACGGTTCTGTTGTTCGTTTTGACGACAACGCCTGTGTCTTGATCAACCAGAACGGAGAGCCTTTGGGAACCAGAATCTCCTCTGTCGTGGCCAAGGAATTGAAGGATTTGCAATATAACAAGATTGCCACGCTAGCGCCCAAGATTTTCTAAAAATGGGTGTTTTCATGTAAATATTTAACGTCATAACCATTGGAACAGTCTGTAGGCAGAGTGCAGAATTTAGAGCATTGTTTTAACTTCATCTTGGTTAAGAGATCTAGTCTCTTTTCAATCTTGCTTGAATGGCATCTAATCCAGGGAAGGCTATGTCTATGGGGTAATGTAAATGTGATGTGAGGCCTCTAATAAGGATTTCGCAGCCAGACTCATCGAATCCCAAAAACAAGCCTGATCGAGCTTACAACAAAGATTTTTACAAAACACTAAAAGAAGAAGACTCAAAAGCAGTTTTACTTGAGCTTTTAGAACACCCACCGAAAACTATCTTGACTCATCGAATCGCGACCTCTTGGAGGTAAACGAACGTTTGTGCGCATTTTTCTATGAATTTTTTTTGAATCTCACCACTGAATCCTGACAGAATAATATGGCTGAAGTTGTGAACGGCGTCAATCAGCTTTCGGTTGAGGAAAAGTCTAAACCTCAACCTCAGGTGAACAAAAAAGACAAAAAGAAGGACAAGCAGCCCCAGAAAGCTTTGTTCTTGGACCCTCAACCAGAGTTTTTGGACTACAGATTGAAGATCTTCGACGAGATCAAGGCCAAGCAAGATGCCGAATTCGCTGCTCGTGAGAGAAAGCCCATCAAGATCACTTTGAAGGACGGAACCGTCAAGGAAGGTGTTGCCTGTGAGACCAGTCCTTTTGAGATCGCTAACGGCATTGGTAAGTCTTTCCTCGAAAGACAGGTCATCTCCAAGGTCAATGATGAGCTTTGGGATTTGGAGAGACCTTTGGAGGGCGACTCTGAACTTGAATTTTTGGACTTTGAGCATCCTGAAGGTAAGATGGTCTTCTGGCACTCGTCTGCTCACGTTTTGGGTGAAGCTTGTGAGAACCACTATGGCTGTCACTTGTCTTACGGCCCTCCTACTGAGGACGGTTTCTTCTACGACATGTCCATCAATAACGGTGAAGGTGTAGTTTCCCAGGAGGACTTTGGCAACATTGAAAAGGTCTCTACTAAGGTTATTAAGGAGAAGCAGAAGTTCGTCAGGCTAGAAATGACCAAGGAGGAGTTGTTGAAGATGTTTTCTTACAACAAGTACAAGGTCAAATTCATCAGCGACAAGGTCCCAGACGGAACTTCCACCACTGTCTACAGATGTGGTCCTTTGATCGACTTATGTAGAGGTCCACACATCTTGCACACTGGTAAGATCAAGGCTTTCAAGGTTTTGAAGAACTCTTCTTCTTATTTCTTGGGTGATGCCGCCAATGACTCTTTGCAGAGAGTCTACGGTATCTCTTTCCCAGACAAGAAGTTGATGGACGAGCATTTGAAGTTTTTGAAGGAGGCCAGCGAAAGAGACCACAGAAAAATCGGAAGAGAGCAGGAGTTGTTCTACTTCAATGAGGTCTCTCCAGGTTCCGCCTTTTGGTTGCCCCACGGTACCAGAATCTACAACACTCTCGTGGACATGTTGAGAAACGAGTACAGACAGAGAGGGTACGAAGAGGTCATCACTCCTAACATGTACAATACCAAATTGTGGGAAGTCTCCGGTCACTGGGGTAACTACAAGGAGAACATGTTTTCCTTCGAGGTTGAGAAGGAAACCTTCGGTTTGAAGCCAATGAACTGTCCTGGTCACTGTGTCATTTTTAAGAGCCGAGAGAGATCCTACAGAGAATTGCCATGGCGTGTCGCCGACTTTGGTGTCATCCACAGAAACGAGTACTCTGGTGCTCTCTCTGGTTTGACCAGAGTTCGTCGTTTCCAGCAGGACGATGCCCACATTTTCTGTCAGCAGGATCAGATCGAGCAAGAGATTGCCGGTGTCTTCGACTTCTTGCAGAAAATCTACGGTATTTTCGGTTTCGAATTCAAGATGGAGTTGTCCACCAGACCCGAGAAGTACGTCGGTGAATTGGAGACTTGGAATGCCGCTGAGAAGAACTTGGAAAATGCATTGAACAAGTTCATGGGTGAGGGCAACTGGGAGTTGAACCCTGCCGATGGTGCTTTCTACGGTCCAAAGATCGATATTAAGATCAGTGATGCGTTGAGAAGATGGTTCCAGTGTGCCACCATCCAATTGGACTTCCAGATGCCTCAGCGTTTCGACTTGGAGTACAAGGCCGATTCCAACGACAAGGAGCACACCACTGCCAGACCTGTCATGATCCACAGAGCCATTTTGGGATCTGTCGAAAGAATGACTGCTATTTTGACCGAGCATTTCAAGGGCAAATGGCCTTTCTGGTTGTCTCCAAGACAGGTTTTGGTTGTTCCAGTTGGTGTGAAATACCAGGAGTACGCCGAGTCCTTGAAGGAGAGATTGGTGAAGAAGCACGGATTCTACGCCGATGTCGACCTCTCCGGTAACACATTGCAAAAGAAGGTCAGAAGCGGCCAGTTGTTGAAGTATAACTTCATCTTCATTGTCGGTGAGCAGGAGCAGGCTGAGGAAAGTGTTAACGTCAGAAACAGAGATATTCAGGAGGAGCAAGGTAAGAACGCTACAGTGAAGTTCGACGAGGTTGTGGAGCAATTGCACAGATTGAAGGCCGAGTTCAGAGTCGACAACAGGTTGGTTTGAACAGTACACTTTGGTAGAGATCGAAATATACAATAAGGAAGCAGAATGTCTGTAATGGCTGCAAGAAATTACTCTCCGCACGTATATGCAGAAAATGGCTAGATTTCCAGGCACATCTCCAGTTGCTTCCAGAATCCACATTCCACAAACTTGCAATTGATATCAAAAACACACAATGGATGATCAGACAAATGCCCAAGAACAAGCGCAACTCCATGACAAGCGTCTAAGTATAATCATGCAACGCGACATGCCTATGGCCATCAAGTTCTGGGAAGCAGACCATGTATTGCAACAGGAAGATCGAAAGACTCTAGCGCAGGAATTATTCAATATCAACAGTTTTGCAGTGAGCGGAGCACTTGCTGTTTCCATGGGAATGCTTGCCGGTCCTACTATCCAAGATCGTATAATAAGACGGAGAGTTGGGTCTACAGGCAAGTTGCCTCCTCACATGCCATTGAGGGCGCCACTTATTAAATCGCCGTTTCTCTCCATAGCTATGGGCATCGTTGGCTTTCAAGCAGTCTTGACCCTCAGTGTGTTCACCCTGTTTTCGTTGAAGAGGAGTAGCGTTTCTAAGGAAGCGAATAGCGGAAGCGCTGAAGCCGAAAAAGCCGGGAGACTACTCAAAGTATGGAATGCAATCCCTTGGCCCCAGAGTATGTTTTGGGGGCAGTACTATGAGATCACCAGCAGGGATCCCGGATTCACCATGAAGGATCCACGTACACTCACAGAGGAAGAAGTGCACAGGCCGTACTATCGTCCTGACAGTGAAGTGATTGGATTTGGGAAGCCTCAAGAACCAGCCCAGAAGGATACCTCCGAGTGGCAGCATTTGAGGGAAATCAACTTCCCCAATGCCACTAAGCAGACGGATCAGGCCGACCTGGAAAATGACCTGTTCCCCAACCTTGACGAGTCCAAATCCACGAATTCAAAGCCCAAGAGCAGGTGGGACGAGATCCGAGAGGGCAAGTAGCCGAGGGATCAAGACACAGAATCTCTTCCATAGGTTGTCTTCTCTAAATAGGTCTACATAAATAAGCATCCTCACATCTACAAAAAGAAAACATCTAAATCAGCTATTTGTAAGAACTTTAAAGAGCATTCGCCGGTGCTTTTACGTCCCATAGTCGTTATTTTGATCTAGGCTTCAACATCACAAGCCGCTTCTGCGGTGCGTCTGATATCTTTCGCAGCAATACAGCAATCATCTGAAAGTTGGTGTCCCTGCTTGAAGATTGGCGATGAGTTTTCAACAAGCTCGGATCGCTAAACTTCGTCCATTCTTGCGTCCTCAATTTTTAAGACACAATTCGAAGCGCACCGATCCCAGACCCAAATGGTTCTTGTGCTCTGATGCTCCCATATCTAAACCAGCATGGTATGAGTACGAGCAAGAAAAAGAGCCCACCAAGTTCATTCCGTTCTCAGAACATGATCAAAAGGCGTTGGAAAGGGCTTACCTGAGAAATGCAGAGAAGGTGGAGGTGAAAGAGGACAAACTTTTCGAGGTCGATTTGAAGTCAATGATTCTATCTCCAGTTTACTGGGAAGGTCCTAAGTACCAGGTGAGACGAGGAATCTGGTTCGACTACGACGGCTCTCCAATTGAGCCCCAATTGGCCAAGAAAATCGAAGACGAGTATTGTCTTCGTCGTCCCTATGAGCATGTGAAGAAGGAGGGAATCAGTCAGAAACAATCCAAAGATCTCGTTGCAAGCTTCAACAAAGAGATAAAGGAGCTCAGGAAGGACATTCAAAAAACGCAGATCGAGTTTTCTGCCGAGAAGGATGTTGTCGATTTAGGCGATGGCCGGGCCATTGTGTACTTCGATCACAACCAGGCTGCTCTCTTCCCTTCAAAAATCAGCCCAGTGCAATTGGGCATTATACGTAAAATGGGTACCAAATCTGGCACTCTCTTGGACGTTAAAGCTATTCAGCGAGGCTATTCAGATGATCTTGCTGCTACTATCATGGACAGTATCAAGAAGACCCCGGTGCCCTCATTAACAGACATCTTTCTGTCGGAATTTTCTACTTTGTTTTCTCCTCTGAAGCTGCACGAGAAAGTCTTAACTGAGAACGATGAGGATGATAAAAATGAAATGCTTCAGAATGTCATGGAATCGGACTTCCAAGAGCTTAAGCATTCTGATTTCAATGACAGAGAGATCGACCATCTTGTTCTCTGCGTTCATGGAATCGGTCAGATTCTTGGTTACAAGTACGAGTCAGTGAACTTCACGCACAGCATCAATGTCATGAGATCTACCATGAGGGAGGTATTCCAGAATGAAGAGAAGTACCAGAAACTCGCTTATGGAGAGTCGTTTGATGCGAAGAACGAAACGCATAAAATAAACAATAGAATTCAAACCCTCCCTATCACTTGGAGGCATCGAGTCACCTTCCATCCGCATAAGCGAATGGATGATTTTGGTAACCTCGGTGACCAACGGCTTCCAAGTTTAAGTGACATCAACGTGGAGGGTGTCAAGCCGTTGAGGGATATCGTGGGAGAGGTACTTTTCGACATCTTGCTATATTATGAGCCAAAGTTCATGAATCAGATCCTCGAGGCTGTCGTTGAGGAGCTCAATAGGGTATACAAGTTGTACTTGGAGAGACATCCTGGATTTGACGGAAAGGTCCACATATTAGGTCACTCATTGGGCTCAGCAATAGCCTTCGATTTACTTGCCATGCAAGTTGAAGGAGATCACAAACTCAAGCTTGACTTTGACGTGGAAAATCTCTTCTGTGTGGGTTCTCCTGTCGGAGCTTTTAAATTAGTCCAGCGTCGTAATATTGTGTCGAGGGCAAACATCAAAGGGGATTACGATCCATTTGATCCAGAGCTGAAGATCTCGTCTCCAAAATGCCAGAATGTCTATAACATCTTCCATCCTTGCGACCCTGTCGGATACCGTATGGAGCCTCTTGTCAAACCATCCTTCTCAAATATGAAGCCGGAGGAGGTACCCTTTGCATTGAAGGGCTTCAACACTCAGGTGAAGAGTCTAACCTCTTTTGGCGATGAAGTGCAGAAAAAAATCTTTTCAAACTGGTTTGGATCGAAAAAGGACCCAAAGCTCCCGAAGACAATCGACAACAGTGCTCCTGAAGAAACACCACTTGGTGATATCATCACAACACTAGCGAGTCCTTTGTCCAGTGGTCCGAGCGAGGACCTGGCTGAAGCAGTGAAAGACTCATACCTTTCTGAAGATAACATCAAGGTTTTGACCGACTTGAATCGGTCTGGGAGAATGGACTACTCCTTACCAACGGGAGTCTTTAGCATTGCACTTATCTCGGCTATAAGTGCACATGTTTCATACTTTGAGGATCATGATACTGCTGGCTTTATCATGAAAGAGATTCTTAGCTCTTCCCAAGATTGTGTGGAAAGAAAGAAGATCAAAATTTATCAATAGAACTGTCTATAGTATTATCTATTCCATCAAAAGATCGTCAATGCTCTGTTCAGCATCATGCTTGATCAATTCAAGCATACCCTCCGGCAAGATGGGTTCATTTTCTGAATTGAGAACGTACCTAAAAGGCATCTCGGTAGATTCGTATTGGCTGAACTTGATTTCAGGGTAATCGATAAACTTGATACTTTCAAACTTTTGTTGTCTCTCAACGATGAGTTGCGTGGTTCTGATGGCTGTGTCGGTCGTCATCTGCAAAGCACCAAGCCGACGACCCTTGAAACCGTATTTGTCCCTTAGTATACCTGTTCTGTCTATTCTGGGATGAGAGCCCAAGATACCACCGAAGACGAAGTAATCGAACTTGGAAGCGTCCTCAGGCACCAAGTCAGTCTCTGCCGCTGGATCAAGTAAGCAGACTTTCGAACTTTCCAAGCCGCCGTCAATGGTAACGCATTCTTTCGTTGTCCACTGCAAACCCAAGTCGAGAAGACGTTGTGGGATGTCTTTCTCAGTAGTGGACGCGGGCAAAGACGTCAAGACAAGATTCTGGGCGCCTATGTCACGTAGAATTTGGGAATATTCGAGGATGACCCATTCAGAGAATCCCTCCTCCATATGCTCAATGATATATTTCATGATGAGTAGTTATCGCTGTGGAAATTCGCGATGAGATATGTACTACAGCTGAGATAACGATGAATATTAAACTGACTGTGTTTGGGTAACTATACTATTTTGATAAGTTTGCTCTTCCTAACATGGACCAACTTAGTTCTTACAGCAAGAGCCTGAGGTTTTCGTGAATGCAAGTTGGGAGGTCTTGTCCACATCAAGTGAGCAGTCATCGACACCCTTGTTACCGGCCTTTACTTCTGTCGTGGTTCTTGCGTACGAGGGCTTTACATCAAGGCATGGGTTTTCAGTGAAGAAGTGTCTTGGGCGCAACATGAGATCGAAGATTTCAGTAGGCATCACTGGGAAATCCTCGGGAGCTGGAAAGTGAGTAATGCCGAACGTGTGGAAGAAAAGAATATCAGTGTTTTCGATCTGATCCTTTCCGTCTCCGATCCACTCTCTCATACCTCTTGAGCCGTCACCAGACCATTGAGCAACATGATCACCAGATGGGTAGAGACGACCGTATCCAACACCTTCGTCCTTGTATGGGACTACCTGAGTAGCCCAAGCCGCCCATGGGGCTCTCTTCTTCACAAGAGAACCGTCTTTGGCCAAAAGTGGCGGAGTGTAGGTGGAGACCAATTTGTAGGAAGATGGCTTTCCGGAGTAAGGGTTGAGCTTGGATGGGTTGAAGATGTCCCAGGTTCTGGAGCACGAGGGCTGTGTGAGAGAATCACCGACAGTCTTAAATGAGGTCTTCTCAGCACAAAAAGCGTTACCATAAGCGTTTTCTGGAGATCCAGTAGCACCAGGACCAGAAACGGAGTCGGAGGTGGCAGCAGAGTTGTTGTCACCGTCAATTCTTGGGTCCAATCTCAAGGAGAACAAGTGCTGGTGGTTGTGGGCATTGACCTGAGGGTAAACGATGGTACCCCATGGTCCGCTCAGCTCATCCTCACCACAGATGAAGGTGTTAAGAATACCAGTCAATCTGATCTCAAGCTTGATGGTACCGTCTTGTCTGAGGATCCAGTACAAGCAATACTCGTAGTTGGCAGCGGTGAAGATCTGGGAGATGATCAAACGCTTTCCCCTGGTGACAACAGTAGTCTGGAAGTCGTCTCTGAAGTCAGAGTGCTTGAACAAAACGCCATCATCCTCTTCGTGGATACATACGGCATTCTTGATGGTCAATGGCTCACCGTGCTTGTCGGTGAAGTGAGCATCCAAATAGTGGATCACACCTTTGCAGTCACAGCCAAGGGAAAGAGGGTTGGTACAGTTACCAGCACCATACTCACCAATGTCCAAAGCATGCTTTCTCTGGTGGGGAAAATCGGGGCATCCGTAAGGCACAATCATCTCAGACAAGGAGATTCTGTGAAAGAGAGGTCTCATCTTGCCGTGGTCGTTGTAGTTCATGTCAGAAAGAACGATGCCCTCTCTGTAGTTGAAACCAATATGGAAGTTGAAATTAGACCAGTTCATCACGTTGCCCTCCATGGCAAAAGAAACACCCTCGGGCTGGGTGATATTAATCGGTTTGGCGTCGTTTCTGAAACCAGATGGGTTTTCTTTGGTTCCGAACTTCTCAGAAATGTGCTTGGGGTGGAATGAAGAGTGCTTGTGCTTGGATACCTTTCTTCTTCTGCCTGGAATATCGATATAAACCACCTTTCCCTCGGTCATATCCACAATGGGGCAAAAGTCCAAAGGATGGGAGTAGTGGGAGTCGTCTTCATCGGATCTCCAGTACATCAAGGCCTGCTGAAGTCTCTTGGACGATCCCCATCTTTCGTCGTATCCAATGGTCCAGGCATCGCAGTACACGTTCTTCATGTCCTCCTTTGGAATACCTGAGATCTCACACTGCTCAATCACACGAGGGTCGTTTCTGACAATGTCCTCGGTGTTCTGAAGGTCCGAAGGTGTCAAAATAGGCTGCACGCCGGAAGTGGCCTTTGACTCAATCACGGTCAACGAGGGTAAGTCAACGACACCTTCGTGAACTCCAACATGGTTGTTCTCGGTGACGACAAAGTACGCCAATCTGGGAGGCTTGGGGCCGTTCCGTTCCTTCCAATCATAGTAGGCCCTCTTAATAGGCTCTCTAAGCGAGACGGTATTGAAGATCACCGACTGGCCTTTATAGTGGTTCTTTACCACCAGAGAAGTAGCCTGGATCTCCTGTGTGGTAAGAGGGTCCAAAGGATGTGGGGGAGCCGTTGGGGGCTGCGTGCTGGCGGTAGCGTGCAAAGAGAGTTGTTGCAATCTTTCCATGATGAGTAAAATATTCGGGAGGTGAGATTAAAATAATGGGACCCCACATATTTATCCTTTCTTGTGGCGGGATTAGCCTGCCCCATTGGGCATCTTATCGCGATAAGATAGTCCGCACCCAGTATTCCTATCAGGCAAAGGAATCCTCGATAGAGGCCCTGGAGAAAATAGAGCATATCAGAAAATGAGAATTTCCAGCGCTGTTGGGGGGCTATCTCTCAACTTCCGTTCTTATCTTTTAGACATACAAAGTCATCGTATGTTGACATTTCCGTTCGTCTATGCATGCTATAAAATATCGTAAACTGTGAGTTTAACATTAGATTGTCCTCTTCCCACACAAAGTGAAGTAGACTGCCATGACTTTGCAAAATGGGAACAAGACAGCGATCCAAAGGAAAACAATCCAGATCGAGTGGTCAATCACACCCTCGAAGACACTCAATTGCTCGTGAAGACGGCTGATCACCGAAGACCCGTCTGTAGTGGAAAAAATGCCCTCAAGCAAGAAATCTGCCATTGGCCCAGTCAGCCTGTTGAACTGATTGAGGGCGCCATTAAGAGTGATACTGTCGAGTCTCTGCTCGTGCTGTACGAGCATAGTTGCCTTGTACAAGTACACCAACAAGACGTCGTGTGAAAGCGCCCAGAAAACGGACACGGCAGCCATCACAGCCATGCCATATAACCAGAAGATATGAATCCACACATGCAATCCATTGGAAAACAGCAGTGTGGGGCGACGCCAGCAATGAAGTATTGCGGAAATCGTCTTTGCTATTGCGAAGGTGTTGATGGCCCAGAACAAGTGATCTGTAGCAATCTCGAATCCGTCGTATTCAAAAATGGTGTATGAAAATGTAAAAAGCCAGCTGGAGGGCCACAATGCCACATACATGATGAAGATGATGGCAAATGTAAGAACCGAGCAGCCATTGGGCAGGCACTTTTCACTTTTCGTCCGGAGGTCCTTTTCTGGGTCTCTCATGAGCAATTCGTCCATTTTCGTGATGCCATTCTCCACGATGAGCCCAGCTTGGTAGTAGCAGGCGAGGAGTCCAGAAAAGACTGCCATTCCTACCAAGGTAGTGATCCTCGCAGAATCCCTGATTCTTGCCTCCACCTCGTCAATGGGCGTTTCGGCAAAATCTATGCTAGGAAGTGGTATTAGCCATCCATGGGGGATAACGAGATAGGCAATGACATACAAGGCCGAAACAGCCACGGAGGTGTAAAATAATCTGGCGATCTCGGGATGATTGACTTGGAGCCTTTTGAAGGCTACAGATGTGATGAGGTATGATGCCCCCGCCGTCAAAGGAAGCAAGTAGTGAAGTCCTCCTAGTTCTAAAGACATTAATTTGAATATGGGAAAAAAACACGTCGTAGAAGGTTTGTAAGCAGCGCACTGAGTTATATACGACGCTCGATGGAGCTTTTATGCACCTTGGTGTCTCAAAACTGACAAACGGCGGAAATTGCAGGGAAATATAAAAGGAGCAGAATTCGTAACCAAAATATGCCAAAATAAAAAGCCCGCCCAGCAGCTGACTCCATCTTTAAACCTAACGCCATTCTATTGTGTTCTCCGAAGGGGCCGTCCCCTCAATTGCTCAAGGGGGTTTCAATCATCCGGGCCGGAACCATTAACTGCGTACTTGCTCCTTTTTTTCCGAGCGTCCGAGCTATATTAGTGTGGAAATACCGAAGGCAACCGGTCTCTCATTGCTAAATTCCAAGAGTAAAAAAAAACTTTTCATTTCGGAACATTCGGAACATTCGGAACATTCGGGATATGCGAAAATATGCTGACCAACGGCTGTTAATTAGTGCATAGCTGTATGCACGTAATATCGCTTGTAGCGATTCATGCAGGTGGACGGCGGTGAATTTACCCTTTTTTTCCACCACTTAAGCCGACCGGCCGAACGATGCACCTTCCGGCCCATTAATAATGCACTTTAAGAAGTTAGACACATTGTGGTCACATCGATCGCACTACTAGTCAATTTCAGACATCACACTACAATTTCATCTCAGAGCAACGGTGTTACATTATATGAACAATAATCGGACGATATCACGAAAGAGCTTACAACTTGTCGTAGTACTCCTCGTAACCTGGAACCTCAGGCTTAAGACCAGACTTGGTTCTCTTGGCCTGGACAATAGCACCGGGCTTGGAAGCTGGGTCGGTTGGGTCACCAGACAAGATGGCCCAGTGATCGAAGATCAATTGTGGGAAAGCCTGACCACCGGTAGCCTGTCTCAACTGACCAGAGAAACCGAAAGACTCGTTGACTGGCAAGTAGGCCTTGATGGTGAACAATGGAGTACCGGGTCTCTGCTCCTCAGAAACAACCTGACCTCTCTTCTTGTTCAACACAGAGTAGATACCACCAATGGCGTTCTCAGGACACTGGATCTCAACCAAGAACACTGGCTCCTGGATGGCTGGCTCGGCCAACAACATGGAGGCGTAGGTAGCTCTTCTCATGGTTGGGATGATCTGACCACCACCTCTGTGGATAGCATCAGCGTGCAAAGTAACATCCAAGATGTTAACTCTGACGGATCTAACGTTCTCACCGAAGATAGGACCCTCCTTAGTAGCCCACTGGAAGGCAGCAACGACAGAGTCCTTGATTTCGTTCAAGTACTGAACGGCCTTAGTCTGGTCAACAACCAAGTTAGGACCGTTACCGTCAGGACCGAAACACCAGATCTTTCTGGCGTCAGTGACGTCCCAACCGTGGTTGTCGGCCAAGATTCTGGCTCTGGCCTTGAAGTCATCTCTTGGGTTGATGACACCGTTCTCAATGTCCAAAGAGGTCTCTTCGTCAATTGGCTGGGCCTTGACGTAGATTCTGTTATGCTTGTTAGGGGACTTAGACAAGGCAACCATGGAAGATTCGGCAGTGACAGTCTCTCTGTAGGAAACGACTGGGTCGGACTTCTTCAATGGGATACCAGCGTGGTCGTTCTCCAAGTCATTCAAACAAATCTCCAAGTGCAACTCACCGGTAGCGGCAACGATGTGCTCACCAGACTCGTTGATGGAACACAAGACACAAGGGTCGGACTTGGACAATCTCTTCAAACCCTCAACCAACTTAGGCAAGTCGTTAGCGTTCTTGACCTCGACGGCAACCTGCACGACGGGAGAGACAGAGAACTTCATGACCTTCATGTTGTGAGCGGTCTCGGAGGTAGTAAGAGTACCAGACTTCAACAAGAACTGGTCAATACCAACCAAACCGACAATGTTACCAGCTGGACAGTCGTCGATCTGCTCGACCTTACCACCCATCATCAACACGGTTCTCTGGATAGCCTTAACGAACAAGTCCTCCTTCTTACCAACCTGGTAGTTAGGACCCTGGATTCTGATCTTCATACCAGACTTGACGGTACCAGCGAAGACACGGCCAAAAGCGTAGAATCTACCCTTATCGGAGGTTGGCACCATCTTGGAAATGTAGACCATCAACTCAGCCTTAGGGTCACAGTTTCTGATAGCCTGACAGTGCTCATCGTCAGCTGGACCCTCGTACAAAGTCTCAGCTCTGTAAGCCTGAGCAGTAACAGGGGAGGGCAAGTGGATGACAATCATCTCCAACATGGCATCAGCAGCAGGCAAGAACTTTCTCATGACAACCTTCAACAAAGCCTTACCCTCCAAGTCCTTCTCGTCACCCTTCAAGCTGATCTCCAATTTGTCCAACAAAGTTGGGATCTCAGCCTTCTTGAAGTTCATGATAGAAGAGAACAATCTGAAGATAGGGTCCAAGACGAACATGTTGAAGGCTCTCTCCAACTGCTTTCCGTCAGCGTCCTTGTCCTTGTTGGTCCACTTCTTGGTCTTAGGGTTGAAGAAAGAGTCACCCCACAATCTCTCCATCATCTTCTGTCTGTCGACACCGAACTTCTTGGAGTATCTGTTGGCGAACTGTCTAACAGTGAAAGCCCAACCGTGCAAACCGGAACCGAAAGCAACGGTACCCTTCTCTGGGGCAACCTGGACGTCACCAACGGACTTCTCAGCGTAGGTAGAGATGATGACGTTAACAGACTCAACGGTTCTGGAGAAGGACTGGTAAAGGTCCTCCTTGGTGGTCTGCAACTCCAACAAAGCTCTGTCAACCTTGTTAATGATGACAACAGGCTTAATTCTTTCACCCAAAGCCTGTCTCAAGACAGTCTCGGTCTGGACACAGACACCCTCAACACAGTCCACAACGACCAAAGCACCGTCAGTGACTCTCAAAGCGGCAGTGACCTCAGAAGAGAAGTCAACGTGACCTGGGGAGTCGATCAAGTTGATCAAGAAAGAGGTACCGTCGGTCTTCTGGTTGATTTCCTTACAGTCGTCGTCGGTAAGAGAGGCGTACAAGGAGATAGCGGTAGACTTAATGGTGATACCTCTCTCCTGTTCATCCTTTCTGGTGTCCATGAATCTGGCGTCACCAGCCTTGGCGGCAGAGATGATACCAGCCTTCTGGACCAAGGAGTCAGTCAAAGTAGACTTACCGTGATCGACGTGAGCAATGACGGAGATGTTACGCACATTGGTAACCTTGTCCATCAAGTCACGGATTTGGTCAATAGTGAAAGCAACTGTTTGTTAGTAAAGATGGTCTCGTCTGGGGCTCCATTGGCTGATTGAGGTGAAAGCTGAGATAAGACTCTGGCCGATTGTGAGTCTGCAAAACGGTCTTTTTAAACTCTGCTTTCATCTATGACCACATAGGACCAAATTGACGTGAAAACATACCCATGTTGAGCTTGTTGTAGGAGTACTGAGAAGGAAGAAGAAGGGAAAACTTCTTTTTTCAATCTAGAGGTGTTCGCACGAGGCCCATCAGAGAGGAAAAAATTTTCTCACAGTAAAGCGGCAGCTGTGTGCGTAAATCTCAGTCTCAAAAGTTACCCGGCAGATTAAGGCAGCACTGGGGATCAGGAGGGCCGTATGCGCTAAAGGCATCAATGCAATTATTGATTGAAAGTGATTTTTTTGGAGCAAAAAGAAGCGATGTAATTGGCTGAGTTTATTAATAATACAATAAGATTGCGGTCGAATTGGGCGAAATTCTTGGAAATGGGCCCAGGTGACAGGACGCTGTTAAACCGGGGTTCCATATGAGAGTGGAGAATGCACCGTTTGGGGTGTGCCAATGAGGAGAATTGGCATTGACGAGAAAATCTTATACTATAGTTTTCTGCATTGCTCAAAAGTCTAGCTCTTCAATTTGTTATTTTAATTTTTCTCTTTTTTTATTATGGTATCGAATTAATGTGGGGATGGAAAGCGTCGTTGAAACAGTGGGAAGAGACAAGTAAGGGTCACCCTGAATGACCAATTGAGCCCCATGTAGATGAGGGGCTGCTTGGAGAGTTTAGGAATACAATTGAGGGTTAGACTTCATCGTCATCAACAATTGCATGTCCAAGGAGGTCTGCTGAATAGGATGAGGGGTGGAAGTTGGGAAGATTCGTGTGATCTAATGGAGCCGTTTAAGTGACCTTTTTTTTCACTTTTCTTTCGTCTTTCTATTTGTCTTCCTGAGAATATCGATTGGGAATGTCGTTTCGATAATAAGGTGGGGTTTTTGACACATTATGGTGTGAATTTTGTGGCTGTCTGGTCGCCTGAATTGGGTGCAAAACCTGCTTTATAGTACGTGAGATAGCATCAAATTCAGAATCCTTTTCAATTGAGGTAATTTAAAGCGTGGAGGTTTTGACTGCAATGTTTTTCAAAGTGTTTGTGGGATTCGGCATTGTTGTATGTTCTCCGCCTTGAAGGCCCGACTATGGTCCAAAGTTATTCGACGGATCTGAAGTCGTTGAAATCTCTCGTTGCTACTGGGCTAATAGTAGAGGCTCTCACTGTAAGATTATGCTTGAAGATTCTTAATAGTTTTGGTTTCAAAGCCTCTTTGTGGCCTTCGAAGCCATGCTAGCTTCTGGCAAAGATGTTTTCAATCTCCACTCAAATGTTCACGTTCGTTGAACGAGTCATTTGCTTCAATTCCAACTTCCTAATTACAAACTATACTCAGTCAGATAAACATCGCAGAAATCAGTTCCGATATTGACGCATGGACTTAGTCAGTCCCCTTGTGTTCAAGTATGGGCGAAACTGGCTACGAAGACCGTTAATGCTGGTTAACAAATCCTTCTCATTTCATCAAGAGAAACCAGTTAAAAGAGACTCGACCTTTTTCAATTCCAGTTCTCATGGTCTCATACCGACCGTACCTATCCTGATGAGAACCCATTTATGAAACCTGCCGCGAACACTCATATAATTGCAATTAATACAAAAAATCAGGAAACACATCACAACAAATATCACCACGAATAACTCTTTTTATTAAAGCAGTCCGATCGCCAGCCTCTTCAAATCCTCTGCACGCCACTTCTACCCCATTCCCACTAGTTATCTCTCCTCTACTCATCTCTCCCTACATATAGTGCAAACAGAGTCAGAATAGCGACTTCAAGCGTTCCCTTATCTTCCAATCCAGCCATGCCTGACATTACTGTCCTCATCTCGGGCTCCGGCTCAAACTTGCAAGCACTTATAGATGCACAGGCAGGCGGAGTCTTGAAGGGCAAGATCACGCAAGTGATCTCTTCCAGCGAAACAGCTTACGGCTTGGAGAGAGCCCAAAAAGCTGGTATTCCACACAAATCCCACACCTTGAAGAGCTACCACAAGGGAACCACCAAGGAGCAAAAGGAAGAAAGACAGAAAAGACGTGAACAGTTCAACAAGGATTTGGCTAGTCTTTTGATTCACGGCAACACGGAGAACAAGCCAGACGCTTCTTACAAGAAACCAGATCTCATTGTGTGTGCTGGATGGATGCTTATTTTGTCGCCAGCTGTTTTGCATCCTCTTGAAGAAGCCAAAATCTCCATTATCAACTTGCATCCTGCCTTGCCCGGTGCTTTCGACGGTACTCATGCTATTGACAGAGCATGGAAGGCCGGGCAGGACGGAGAAATCACAGTGGCTGGTGTCATGATACATAATGTTATTGCCGAGGTTGACCGTGGTGAACCCATCTTGGTGAAAGAGCTTCAGTTGAAGAAAGAAGAAACATTGGAAGAGTACGAGGACAGAGTACACGCTACAGAACACAAGGCCATCGTTGAGGGCACTAACCTCGCCATTGAAGGGTTGTAAATACTACAAATGCAAACACAAAAGTTATCTAACAAATTAGAGGATTACGTAACTTACAAGTTCTTGATAACCTCCTGGGTGAAATGCAGAGTGGTGGCAGAGCCCTTCAAGTCACCGGTTCTGTTCTCTGGGCCAGAGGCAATGGTCTTCAACACAGCAGTCTCGATTCTGTCGGCATCCTCGTTCAAAGACATGTGTCTCAACATCATACAAGAGGACAACAACAACGCAGTTGGGTTAGCCAAGCCCTTGCCAGCAATGTCGGGAGCAGAACCGTGGACAGCCTCGAAGATGGAGACCTTGTTACCCATGTTACCAGATGGAGTCAAACCCAAACCACCAATCAAACCGGAGGCCAAGTCGGACATGATGTCACCGTACAAGTTAGGCATAACCATGACAACGTTCTTGTAGTCGGCAGGGTCCTGGGCCAATTTCAACGAGGTGTTGTCCAACAACTCGTAGTCCAAAGAAACGTCAGGGTACTCCTTGTGAACCTGCTTGGCGGTCTCAACGAACAAACCGTCTGACAACTTCATGATGGAGGCCTTGTGCACCACCAACACGTGGGGCTTGTTGATGCTCTTGGCGTACTCGAAAGCGTACCTGATGACCTTCTCGGAGGCAGGCTTGGTGATCAACTTGATAGACTGGACGACACCTGGAACAATGGTGTGTTCAATACCAGAGTACTCACCCTCAGTGTTCTCTCTGATCAACACAGTGTCGACATTCTCGTAAGGGGTCTTGTAGCCGACAATGGACTTACATGGTCTGACGTTGGCGAACAAGTTGAAGGTTCTTCTCAAAGTCAAGTTCATGGAAGTGTGGCCTTTACCCACAGGGGTAGCCAAGGGACCCTTCAAAGCGACCAAGTTTCTGTTCACAGAGTCAACGGCAGCCTGGGGCAAAGTGGTCTTACCATCGATCAAAAGAGGGGTCACGTCGACAGGCTCCCAGTCGATTGGAATCTTAGCAGCAGCGTAGATGTCCTTCACGGCCTGAGAGATCTCAGTACCGATACCATCACCCTCAATCAAGGTAACGGTGTATTTTCCGTTTTCCTTCTTCTGGCCAGTGAACTGACCGGCGATGTATGTTCTAGTGAATCTTGGAGCTGGGGCTGCGGTGAGCTTGGCTAATTGTCTAAACATGATGAGGAAGAAGTCGTCAACTGGATTTGTGCACTAGTGTTTCTGTCTTTTTGCATGTACACCGAAAAATTTCGCGTCCAATCAAATCTGTTTCTAGCTTTCGGCCCCGAGAGAGCGGTTATCTAGAGTTACATGCGGGGGAGAGTACTGAAATGCGGCTTGGGCTTTTCGGAGTTTTTTAATTTGTGGTGAAAGTTTCTTCAACTACGGTATTTTCTTTGGGATACAGGCCTATTTCAGCTCATGGAGACGGTGACATCGGGCTGGATCGGGGTAGTGTATAAAAAATTAACTATGCGGAAAAAATTTGTACGGAAAAACGACCTCGGAGTTGGTGATACCGGTAGCAGGGTGAAAATTGCTTCGGAGTTTTAAATTTGATGAAATATGTGCTTTTTCAGGGGTTTTGTTTCCAGATTCCGAATAAGAAAGTAGAGGGTGGCCAATTGAGTAAATGGGGCAAGCCCTAAACTCAAACCTACAGCTCGCTTAGTGCGTTCTATTTAGGCATACAGACCGGCGGTATTATTTTGCAGAACACTTCTTGAAAGGAAGAATCGGTAGAATCGTAAATTCTGTGAATAATGATAAAATCACACTCGCTGTCCATGCACCCGTATAGTGATAATGTGAGGACTTGATAGATTTCAAGGCAATTGGATTATCCGAGGAATTTCGAAAGAAGGGACAGATGTTGTAACCTGGTTTTTGGCACGGTAATCGGCACGATTTATTATCACACAAATCAGGATGTCTCAGAAGGAGATACTCATGAGTTGCAGCGAAATTAGGACAAGACTCTCGATCTGATTGCAAAAAAGATAAGAATGTTTTCACACTATTTCAAAAGGCATCATCCCATAACTGGATCCCTAAACAGATTATGTTTTCTCTTTGGCTTTTTTGATACAGCCTACTTCCTTGATTTGATTCCACTGGATGCCACTGGATGCCATTCATTCAATTGAGAAGTATGTTAGATTGACCAAACTTCCCAACTAGCGTTCTCCCACTACTCCTCTCGACCCTTCTTTGTCTACATCACTCGAAGCATTTCCTCCATTACCTGTTATGTGCATTTCGCTCAGCATTGGCTCCCTTGGAGCAAATCTCGTCTGTTTCTGAGCATTCTTATACAGCTGGGCCCTTGTTTAGAGCCTGGCCCGTGCAGTTCACAACTCGATCACAGCACGGATACAGTCGCCTTTGTGCATGTCGTCGAAGGCCGTGTTGATCTGCGCCAACTTGTGTCTGTGAGTAATGAAGTCGCTGACCTTCAACTTGCCGTTCAAGTAGTCGTCAACAATGCCTGGCAACTGGGATCTGCCCTTGACACCACCGAAGGCGGCACCTTTCCACACTCTACCGGTGACCAACTGGAATGGTCTGGTGGAGATCTCCTTACCGGCGGCGGCCACACCAATGATGACAGAGGTACCCCAACCCTTGTGGCAGGCCTCCAAAGCGTCTCTCATCACATTGACATTTCCAGTACAGTCGAAGGTGTAGTCGCAACCGCCGTCAGTCATTTCAATGAGTTTCTGAACGATGGTAGTGCCTTCTGGCAACTTGGTAGGGTTGATAAAGTCGGTGGCTCCGAACTTGTCGGCCCACTCGGACTTCTTATCGTTAATGTCAACGACAATGATTTTGTTGGCCTTTCTCTCCTTGGCTCCCTGGACGACGGACAAGCCTACACAGCCAGCGCCGAAAACAGCGACATTGTCACCTTCTTGAACATCGGCAGTAATGGTAGCAGCACCGTAGCCTGTGGTGATGCCACAGCCCAAAAGACAGGACTTCTCGAACTCAGCTGCTGGGTTGACGGCGACAATGGAAACGTCAGCGACAACAGTGTATTGAGCAAAAGTGGAGCATCCCATGAAGTGCAAAAGATCCTTGCCCTTGCAATGGAATCTCAGAGTACCATCTGGCATCACACCCTTACCCTGAGTCTCTCTCACAGAACCACACAAGTTGGTTTTGCCGGACTTGCAGAACTTACACTTTTTGCACTCGGCAGTGTACAAGGCCACGACGTGGTCTCCCTCCTTGACGTTGTCAACACCCTCACCGACCGATTCGACAATACCAGCACCTTCGTGTCCCAAAATCACAGGGAAAGCGCCCTCTGGGTCAACACCAGAAAGCGTGTAGGCGTCAGTGTGGCACACACCAGTGTTGTGAACCTTGAATCTCACTTCATGGGCCTTTGGTGGATCGACTGTGATCTCCTCGATGCTGAGAGGCTTACCAGCTTCCCAGGCAACAGCAGCTTGACAAGTAATTGGCTTTGGTTAGTAAGAAAGCTGGAATTCGCAGCCAGGCATTATCCACGAGTGCATGCCATATTAAACGGGTGCATTCTATTTGCCAGAATCGGTCAGATTCGAAGCAATGCGTGGATAATATGGCCACCAGGGTGTGCTGTATTAGGAAAGCCCCACAATGGCGAAGTTGCTGCCTGGTCTGTTTTCACTTATAACATACTTTTCCGACGGTAGAGGCAGGCATTTTCGACAAAAAGAAGATTTCGGTACCTGGAATCAAAGAAGCCTATATATACCGACCCTGCTCAGTGGGCCCAGCAACTGAATCGGGTCACGGATTCCGTTAGCCTGTGCACGCCCCAGAGATAGAGATAGTGGAAATTTTATCCGCTTTCGGTATGGCTGACATTGAAAATGGTTCAGCTTGGACAGAAAGGAGTGCTCTAATGAGTTGAACATTTTGAGATTTGAAATAGGCTTTTTGGGCTTGGTGGAGATAGTCATCGTGGCTAGCAGAAACTTTTCGCAGCCAATGATGACTTAGACTAGTTTCCACCAGTGGGAGGCTTTGGTCCCTAGCTTAATAATCAGATTTTTTAAGTTTTTAGGAAACCCATCCTTGGGAGCTTGCTGTAATCAATGATAGATAATTATCGCAGTTGATCGACTTTTTGTTGGGACCTGATGAGTGCTCAGTCTGGTATTCCGTCTTCAGGTTGTTACTTGAGGAGTGGATCTAGAACAGCAATTTAGCAAAAAAAAGGTGCCATGATTTTGGGGGTGAGTTCGATCTTATTTCCAATTTTAGTTGTCAACAGTATCGTATCGACTTTAAACCCTGAAGTCGATGTGTGTGAGCCCTAACGTAGACTTTCACATCCGAAAGTAATTGAAAAATCGGATTTTGTGACGGTATAAAACTGCCGCTATAAGGGAGACTGGCAATTCATACAACTCAATCATTTGAATCTCGAGCCAAAAACAGACTCACTTGTGTCTAATCCTGAAGGTGCAAGTCACGGAAATCTGACTTCACCATCAGACCCCCTCAAGCCTACAAATTTCTCTAATAATTTTTATTTCCTGTGATCAGCTACAAAACAGCGCCAAAGCCAAAGACGATCTTGATCGAACGCACGTAGTAGTCCTCGAAATTACCTCTGACTCTGTCTTCTTCGCCAACTGGAATACCAGTCCACTTCACTACCATGGTGGTCTCACCAGCTCCCTGCTTCAACTGAATATCAAGTTCAGCATAGTGGCCCTGCTTCCATTCATCAAGGCGCCACAGCTGCGTGATATGCTCGTTGGGCACGAGCTTGATGAATTTGCCTGAGATGGATCCACCGAATAACTTAAACTCAGAACCCTCCTTTGGAGGGAAAGGCTCCAATTGAGGGGCCGATCTTGTCCAGGCGCCAATTCTTTCTCGGTCTAAAAGAGTAATGTAAAGCTGCTCGGCGGTGGTGTTGAAAGTGGGCTCGAGATGTAGGGTGGAAGTGTTGTACCGAGGAACGCCATTACTAGGCTTTGGAGTGGCAGCAGTGGCAGCAGTTGGGGCCACAGGAGCTGCTTTAGGTTTCTCCACAGGCTTCGTTGGCTGAGGGGCCTGGCTCTGGTTTCCCTTCGTGTAGGAGGAGTTCACCTTGTCGCTTTCAAGCTGGATGTCCTTGCTGTGGGTGGAGATCAAGTCGGGCCCAAAACGCAGCAACTTCTCTCTGAGCTGAGGCAAAAGCTCCTTCTTCGCCAAAAGCCTCATTCTCTCCAGATCTGAGTCCTCGTTGTAGACGCTCACATCGAACTGGATCTCGTCCTCTTCAGTATCGTATGCCAACTCAGGAACGGTGATCGAGCCCTTGAAGGTTTTCTCGGGTTCGGCCACAGACACACCTGTAATGTTCATGATGATTCTCAAATCGAAGAGAGAAATCACCTTGCCTTTTCTCTGGCACACTTCACAGTCACCTTCTAGCGAAGACACTGAGTCTACCTTGACGTAAGTGCCATTGCTGCCCTCGGATCTGGTGCCCGCGAGCTTCTCATTGAAATACTGTTTAGCCCAGTCGATACAATTCTTATCGACCCAGTGCCAGTTATTGGGGTTGTTGACGACCATTCTTGATGACGAGTATTCAGTCGATCAATCGAACAACTTATCTACTGTGCGCACTTTTCTAGAACCATCCACAGCCAGGCTCGGCAGCGGCGTCTACAATGTCAAACACATGAATATCTGTATCTCTCGTTATGCATCCACCTCCATGGCGTCCAGACGGCCCAACTCAACCACGGTTTCTTCCACATCGACAATGTCGCGTATGCTCAGTCTGAGCACAGCCGTAGTGCCCCTAGGGAACTTGTACGATTGTGACTTGGCTCCTCTGACGTTGGGCGTCAAGTAGTTTCTGTATAGCTGGGCGTCCTTGCCTGTTTCCATGACGCAAACGTCCACGTTGGAGCCCGAACCCAAGTCATTCCAGATACCAGCTTCGATAGCGTCAGCGCACAACTTGACCGCATCCTCTCTGGACATGTCTGGTTGCCAATTGGTTTCCAAAACCGCCATGGCGGCCAACGAGCCTGAGCCAAGCGAAAGGTACTCACCCACGTCGGTGGAACCGTGTGCTTGAACAGACATCAAGTGGGAGCCTGTGGGGTCGGAGCCGGCGACAATCAAGTAAGCACCCAAGTGGCCCTGGTACTTGAACAAATGCTGCTTCAACAACGTCAACGCCGTGATCACACGAGGCTGGCGGCTCTGCCACATCGCATGTAACTCCAAGTTCAGCGCAATCAACTGGGTCACCATCTCGGTGTCGGCCGCCGTACCAGCACCAGCACACCAGATTCTTGGTGCCAATCTGTGCAATTTCTCGCAATTCTTGTCGGCGACTATACTGCCAGTGGTGGCTCTAGTATCAGCTGCAATCACCACTCCACCCTTGAACTTGGCTCCCACAATGGTCGTACCAGTGGACGTGGCCTTGGGAGCGGCGTAGCCATTGGCTGAGAGAAACTGATTTCTCTGGTAGTTGTCAAAGCTTAAACCAGGCATTGTAGATTGGGGCCTAGTGTTGGTTGAGGATGTGCTTGGTGGTGATAGTAGTTTGCCTCCAGTTCGCATTGTAGATTCGTGGGGCACGGGTGTGTGTGGTGAAGAAGGCTACCAGAGGACGTTCAAGGACACAACGATGAAAAAACCGTGGATCCAAGAAACTTCTCCCAAATCCAACAAACGGCGTGATTTAAGGTAATTTTTTCCAAACACCCTCTCGGTTCCCACAGCCACAATGGACTGGTTCGCACGGCAGCGCTGTTATTTACACCAACAGAGGCCGCACTAAATCAAGCTTCATACAAAAGACCTGGCCTCAGTCCGCTCCATATACCATAACACCAGCGGCTCTGGCAGTCTAAACAATGGCAGAGTCCTTCAATTTCTCTGCCCCTGCAAGGACTAGAGTCCTCGTGGTGCCCTTAAATCGAGCAGATCCTGACTTTCATCGCTACTTTGAAAAGATACGAACCACTGACGATATCCGCTTATTGGACGTGGCGCCTTTGCCAGAGACACGGAACTTCAATCCCCAGACTTTTCCCCAGGGCAGAGTGCTCTACGATTTCTGCACGAGCCCGCCTGACGAAGACGTTCTGTTCCTACATGACTTCGAGCCCTTCAGAAAGACCTTCATTGTCTTGGGATTGGGCGACTATAGTGATTATGATGAGCAGGCGGCAGAAAAGCTTTCTCAGGAGCTGCCCACTTCCATTGTACACAATTGCATCTACTTCAATTCGCCTAAGGAGAAGATAGAATCTCAAAAGCACGGTTCCAATTCCCCTAACGTCTTCTACGTGCCTACCATAGAGGAACAGAACATCACCACTTTGGAAACGACAATGTGCTTCGTCACAGAGCAGTACCTCAAGGCGTTAGCGCTGTACGTTTCGTCCTACGAGAAGATCACCCTCCGTTCTCCTGTATCCTTGAGAGACGGCACTGCATTGCACAAGACTATCACCTACGCTCAGAAGAAAGTCACCTCCGGTTCCTCCTTCAAAGTCTCATTCTCCAAAAGCCTGGCGCTGCCGTCCACGCCAGATCTGAAAGTCAAGGCGTCTCAAAGACAAACTGGCAGACAGGCCAAACTAACCGGTAACTTCTTGTTACTTGCAGGCCAGGCCAACGAAGCGTTGCAATATTTTACCGACGCTGCCATCAACCTTAAGAAATGTGATGACAACCTCTGGTTGGGCAGCGCTCTTGAAGGCCTCGCTGTTGCATCATTGATGCTTTCTTACCTAGGCATCCCACACCAGGCTCTGAACCCAATGCTAGCATCTGTTTTACACATCCCCAAAAATAAGCTCAATTCCATCAACTTGGCACAGAAACGCTTGTCGACCGATTCGTTGGGAAGTAAACACTCGAATGGTGTTCTGCCGGCGAGAAACTCCACAAGCAGCTCTAGACGCGCCAGTTTGGCATCGACACCTGGGCAAATTGAGCTCAGCGGAACCTCCATAACTGAGTTTCTTCGCATTTTGTGTAACAAGACTGCAATGTTCTACAATCTAAGCGATGCAGACTTCGAGAATTGTGTCCCAGATTTGGTCTACATCGAGTTTCTCCTCCGAAGCATCAAACTATTTATATGCATATACCAAGGGGCTTCGGGATCTGACTTGCTGATCTTGAGTGCTGTATTAAAGTCTACTCCGCTAGATCCTACTGGTCCAAAAGATCCAGCAGTGCGGGCTGAAATTCTTTCACTTATCGACCAGATCTTCAGCATGCAATTGATCGATTTGGAATTCTTCAAACAGTGCAGGGTCTACTACACCTTAGCCGCCATCTACTCCGATTTGGGCTTACGTCGGAAACGTGCATTTATACTTCGCATATTGCTTGTCGCTCTTTTACCCAAACTCAACCACAACGCTCATTTACCAGACTTCGTCTCACCACAAACACTCACAGACACTTTCGAATTCCTTTTTGAGATGTATAATATTGGCAGACAGACCGAGGCGAAAGAGTTGGATGCTGCAAGTCATTATTCCGACTGGATTACTCTACAGCTTCTGCTTCTCAAGATATGCCTCAGGATAACCGAATCCCTCAAGAAATATGAAATGCTCGCAAATATATGCGTTTTGATCTTGTCGAGGTACACACATTGCTTACCCAATGAGGATCAAATCAAGTTGAAGCGGAAGTTGGACTGGCTATCCCTTTTGTCTAAGGAGAGCCACAACTCAATCCTGATCCCTCACCCTGACCCTTTCCTTGTCAGAAATGCTAAGTTTGTTCTTCAACTGCAAACCGACGAGCTTATACCGTTTCAAACACCGCTGTCAGTCCCCTCTACTGGTTTGAACGACCCACTCATTTTCAATCCCTTCAATAAGGCTCCAAAGGATTTGCCATCAAAAGACAAGCTCATTTGCGTTAACGAGATACATCAGGTGGTAGTGTTATTGCAAAACCCTTTTGCCTTCGAGTTGAATATATCTGACATCTCCATAGTTGGGAATGACTCTCAGGCGATTAAAACGATAAAGTCACTGATGAGGGTGGTAGGCGTGTCTGGCTTCAACAAGCAGGACCTCAACAGGCTCAATGGAATGATGTTCCAGCCAAGCCGGATTCTCGAATCTGACCAGCATGCACAGGAAGCAACCAACAGTATTTCCGTGCCTGCTTACTCCTTGTGCCATGTGCTGGTTGCCTTCAAGATCACAAAGCCCGGGGTATTCAGGGTTTCGGGCTTCGACGTCACATTCGGTACTTCAGAACCACAAAGATTTAGTATCATCGATCTGGAAAGCCTGAAGGCGTCCCATAGGTTGCAAACTAGCGAACCTGGCCCATCAGACAAATCTAAAATAGAGGAAGAAGAAGAAGCAGACAACGTCCTTGAAAAGTGTGCTGAAAATCTCAAAAATAAAGATATCGCCGGACGAGCTACAACCAAGACCCTTGCCTTGACTGTTATCCCATCTCAGGCTTCCCTATCCCTTGTGGGCAATCTGATAGCTAACGGATGGCTCATGCTCCTCGAGGGAGAGAAGAAAGAATTCTCAATCAAGTTGAAGAATACTTCCGAATTAGCCATCAACTACGTTTCCTTTTCTTTCTGGGACTCTACAAACGATTCACTAACGGCTAGGCTCAATCATGCTAGTGCTAACCACCTTCTAGCCGAGGAGGTTCACGAGCTTGAGTGGCAGCTTTTGGAAAACAAACCTTTCACGGTGGTGAACAAGCAGGAGATTTCTTCCAAGTACAAAATCATCCAGCCACAATCCATTGTTGAATTTCAGTATAGGGTCAACGGAAAGAGAGGCATGTCTGAGCTGAGATTGATTCTCGAATACTGCAACAGAGTGAACGATGAGACACACAAAAACTACATCAAGACGATTAGTGTGCCGCTAAATATCACCGTGCAACCATCATTGGAGATAATTGGATGCGATGTGATTCCGTTCTTCTCAACGTCATTGCAGGGATTTCAGCTAGGTAATCACCCCGAAAAGGAGAACTTTATCGAGAAGAATATTAGCGATTTGTTGAAGTTTATCTCGAAGGCCAAAGAGTCCGAAGATGACGATATCTCCCAATACTGTCTCTTGGTCCTTGATGTCAGAAATTTGTGGAAGGAGAAGTTGGCACTCAAAATCTCAAATGAAGTGCAGAAGGACATATCGTTCGTTGTGAACGAAAAAATCGAGTCTACAAAGACCAGCCGACTTTTGATTCCACTTCGCAGAATCTGCGCTGACGAGACTGACGTGAGTCGTCCGATCCCATCCTTAAGAAAGAAGCAATACGTCAAGAACTACTCCATCTCTGCAGAAGAGGATGAGCAAAACCGCAAGAACTTCTGGATCAGGTCATTTGTACTCCTGTGTCTTGAAGGGACGTGGCTGACTGTCACTCGAAGCTCTCGCAGAGCAGGTAGCATTGATCTTCGAGCCATTCGCCTAGATTCGAGGATGGTGAATGCCTTGGTGTACGACAACATTCTGATCCAACACAGCATTTGGAGTGTCGAGGGCAAACCTGAGCTCATTGGTAAGAAAGAGAATGAGTATATTTTGGAGAAAGAGCGGTTTTACACTCTCAAAACCAAGATTGTCAATCATACCAAGACCGCGCTATCCGGAGTTTTGCGCCATGTTCCTTTCCCTACCTCAGAATCGAACAGACAAGACATTTCGATCGATCAGCGGATTATGTTCAACGGTGTCCTTCAAAAGACGGTGGGCTCTAAACAAATTGCTCCCAGCGGACACATTGAGCACGAGTTAGGCTTCATGGTGCTTGAGAAAGGCAAGTACGAATGGGGTTGCGTCTTCGACGACTTTACCAGCACTGGCAAAAAGACGGTCGGAAGAGAGCCCGTTTACATCAAAGTGGTTTGAATCTGGGGATTCAGTATCTATATACAATGGATAGGTTTGGTTGCAGCGCTTACTTTCCAGACAACTTGATTGGCAAGGGTTTGGCGCCTTCGGCTTCTAGCTGCTCGATATATTTCTGTCTGCGGATATCGTTGTACCTCTTTTCCTGAAAATATTTGTACCACGAGGCTACGCAGCTATCTTGAAACACGGCTCTTTCGCTTCCACAATTACTCTCCACCTCGTCCTTCTTCTGTGGATCCAAGGAGTTATCGATATTGTTTTTCACAAGACAGTCAAAAAACTTGTCTCTAGCGTCCCAGCAAATCTTTCTTTTGTTTTTGTTGGGTGGATCAACCACCGTCTCTTCTTTGCTGAAAAGGCCCATGATGGATTGGTAGATCATGAAAGACTTGAGCAGCCTCATTCCCATCCACGTGGTGCACGGGTCTTTCACCTGTCAACCCACTCCACAATTCATGCTTCGAATTTGGGTTGGAATTTGACTGAATGAAAAGGTCTGTGAAAGTGCACGGCGAACTTTGTACGGTTTGAAGGTTTTTTTTATTGCAGGTTTCGTACAACCCCGGCCCTTGTGGGCATCGGTCAGTTCAAGCATGCCAGTTTCGACCATTAAAGACATTGGTCTTCTTTTAACCTCATGTTGATTGAAAGACAAGAGTCTCCATAGCGCTTCAAGCTCAAGATTATTATAACCAGAATCTCTTGCATCCCGCTTAAAAGCAGAATACACAGTGTATCCCCCACGGTGCACAATTTTCGCAGCCATACGAAAAGACCGATCTCTTCTCCAATTTGGTTAGAAAATCGAAAATCTCCGAGATTTATCTTCAGAAGGATTCAGCCAGCGCCTTTATTCAAAAATTTTTCTGTTCTCTAGTGGCATTGTGCCAACATTTGCAAACCCTGCATGGCAGCATACGGCATCACAAGTGCCGTGAACCCCACTGTTCAAATTAAGTCACCACCTTTTCTTTTCTTTCATGACTTTTCCAACGTCAGGCCCGGATCTCTTCGATATCCAAGAAGATGTCAGGGATGTGCAACATCCTGTGTTTCATGTCAAGTACAGAACAAACTCATCCGGGACTCTTGACTCTTTTGATAACACTGTACCAGACAGACTTCCTGTGATCAAGGTGCTAGGAACCGGAGGCACCATTGCCAGCAAAGGCTCTACAGCATTCCAGACGGCTGGTTACCATGTCGATTTGACTATTGAACACATTATCTCCAGCATTCCCGATCTTTCACACACTTGTGAGTTGCATTTCGAGCAAGTCTTCAATCTCGACTCGAAAGAGATCACCACAAAGGAGCTCTTGACACTCAAGGCGAGAACTCAGGATGCTCTTGACAACCATGATGGCGTGGTCATCACTCACGGTACCGACTCCTGCGAGGAGACCTCGTTCTTTTTGGATGCCACGTTGGATTTCCAGGATAAGCCAGTGGTGATTTGTGGGTCCATGAGGCCCTCCACATCTGTTTCTGCCGACGGGCCCTCCAACTTGTACCAGGCCTGTGTCGTTGCTGCCGATAAACAAAGCCGTGGACGTGGTGTTTTGGTCACTTTGAATGACAAGATCGGCTCTGGTTACTACATCACCAAGAGCGACGCCAATTCGCTCGACTCCTTCAAATCCTTGGGTCAGGGCTACCTAGGAAATTTTGTGAAAAACGAGGTCCATTACTACTACCCTAGCTCGCTTCCAACGGGCAGAATCTCTTTCAAAACCTCCATCTTTGAGGATACAATTCCCGAGGTTATCGTCTTGTATGCTCACCAGGGCTTTAACGACGAATTGATCACTTTGGCTTTTGAGAAATTGAATGTTTCTGGTATCGTGATGGCTACTATGGGCGCTGGCTCACTTCCAGATAAAACTAATGCTCGGTTGGGTGAATTATCGGCTACATATGGTGTTCCTATCATCTACTCCAAGAGATCCATGGATGGAATGGTGCCTCGTGGATCCATGCCTAAGGAGAATAACACTTACTTGATTGCCGGTGGCTACCTTAACCCGCAAAAGAGTAGGATTCTTCTTCAACTCTGCCTCCACGCTGGAATGGACATCAAACGAGTACGCAAGGTGTTTGCTGGTGTATACGGTGGTTAGACGACAATAGAGATCAATGGCGACTAATAGACTACAACAAGACCTGTAAAATGTTAATGTACTAGTGCTAAATAATTAAAACTCCTCAAATAAACTGCGCGTGTGGACATGATCATCATTTGTAAGCATTGTCAACTCCCTCCTTGTAAGCAGCCAAAATCTTTCTTCTCTGCAACTTCTGGGCGGAAGTCACGAATCCATTTTGAGGGGTCCATTCATCGTCAACAAGGACAACGTTCTGGATCAACTCGATACCCTTCAAACCTTGGGACTTACCAGTAGCCACCAACGACTTGTGGACAGAGCTAATGACCTTCTTGTCGTTACACAACTGAGCAAGATCTTTCTTCTTCAACTCCTCCTCGCTGTAAACCTTCTCGTCCTGAAGTTGAGACTTGATATAAGACTCATTTGGAATCACAATTGCAATTGGCTTCACCTTGTTCTGGTCAGCGTAGACACAGATGTTCAACACACTGGAGTTGGATCTGTACACAGCCTCCAACTTCTCCAAAGCAATGTATTCACCGTTGGCGGTCTTGACCAAGTTCTTTCTACGGTCGATGATCTGCAAAGCACCGTTGGAGTCCCACTGACCAATGTCACCGGTCTTGAACCAGCCGTCCTCAGTGAAGGCCTCCTTGGTCTCCTTGGGGTTCTTGTAGTACTCCTTGGTAATTGGAGCACCCTTCAACAAAACTTCACCCTGATTGTCCTTGGCATAGTAGCCAGCTTCAGCAACATCGATCAATTTGGCAGTGACGGAACCGACAATGGTACCAGCCGAGCCGAATTCGAACTTGTTGTGCTCGAGAATACTGGAGTTGGCACATGTCTCGGTCAAACCGTAACCGATCAACATTGGGGCAATCAACGTGGAGATAAACACCTGGGTGTCCTTAGAAACAGGGGAACCACCGTTCAAGACGTGATGCAAGCAGCCACCAGTAGCGGCTCTGACCTTCTTGAATACAACGTCGAAGATAGAGCCACCTGGGATTCTGTTGTTGTTCAAGACGGACTTCGCCTTGTAGGAGGCCCAGAAGATCTTCTGCACGATGGTTGGCAAAGCCTTGACCTTGGCCAAAATACCCTTCTTGACGGTCTCCCACACGGCAGCAACAGCCACCATGATGGTGGGCTTGAATTCGGACAAGTCAGAATTACAGTTTTTGACGGAAGCATCGGTCAAAGTTTTGACGTTGGCGTAACCGAGACAACCACCCCACCAGAAGGTAAGAAGCTCGAAGACCAACTCGAAGATATGTGCCAAAGGCAAGAAAGCAATGACACGGTCGTTTTTGGTGACCAAGTCTCTGCCTGCACAGGAAGAAGGACCGGCTACACCAGCCACAACGTTGGCGTGGGTCAAAAGAACACCCTTGGGGTCACCAGTAGAGCCGGAGGTGAACATGATACACGAGATGTCCTCGGGCTTGGCGGTGTACTTGATCTCAGAAGATTTGTCCTTACCAGCTTCAATCACTTCATCATAGGAAATGAACTTGACGTCAGGGCGGATTTCCTGAATCTTCTCCTTGGCCTCCTGTGCCTCACGATAGAATTTGCCACCGGCACGCTTGTCGTCGGGGTCGATCTTCTCCGAGTGGATGATGGTCTTGACGTTCTCGGCCTTCTTCAATGGGTTGATCAATTGGCTCAAAAGGGCATTGTCGGTGAAGATAGCCCTGGACTCGGTGAGTACCAACGAGTGGGTCAAGCCCTGCTCGCCCAAAGTATCGTAAGCAGTGACAATTGGGATGTTCTGGGTCTGCGTAGCCAAGTAGGTCTTCATCCACTTGTGGGAAGTGGAGGCGAAAATGTGCAACTTGTCCTGCTGGTTGGGCTTGATACCAATCTCCAACAAGCCCTGGCCGTACTGCTTGATCTGCTTGAGCAAGTCGGGGTACAGCTGGTACTGGTAAGGGCTCATTTCATAGAACTCCCAGTCCTTGTCCACCTTCTTTTCCTCGCCATCGACCATTTTGGTAATCTGTTTGGTCTCCACATGCACCTCCTTCAAGTCTCTCCAGCCCATGGCCCTACGGTTGCCGTTTCTCTTGACACACTCCTCGAAGAACTCGGGAAGAGTGGTGGCCTTGGAGTCAATTGGTCTTTCCAAAGGAGCATCTCTCTGAGCGGCTCTTCTTCTGGGGGCGCCTTCGCCCTGTTTGGCCTCGCCGACTTCGACAGTAACCAAACCCATTGCGTTTTTTTTTGTGCTTGTTTTACTTGTGTTAAGCTGAGGGGAACAATTTGGGTATCGAGGGTGTTTTATAAGTTGCGGGCGGAGAGAGGAAGATAAACCCGTCCTGCACACACTCACAGGTGCCCTCCCCGATGACAGGCCATGACCCGAAGAAGAAAGAGGTGGAGGGGAGCAAAATGCCGAGTTTCAGGACTGTGTGGATGTCTCGAAAATGGTCCCTTCTTGTGACTACTTCTTTTCATTTGCAAGGCTAACTTTCAGTCAGCAATTGGCGGTCCCACCCATATTTGCCTTGCTGTGCGCAAGTTTCACATTACAGCGGCGCTTTGGGCACAATGCTCATGCCCTTGCCCAGAGTTTGGCTGTGAGTGGGAGCCCCACAAGCATTTAAGGGCGCGTATTTTTTAAATAAAGTACGAGATCAGATCGGCTGGGACATTTTCTAATTTTTATTATTTGAGGCCCACTTCTGGTGGAAACGGGACCTTGGTCAAATATCAAAACGCCGAGGAGCCGCGGTACCAAAAAAGCCTACCGTGGGTGTTCCTGCTTCTACTCGGCTTCCCCATTCTCCATTTGTTCGTTGTGTAGCTCGATCCGAGCATTGGCCTCACTATGGCTTTGTTAGTCTCGTGCTCATTGTACATGTTTTGTTGGGTCGCACATGTCGGGCCAGGCGGCTGGCTATACCCTTGGCGAGCTTCAGGGTTTTAATTACGAGAGGTTTGGCAGGAAAAGAAGTCGTGATGATTTGTAAGTGCTTTTTTTTTTTTGAAGTCGTCTTTGTCGTTGTGTGGTTTTTACTGATGATGGGTCTTTGGATTGTTGGTCCTTTGTGTAATGTTGAGTAGAGTTAGTGGTACTCCCCAAGGGTCATTCTTGTTGTGAGCGCCACTATCGGTCAGGCTTATTGCGGCTGAGAATCACTGCTCTAATTGGGCTTTTTTTTTGATAGGAATTCCTCTGCATCGGGAATTCCGATGGATACTTTATGTGCTCTTCACATTTATGGTCTGGAGTTGAGATTCGCTTTCACCGTGTTTCCACATTTGGCCTCCGTTTTGTTTTTTTTCTTTTGAACGCCTTGAACGATTGATTTGGGCTTCACTTCATTGTTAATTCCGTTGGGAGCTCTTGAATATGACGAGTCTTCCGCTGCGATTGGTCCTCACTGTTCATTCTCTAACCTTCGAACTCGGTCGTCCATAAGGGATACACTGCTCTGTTCTCATTTTAAATGCCCGTAATCATGAAGCTTTTGTATCCAGTTTTCTGTTTGTGATAGTCGTCATCATCGGTATCACTGAACCGTTCGTATCGCCATTGCGAAACATCTTTAAACAAATGATCACTATTCCAAGGATCCCGTAAATCAGGCCGCTTGATCAAGGAACCAGCCTATAAATTCTCCCTCGATCTCAATTGAAACCGAGTGGTTCTGTGGGCGACAGCACTCTTAAAGAGATTCTCAATCAATGATTCCGCCGAGAAACACTAGTTCAACGAATACCACGGAGCCTTTTCTCAATAGTCTGCTTCATTGAAGTTGGCTCTCCACCTTCTTGGGTCAAACAGATATTTCAACACCATTTTTCTCGTATTCCACACCCCGATTACAAAAATACTCAACTATAATTACTATTATTATCATTATTTAAATAATCGGACTCAAACCAATCTCTCCTCAAACCTCAACTCGTTCACCAATGGCAATCCTCTCAACAAACGCAACAAGTTCTCAATTGCCAATCTCTGCTTGTTCAAGCCGTTGATGGGCTCGAAGCCGGGCTTGGCCAATGGAGCCTTCAACCAGTAACTCAAGAGCGTCAACACGGCGTAGAAGTTGTCGTACTCCTTCTCGCCCTCCTTTCTGTAGCTGACTCTTTGCAAGAACTCGGTCATCACCACCAAGTCGATGATCAATGGTGTGGCCAACAAGGAGTCCTCACACACATTGTGAATAGAAATCTTGTTGTGACCACCCAACATCAACTCCGAGTAGTACTCGTCCATGGCAACCTTGGAGTCACCCACAGCAGGCATGTACTTGATGACAATACAGTGGTCCACACCCTTACCGTTCTTCTCGTTGTACAAGATGTCGTTGGAGTGGATCATGTCGTCAATGACAGAGGCCTTGGAGATCTCCTTGGAACGGAACTGCTTGGGGGCAGACAAGTTGTGACCGTCGTTGTTACCCAAGTGGTTGTAAGAGGCAACGGACAATGGCTTGATACCGGCATCAACCAAGAACTGTGCCAACACAGACTTCAACTTGGTCTGGCCTGACTTGAAATCGTCACCGCCAATGAAAGACTTGTGCTTCTCGGCCAACTCAATGGCACCAGGAACAAAGGTGTTCTGTGGGGAACCGTTGATGTAGGCAATCTGGTCCAAGATACAAGCCACAGCGAACACGGTCGATGGAGAAACCTCGTCGTGGGACTCCTTGATGGATTTGATCAAGTTCTCGGCAGTGTCGTTGACACCAGGGATGATTTCAGAGTATCTCTCGGTGTTGGCAGTCCACAAAACAATCACCTTGTCCAACTTGTTGTCTTCCTTGAACTGCTTGATGTCTTTTCTAATCCGCTCGACATCGGCCCACTTGTTTTTGGTGGTCAACTCGCCCTTGCTGTCGACGTTGAAAATGTTGTCGGCTCTGTCCTTCTGGTTGAGAGCAATGAAGTCAGGGTAGTACACGGAAGGCATTGGCACCATCGACTTGGTGTATCCAGCCACCTGTTTCTGCAAGTCAACGTCCAAGACCTTGGCTCTCTTGGTGGCCTGGTCCAATGGCATTTTGGAAATGTCCCATCCACCGACAACAAGGTCGTTAGGGTGAACCATTGGCAAGATAGAGTTGAAAGGAGCGTACACATCGTTACCCTCCTTGTCAACACCGAGCTTCACGGTAGAGGCCTGGGTGACGGAACCAAAGTAGTTTGGCTCGACCTTGCCCTCCTTGTTCTCAAAAGAGATGTTGTGCTTGTTGGCCAAGATGGCGTTGACCAAGGTGGTACCGTTGTTACCGCCCAAACCAACCAACAACAAACCGGTCTTTGGGGTCTCCAAGTCCACCTTGAACTCGTAGTCGGTGGCAGTTGGGGTGACAGAAAGAGAACCAGCTTCTTTCTTCTCGACAATGGCCGACTCGTAAGTGAACTTGGTGTAGAGAGAACCGTCTCTGGTCTCAGCTTTAGTGTTGAAGTTGACAGACATGATTGTAGAGTAGTAAAGAACCTTGAGGATGGAAGAAAAAAAAGAGAAAAGGAGAAAGTGAAGGGGAATTCCACCGCCCTTATATACTGCAAAGGGGACTCCTTTCACACCCAAAGGATTGGGCTTAGCCGCAAAACATGGGCCTGGTTGTGGTGGCCGTCCTGCAGACTGGTATGCAATTCGCCGAAATTTCGCCGGGTGTCCTTTCTATATGCACGATTCTCCATACTATCCGCCGGCCAACTTCTCTTTTGGGTGTTTGCTGTACACGTCGCCAAAAATCTCATATGCTATTGGACACACAAACACAGTGTTTGCGGTATTTCCTGTGTGATTCTTTTGGCGGTGAATTGGTTCGAATGAAAAGAACACGTCGATCAAAATAGTCAATCTAGGCTTCACGTTGACGTTCAGCTGAAAATTGTTCTCTATTAGTAGCTGGTATAATGGTGGCTTATAGATCTGGTAAGTTTGGGGAAAGGGGCATTCGGCACGTGCGGAACTACGTCGCGAGTGGAGAGCAGGTGAATAGGAGCAGAAGTTACGTAATTTGCAATTGAGTAGATCAGAGTCAGTCTGAGCAATGACTTCGTATTTTGTTGTTTTTTCTTGTAGGTAGCATATAAAATAGTCGCTTTGAGTATGCTTGGGCTCTTATTTTTGTTGATGAGACTCACCGAGGCTTCCGCGGTCCAATTGAACCGTGGCTGCCCAAAACAACAGAATTCGGATTGTGCTTTTTCAAATGCTTAATTTAGTTTTGTTGAGCGGACAATGAAGGAAGTGGGTTTAGTGAGTCTAGGAACCAGCGGAGCCGAATGTGAGTGGTACTAGTTTGGCAGAGATAACTCTAGTAGTCAGATTTGCGTTATGATTTGGTATCTATAAGATAGGACATTCCCTACGGATCTGATGAGCAGTTATTAGGAGTAAATCTTTTTCTTTTTAACTGCTGGTAATCTGAAGGTCTTTCTGGGTACTACAGTTGAAGGCAGGTATTCGGTGGCGCTGAAGGATTACCTAGACATTTCTGCCGGGCCGAATTCGATGAATGGTCTTTGTAGGCGAGGAGCTGTGAATCGAAGCAGGAAACCATTTTTTGCGGAGACTCTACAACTAATGGACAGATGAATCTCATTGCGCTTTACAAAATGAGGCCGGTGTATGATCTGTCTTTAATCCAACGCAAGTATACGCAAAATCGGTGTAAGCTTCTCTCTGCAAGTAATGATTTCCGTAGTTTTATCAAAAGGTGACATGATAAGACATTTAAAGGTGGCAATTCGAAGTCTCAAATACAATAGATGATGCTCATGTGCCTCGAGCATTTCAGATGTTCAACCTTGTCTTGCTCTTGTTCTCCCACTAGTACAGCGATGGATACGAAAGGCTGGCCAGGGACAGACAATGGGTTTTCCGGAGCATTTTGTATAAATCACAATTGGGACCAAAGGGTCCATTGAGCCCGTGAGGTCGTTGAGTCATCCTGAGTCGATATAACATACCTTGAAAAGCAACGTCACAAGCTGTTTCTTGATCATATCGTCAGAATCGGAAAGTTCATCCTCGATCACCGAGAATAAGAGCATTTTAATATTGGTTTAGGCAGCTGACTTGAACCTTTTAGTATTTTCAGGTAGGAAGTTCAGGATAAGAATAACATATACTTGGCGTTTGTCCAAAGCGATTTACCAAAGTCGCTTTCATACTGGGTGGCAATTATTTTCGTAGATCCTGATGACTGCCCACTTCAGCTACGCTAATCAAGTGAGATCCCAACATTCGAAGATGTGAAACCCCCCGGAGCGATGCCTCAATTCACATCAATCGTTAATTCAGGAGCTCGAGGTGAAACGGCAAGTAATCTAAAGATGCTCCTTGGGCTAGATCTATCGAAACTTACCTGTCGCCGAACTTCTCAGGTTTCCCCTTGGTAGGTCCATTATTATCGAAACCACCACCTAAAGCCAGAACTCCTTTGTATTGAGGCTTTCTACATACCACACTAAGTGGCATTCCTTTCTTTGGAGGTTCCGCTCTCGGAATGCTACTCATTCTCTTGATTCTTCACTCAAATTTTTTCTTTTTGACTTTGCAATCAGCGATCGTTTTTGGTCATTTCTTTCGCTTGTCCAAGTTTACACGCTTTGCTGTGTTGATGCAATTGAAACAGGTGGACCCTTCTTGTCGCGTTTATGCGGCTAGTGATCAAAAGCCAACACCCCACAACAACGCCAATTCATGCGAATCATTTATCATCTATATTACACAAAACAGTCAGATCAGAGGAGATCTTCAAAAAAAGGGGGGTTTGTGGAAATAGCTCGCGTCTCGCGTCCTTTTTCCGTGACTGTGCCTGCAAAGGTGAAGGCTTTTCTCCATCTTTCGCGATCAGCCACGCTCAACTTCTGACACACTGCATGATAAGCCACCACTAGGGTTCCACCTGAGACAACTCGAATCAATCGATACTTCAGTGGTCAGAAGAAAGACTTTAAAAGAAGAAAAAAAAAAGAGAGAAAGGCAAAAGAAACCATTGTCGAGAAGAAGACTGCTGGGGAACTGAGGATCTGTAAAATCAGGCAGACTTTCGAGCCCTGGTGGGCGGCACTGTGTTAGAGGTTGTGTCTTTTGCAGCCATTCCACCAAGCGTTGCGAGTGCTTGAAAAGAAATGGCAACAGCTGTCACAACCGCAACGGCAGCAGATAAAAACGACTCTTCTTTAATCGAACTCTTTGAAAGCCGCGTAGAGAGATTTCTCGCCTCAGCGCCTGGTGTCCAATGCCCAAATCTCTTCCATTGCCCAGTTTGTTAAACCATCCAGCCAGATCTCATCAATTTTCTTCTGATTCTCTTTCTTCGCTCTCCTTCAATTGCCTTCCTCATTGTTTACGTATATTCATCGAGGTGTTCTCTGGCTGGCGTCACTTTTCTGGCTCTGCTCTACACCTATGCGGCGAAAACAGGCCATGCCACGAAAAGCGAAGCAACCACCAAAGCAACCACAAATGTGACAAATGACAGGCTTAGGCTCGCTTCGGTAAGAAGGGCCTTCTCCGGCGTCGTTTTGGGCAAAACTGCTTTCGTTTACGGACGTTTTCTCCCAGTTGGTTCTACCAGCCAGCACTCTAAGTCTTGTCGCGAAAGTTAGAGCATTAGACAAAACGCACGAAAGGCTCTAATGCCGCACCCGGCAACAATAACCATGGCCTTCACAATCAAGTGGAACGCCTTCCCCGGATGGATGGCATGCCCACATTCGTTTTTTTGTTGTCGTTCCATTGCCAAGACGGAAAAATTCACTTTCCTGAAATCGGTGTTGTCATGACAAACACAAAACCACAACAGTGAGGCACGACGCCGCACAGGTTTTCGCACGGAAAGGAGTGAGAGAGCAAATGAGAGCGTTTTTTCGCATTTAGGGATGCAAATGGCTATAGTGTCCGACGCGGCCTGCTGCATGAGGTTCGCTAACACGGCGTTGAAGGTGCATAGGATGCTTGTATGCAATCCTCGCGTCCCACTTGTTACAAAAAATTGCTGGGTCTCACATCCGTTGCAGCTAGAGTATGCCTATTGAGACCAATGCAGAGCCTAAATCGTATTGTGCTATTCCGCATGGAGTCTCCTTGCCTCACACCATGCAAACAATGAACGCACCCTGCAACCTGCGCCATTTGTTGAACACCTTCGGTTTTGCAATCGCGTTCTACTCCTTCCCACGATTTAAATACTCTGGGGTTCCCTCCCCCACTCCTTTCTGTTCTCTAAGAACTTCAGTTTTTCCCTACTCAACTCAGTCGCTCTTTGCACCCTTGGCTTCCCTTGTGGTTCCAACCCAACTTCAGTCCTTCCTTAGACACTTGATACCCCAGTCATTCTTTTAACCCAAGAAGCCATCGGACTATGTTTTCCCAGACCTTCCTTTTACTCCTCGTCTCCCTCATCGGTAAGGTTCTTGCCTTCTCCGCCTCCGCCAACACGAACATGGTCGTTTACTGGGGCCAGAACTCGTACGGTAACCAGGAGAGATTGAGTGCTTACTGTGACAATGACGACACCGACATCATTCTTGTCTCGTTTGTCACGGGCTTCCCCGAATTGTCCTTGAACTTTGCCAATCAGTGTGGTGGCTCCTTCAGCAATGGCGTTCTCCACTGTCCTCAGATTGGTGAGGATATCAAGACCTGTCAGTCCAAGGGTAAGAAGATTCTTCTTTCCTTGGGCGGTGCCGCTGGCAGCTACGGTTTCCACGAGCCTAACGCTGACAGTGATGCCGAAAAATTTGCCGAGACGTTGTGGAACAAGTTCGGTGCCGGTTCCGACGATGAGAGACCTTTCGACGATGCTATCGTCGATGGTTTTGACTTTGACTTGGAAAACAACAACCCCACTGGAACTGTCACCTTGTCCAACTCCTTGAGAAAGCAGTTTGACAACGACAAGTCCAAACAATACTACTTGGCTGCCGCTCCTCAATGTGTGTACCCAGATGCTTCTTCTGGAGACTTGTTGGCTCAGACCCAAATTGACTTTGCCTTGATCCAGTTCTACAACAACTACTGTGCTCTTGGTGACAACTTCAACTGGAACACGTGGCAACAGTTTGCCGAGCAGACTTCTCCTAACAAGGACATCAAGTTGTACGTCGGCTTGCCTGGTGCCCCATCCTCTGCTGGTTCTGGCTACGCTGACCTCGACAAGGTGAAGAGATACGTTGGTTCTGACATTTTGAACAGCAAGAACTTTGGTGGCTTCATGTTGTGGGATGCTTCCTCCGGTGCTAGCAACAAGAACAGCCAGGGCGTCTCCTTCACCCAGCAGCTCAAGAACTATCTTTTGGGCAATGTCAAGGGCGAGACCTCAACTTCTGCTACTTCCACTTCTGTTGCTTCCACTTCTACCCCTGCTTCCACCAAGCCTGCCCAAACAACTGCTGCTTCTACTAGCAAGGCTGCCTCTGTTGGCACGTCCCCTGCTGCTCAGCCAACCGACAACAACAACAACGCCGCTGCTGTACCAAAGGAGAGCACCCAGACCACTAAGGCTGCTGAGGCTATCGTCACTGGTGCTCCTGAGGGTCCAATGGTGACTATCACCAAGCAGAGACCAGGCACCACCTTCACCACTCTCCGTATCTCCTGCTCGAGTGATACTCAAGTGAACACTGTTGAGGGTAAGGTGGTCACCGATGTCGTCACTGTCACCAGAGTGGTGTCCACTGTTTACTCTACCAAGACCGTGAATGCCCAGCCATCCGCTTAAAGCTGGAGGGCTTCGCTTCCAGAGCTGTAATAATGTTACGTTGTATTGAATACCCTTGTTGAATTGAATCATGTTTTGAGAATCCCGGACTCGAGTCCACGTAGAAGCTTGCGAGCCTTTTTGTTGATGTAGATCGAAGCAGGCTCAGTGCTGCTTATGCTTTCGTTGTTTTCGTTGGCGTGCTCGACAGGTGAAGACGGTATTTTCAAATGTAGAATGGGCACTGGGCTTGTGTCGAACTGGCAAAGTGCTTTTGGTGTCATCGGGAATGGCAGAAGCAAAAAGAAAAATGACTTCATTCGGTCTACCGCCGTCCTAGCATGGAAGTCGTAAACTCCAGCGATTTCTCTAATTGTCATTGGTTGTATGCGTTTCTTATAGTTTTTGCATTGAACGAAAACATTGACAGATGTCTCTAGATCAACCAGCTTGTCTATCTCGTTGTCAATCGCGTCGTTGTACTGTTTGGACGCGCTTAGAAGAGACGTCCGTGGGTATTTTTTCAACTTTTGGGCGTCCGGGAGTGAATTCCAGTATGTAGCTAGGTTCCATCTGCCAAATATATCAACGCCGTTGTCCCCAGCTCCTCCCACTCTCGTCATATCAAAGCAATTCACCCTTTTCTCTAGAAACTCTTTCGCGTATAGCTCATATAAGGTGCCTCGGAATATTGTCGTGGTGACGTCTTTATTATTTTTTTGGACATACTCGAGATAGTCCCTGGAAGTCTGAATGTCTCTGACGCATGTCTTCAATGCTTTCTGTGCATGTCGGGTTACATGCTTCTGTAGTGACGCCATATAATTGAAACGTGAGGTACACAACTAGTAGATTTAGGATCCAAAATGCGAAACTGATATCACCACCTTTTTTCAACATTGAACATGCAATTAGGGTCAATTATATACCCCATCTTTCTATTCGTTGCATATGTTGGTGCTACTGAGAAGACACTTGATATATTTGGGAAGTCTATCACCTCGGGCTCCACAGTGAGCTTGGGTCAATTAAAATATGACACCGCTACCAATACCACCAACTACGTTATTACAAACGAGTTGCCTAGTCAAGACAACATATGCATAGGCACGAAGCAACTCCCAAATAAGGAATGCTTCTCGTATCTTGAGACAGCTGGTAACGCACCCAAAGGCAAGTTTGTCTTGTATTTGAATCAAGAAAGAGAGCTCCAAGAGATAGCTTACCATGCTGGCGGAGAAAACTGGGGTTCAGAACTAGTCGAGCCTATCCTGGCTCCTTCACCTAATTTGGAACCCTTCTTCAAGCAGAAGCAAAAGCCTAAGGCGGAGCCGGTGACGCAAAAGGTTATCAGAAAAAAGGTGGTGGAAGTGGATGGAAAGAAGACGGAGGTCGAAGAAGTCGTAGAGGAGGTTGTGGAGGAAGATAACAGACTGTGGATTCAGAAGAACTGGATGTGGCTTGTCATTCCACTTGCACTTCTTCTTGTCATGGCGCCCGAGGAAGAGAAGAAGTGAGGCTGATACGGTGCTCCATTCATCTTTTTTGTTTATTCGTTTTGCTTACTGTTTTGATGAGCTTACTGTTTGCCTGGATTATTTGATGCTAAATCAACGCCTTGATAGACGCTTACTAGCCGTGAAAATGAAGGAACAAATGAGTTTGCCAAACAGACAAAAAGCTGTTGACAAGAAAGGGTCTAGATTCCCTCAAGCTCTCCTCGCCTAGAGCAAAAGCCCCTTTTACGGTTCTGTTTTCTGAGCTCCTTCGTGGTTTGATGCGATATGGTCCCACGCAGAGTAGGAGACCTATAAACCCCAGGATAATTTTTTTCCTTCCCAAACCTGGCAAACTGGGCCCCCCATTTGATCATGACCATAGCAGCAGAAGTTTCTTGCCAGTTGTCATCACTTATGAAGAAACACCTCTCATTCTCTCATGTATGAGCTCGCTTTTGAAACACATAACTTTTTCTGATTCAGCAAAGTCGTAGAGTTGGCCTCTTCCGCAACGTCCTCGAAGACTCCGGTGGTCGATGATATCTGCATTTCCTCCTGATTTGATATTGCACCTATCCCCGAGTAAATCAATTTCGCAGCCATTCATATCTTCAGGAAAATGTCTACACAATTTATCATCAGCAGTAATTCTACAAACATGAATAAAAACTCAAGCGCCCTAAACGGCCCGCACCACCAAAATTAATTAAAACACTCTCTGGCGAATTAAGCAAATAAAAAAAGACCTCCTGAAATCCCTCTATACTTTTTGCCACAAAACCACGGAATTATCCCCGGATTCGCACCTCTTGTTGTGGTCATTTGTGAGACTCTAGAGCCAATGGAGGTTCTCCAATTGTGCACCCTCTATGCGCACAGACCCCGGAACAAAGCCCGATAAACTAATTGTGCAAAGCGATTTCGAGCATTAAAAAACGAAAAAAACGAAAAGTTGAGCTCTAATAACTCTACATATTTAGTATAAAAAAAGAATCATCTCGAGAAGTGCCAAACTTCGCTTGAAGTTGGTCTTCCCGCCTCTCAGTGAGTGCGCTTGGGTGCAGGCAGCCTATCAGAATAGGAATATTGGTTCATTAGTAAAGGCAGCTCAAAAACCAATAGAGAATTTCTATAAAACATACCTACATACAAAACCTGGGTGCCCCAAGCGTTAAAAAAAAAAAAAACCAAGCGACCTGACCTACAGAACAGCCAGCTCTTCATCTCGAAACGCTTACGCCCATTAATAAATATTTGCATCATGTTGAGATCGCTTTCTTCGGTTTCTTCAAGAAGACTTTTGTCGAGCTCAGCCAGGCGCTTGGCTGAAGTCAACGTTACTGTCGACGGTAAAACAGTTCAAATAGAAGCCGGCTCGAGTATTATCCAAGCCGCCGACAAGGCTGGCGTGACCATTCCTCGTTACTGCTATCACGACAAGTTGGCCATCGCAGGTAACTGTCGAATGTGTCTTGTTGATGTCGAGAGAATGCCCAAGTTGATTGCCTCTTGTGCTGTGCCAGTTCAAGAAGGCATGGTCGTCCACACCGACAGTGAAAGAATCCACAAAGCCAGAGAGGGTGTTACTGAGATGTTGTTGGAGAACCACCCCTTGGACTGTCCCGTGTGTGACCAGGGTGGTGAGTGTGACTTGCAAGAACAGTCAAACAGATATGGTTCTGACAGAGGTAGATTCAAGGAAGTCGCAGGCAAGAGAGCCGTCGAGAACAAGGCCATTGGTCCTTTGGTCAAAACTTCCATGAACAGATGTATCCACTGTACCAGATGTGTGAGATTCATGAACGACGTTGCCGGTGCTCCAGAATTGGGCTCCACTGGTAGAGGTAACGACTTGCAGATCGGTACCTACATTGAAAGAAACATCAACTCTGAGATGTCTGGTAACATCATCGACTTGTGTCCTGTTGGTGCTTTGACCTCGAAGCCATACGCTTTCAGAGCTAGACCATGGGAATTGAAGAGAACGGAAAGTATCGATGTCATGGACGCCATCGGCTCGAACGTGAGAGTCGATGCTAGAGGTATCGAAGTCATGAGAGTCATGCCCCGTTTGAATGACGAGATCAACGAAGAGTGGATTTCTGACAAATCCAGATTCGCATGCGATGGTTTGAAGACCCAGAGATTGACCAATCCATTGATCAAGGATGGTGACAGCTTCAAGCCTGCTACGTGGGATGACGCCCTCTCCACTATTGCCGCCGCTTACAACAAGCTCCTGCCAAAGGGCGACGAGTTGAAGGCCATTGCTGGTACTTTTGCTGACGCTGAAGCTATGGTCGCCTTGAAGGACTTAGTAAACAAGTTGGGTTCCGAGAACACCATCACTGATGTCAAGCAGGCCACAGAAGCTCATGGTGTCGATGTCAGATCCAACTACGTCTTCAACAGCACTTTGGATGGTATCGAAGATGCCGACCAGATCTTGCTCGTTGGAACCAACCCAAGATTTGAAGCTGCTGTCATGAATGCCAGAATCAGAAAGGTCTGGTTGAGACAAGACTTGGAGATTGCCCTTGTCGGCCAAGACTTCGATGCCACTTTCAACTATGAAAACTTGGGCGCTTCTGCCAACGACTTAAAGAAGGTTTTGGCCGGTGAATACGGAAAGAGATTGGGTGAGGCCAAGAAGCCCTTGATCATTGTTGGTTCGGGTGTTGCCGAGTCCGAGGACGCCAACGCTGTCTACCACACAGTTGCCGAGTTTGCATCGAAGAACAAGAACTTCAGTACTGAGGAGTGGAACGGTGTTAACGTTTTGCATCGCGAGGCTTCTCGTGCCGCCGCTTTGGACCTTGGTTTCCAGAAGTTGACTCCAGAGATCTCAAAGGCCAAGTTCGTCTACTTGCTTGGTGCCGATGAAATCAAGGGCTCCGATATTCCAAAGGATGCCTTCGTCGTTTACCAAGGTCACCATGGTGATGTTGGTGCCTCATTTGCCGATGTCATCTTGCCAGGTGCTGCCTACACAGAGAAGTCTGCTACCTATGTCAACACTGAGGGCAGAGCACAGATCACGAGAGCTGCCACCAACTCTCCAGGCTCTTCTCGTGAGGACTGGAAGATCATCAGGGCTCTTTCCGAATATGTTGGTGCCCCATTGCCATACGATGACTTGTACGCTGTGAGAGAAAGATTGGGTGAGATTGCTCCCCATTTTGTCAGACACGAGGTTATTGAGCCTACATCCAAGGACATTGCCCAGATTGGTCTCACGGATATCACTGGCAGACACAAGACTTTCAAGGCTGCTGGTGTTCCATTGAAGAACCCCATCAGCAACTTCTACTTCACTGACGTGATCTCCAGATCTTCGCCTACTATGGCCAAGTGTGTGACTGCATTCGGTGCCAAGATTGACAAGATCAAGGACCCCAAGCCTTTGGTTGACATCTAATGATTTCGTTGTTACTGTACCATAAAACCCCCTATTGCATGTGTGGATGTTGGAAAGTCCACCAGATATACCTTAAGAAGAGGAACCAACACTAGGCCGCGCGGAAATTGCGCCGAGGGCCTATGAAAAAAGTTCCGTGACGTTGTTACAATATGAACCAAGAGATTTGAGTGTCTGGGTTCCTTTTCTTTAGAGCATATAATAAACCCATGAATTTTGTATATTGGTTTCTCTCGTAAACTCGGAACAGGGTTCATACAGTCCGTTAGTTACCCCACGCTCAGTAAAGTATATGCCATCTTCTCTCTTCATGACATGGAACCACATCGGCATCACGAAGACCAATTCTCGTCGAAATGGCGAGTAGCTAAAGCTTGTGCTCGCTGCCACAGGCTAAAAAGCAAGTGTGTCTACGAAGACCCAACGTTCAAAACTTGCAAAAGATGCTTCAATCTAGGACTCAAATGCTCCATTGATGAAGACCCAACAGCAGTGAATGCTAGGAAAAGAAAACACAAAAGGACTCACCAGCAAGTGGCTTCTAGAATCAGTAAGCTACTTGATGGCATCGAGAAGGAATTGGAGTTCTTCGAAGAAAAGAAGCCCCAAGAGAACAGCGAATACCGCTCCCTGCTTTCACTTCTCTCGTCCAAATTGAACCTGGCAGGTGCAAGGCTTTCCGACAGCTTTAGCTTAGATGAGAAGCCGAAAGAGGGTAAATTCCCGGAAATACTCCCGGACACAAATGTGGCGTACGAGCTCATTTACACTCACAAGGTGCTCTCAGAGCAAGAGGCAAGGAGACGTTTTCGATACTTTCTTGAAGAGATGATACAGTTTTTCCCAATAGTATCTCTACTGCTGGAGCTAAAGGATTTTGATAGTCTAATCAAGATTGATCCTACGCTCCTCCTCACTTGTATCTACATTTCCACGGTTAATGACAATGCTCTATCCGATAAGCTGCCAACGAACGAATCCAACCGAGAGCTCCACGAGATTCTCTATCATATCATTACAACCGAAATCTCCAAACATATTTTTGAGAGAAGCACTGGTTTCACATATCATCTAGCGATTTCATGTTTGATTCTTTCCCTCTGGGGTATACCATCCGACCGCAAGTGCCAATTTAGGACCCAAGTCGATCTTGTCAATGCTCATGGAGTATCGTTGTGTGCTGATGTGGGGAATGTCTCGACGTACCAAATTCAAGCACTCGCCGATGACAATTCTCTCGAGAGGAATAATTTGAGGACTTTTTTAGCTGTCTACAGCTGCTGTGGATCGTTGAGCTTCTCATTGCCCAGGTTCAGAATTGTAACATGGTGCCTCAGGCACGACATTGCCATTAAACAGCTTCTTACCAGATACGAAAACTCACTTCCGACACCGGATGATATCTTCGTCTGTTGCTTCACAAGGCTTGTTCGAAAGGGTCAGGAGATTTTTGACTACTTCATCTCTCACGGGGTAACTGTGAGTTTTTTGAGTAGAGAGGCTGGAACTAAGGCAAGATGCCGATCCGACGATACCACCTTTGCAAGTGTGACCAATAGCTTGGAACGTTTCAAAGTAGACTTGACGCAAATTATGGCAGAGAGTGGCCTTATCGACCCACTGACATCGGCCCCAAGACTGGAAGCCGCGGTTTGCAAATATAGTCTCATTGTTATGTTTCATCAATTGATGATGGTGAATCATGATACGCTTTTGAGTTGGCAAATATTCCACATGAACCCGAATGCTGATAATCTGCTAACTGTGCCCTTGATAAAGCACCACTTCAACAAGTTCAAGGAGGCTTGCAGTGCTATCTTGACATACTATATCGAGATGAACCAGGTTTCATCAAAAAATTATCCAACCTGGTTACAGTACAGGTGTATTCATTCACTCATATCGTTTGTTAGACTAATGATTCTTATCAAAACGAAGGGCAAGGGATTTGAATTGGATGGATTCGAGGAAATGAAGCAAAAGCTCGACTACTACATCTACCATGTGAGATCTATTCTCGAGACGAACAGTGTGTCCTATGACTCAATTGTGTCAGCAAGGTGCAAACTTATCGTTGACAAGATCGTGAAATGGAAGAAGGTGGTGGAGAGTCTGACTGGCAACATGAAGCTTGACTACATAAAAGTGACCCAAACAATGAAAGGTCAAGAGATGGAAAAGCTCAAGGAGCCTACGACCTCTTCGACTAACGGAAACAAAAAAATGAAAATCGAGGTTCAAGAAGATGAGGAAAAGGTTAACGAAACCAATTCGGATAGCGGAACCAGTTTCGACCCACAGGACTTTTTGCCCCAGTTTCCAGACCTCACGATGTCTTCAAATACAGAGATATTCAAGGATTTCGACCGCGACTTTCTACGATTTATGAATCCAACCGAGTTCCAGCTTGGTTTTGATGAATCTAGTTTATTCTTGAATGGTGATTCGCAAAATTCATACGGATTCTAAAACTCGAAGTTTTCATACTCGTCCTCTTTTTCGACATGTTCTTCCGTTTCATTGCCGCCAGTGGAATTATCTTCCTCGCCAGACATTTCATATTCCGCTTTGTGATCTTGATGAACCGAGGAAGAAGGCACTTTCTTTTCCTTCAATACTTTGTATAATGGACCCAGGTTTTCTTTTTGTGACTCATCCTCTTTCACAGAACTGTATCTGCTAAATTCAGTGATATCAACTTTCTCAGGTTCCTCAGCCTCCTCTTCATTTTCGCTAGCGCCTCCATCATTTCCGGAAATGTTTTCGTCGCTACCGCTCTCATCGTCTTCCTCATCACTTTCTTCATACTCAGACTCTTCCACCTTCTCGAACGCACCCCATGCGCCAGCATCTGATAGTCTTAGATCGTGTGCACCATCAGTCCGATATCCATTATTGTTGTAAACCGTATCAACACCAGGTATGATACAGTGCTTATAGACTGGTGGCTTACCAATCAGGGACATCAAAGTGACCCAAGGGGGTGTAGAGTTGAGATCGTTTGCACTGAGTCCAACAGCTTCTCTTAGCCTTTTCGAAACCACACCTGGCCGCATATGAATCACGCTTTCTCGATGCTGGTCAGCCTTCTCACGGCCTTCGAAATATAGCTCACCGAATTTCAAATAGCGAGGTTTCGTCTGATACTTAAAGAATGCATCATGTAGCTTTTGGTAGTCGATGTCAAGTTTGCCCATTTTTGGTTGCACTCTGTCACGCTGCTGCTTCTTTAACGTATCAGGGTCATAGTTTCTCATTTCTGCAATACCTGTGTCCTGAATGAACTTCGGTAGTTTAAAAGGTAGAAGCTCGAATCCCTTTTTACCCGATAAGTAGTCCTTCTTCTGCAGCCAGTGGGAGGGAACACCAATAGCATTGAAGCAAGTCTTGAATGCAATGCACATGTATGGGTCTGGGGCATCGGCATCGTACCAAGCAACCGTATTTGGGTTTTCACTGGAAGCTTTGAGCTCTGCAATTGAAACTTTGTTCATCTTACGTCGCTGCCTTTTTGAAAGAGGTGCATGCTCTTCTCCATGTTCGCTGTCTTCGTCAGAAGAATCCAGATCTGCCGAATCCAGATTGTAAGTCTGTGAGGCTCGCGTTAGTTGATTCTTATTCAGTTTCTCACTAGGCTGCTCGAATCTAGCGAAAATGTGTTCAAACTCATTGGCAAGATCTTTGTCTGACAATGCGTTAATCTGGACTTCTTTATCCTTTGGTGACACTTGCTTATCTCCGCTTTCTGGTAAAGCTCCGTCTTCCTTTTCTGCAATTCCCTTGCTCTTCTTTGCCTCGACTGTGTGATCTTGAACCTCTGCCTGAGACTCGCTTCTCTTGTTCACCTCTTCTGAAGACACCACATCTTTAGAACCAGTGTTTGAAGTTTTCTCCGTCCCATTCTCTGGATTTACAGTGACAGATTCTTGGTTAGCATGAATCTTTCGTAGTTTGGCCTTCTCGCGACGAAGTTGGTTCTTGGACCGCTTGGGTGCCATGGAGTAGTAGGTTGAGATGAGATAACTATAGTGCGCATATACAAAAGTCGAGGAGTATCAACGACCACCCGACTTTAGAAAAGCTTCGAAGTCGGATGATTCAAAATGCTTTTTTATATATTCGTTATGTCGTTGTGATATAATTGTGGTTTATGAGCTCTCTAGCCGAGCAAAAGTGTCTGTACCCATCTCAACACCAAGTGGTGTAGGGTAAATGTCGCTTTAATATCGAGAACCATCGGTGGAAAAGCAGCTTCTTTGGTCAAAATTGAAGTAGGTTAAAGGCACAGCCCTAGTAAGCCCGTCAATACCGACAGAGCTCACTTCTCCAGCGAAGTCGTTGCACACTTCCTCCTCAACAGCTCAATACGGTCCGCTAGATCGTCTAGTCTTTGATTCACCTCTTTGTCGTTTTTTTCCATCATATCCATCATCTTCTTTATATTACCCTCGAGTTCGCTTGCGATTTCGATTATGGAGAGATTTTGGCCCTCCGAATCTTCAGCTTTCGACGGTATTTCTGAGGAAGCGTCGATGAACTCACCATTCGTTAATGCTGGTGTGCTTAATCCAGGCACTTTCGGTTCATTTGATTCACTGCTGCTAGGAACTTTTGTCTCACTTGTATCACTCATAATGGTGAGTTGTAAGTGGGTGTTTCGATATCTACAGGAACTTTCAGTGACGTGCGTATCAACGGTGGAGATAACTCTCTAGACTACATTACCAAAAACCAACATGCAACCACTTCACCTACTATATGCCACTACTTTGGCAGCATACGTTATGGGGTCATATCAACATTCACATACATTATTTGAGATTCGCCAGTTTGAATCGTTCATACCGCAGAGCATGGCCCGTGATTTAAAGCTTGGTGTTCTAAAAAACAGATGGACAAGCGACACCGATAACACATTCGAAAGCTACTACGTTCAAAGAGGAAACAAGACAGCCGAATACGTCTGCTCGATACCTAGTGCGTTGATCGAATCGATCGAGGCGAGAGAGTCTACAGAAACTGTCAATGAGGCGTTGCTTGAAAATGCCATAGATATAATCCAGAATTCCTTTCCAAAAGATGGCTGTTTATTCACTTACACCCTTCGGGGACTCCATTGGACGTATGCATACTGCTACGCTGACAAATTGATCCAATACCATGAAGACGCACCTCCCAACGAGCGATCAAAGAGACATGTTGCAGCATATCCCAACGAAGTTTTCGTATTGGGCCGTTTCACAGAGGCGACATCCAGAACAGTGGAGTTCAAGAACCAGGCTACCCAGAAGCAGCGTGAGACTTACGAGAAACAGAGCAGAAAATCATTCACCCTTACCGAGGACAAGGCTTCTCCATTTCGACACCACTCTGCCCAGAAGGTAGTACTGCAAGTGTTGGAGTCAGGATCGTACTGCGATCTTACTGAGAGACTTCGCTCGGCCCAGGTGGTTTACAAATGTGACCCAGACGCACAAGGCTATTCCCAACCTGTGATTCTCGATGTTCCCGAACTTACGACTTGTCTGTATAAGGTGGTGATCCACGTACCGGGTCTTTGTTTCTTGGAGCAGTTTGCTCCACATCGAAATGTAAAGGATTCGCTGGTCGACCTAGCCTGTCAGTTGGTAGATGATAGGGAAACTGAACCTGAATTTGGCAAATCTCCATCTTTCGAGACCTTCACCGGGAATGTTAAGTTGAGAGATCACGACACATTTCCTGTCAGAAGTGACAACAGGATTTCGGTAGATGACCATTCCTTGATGTCATTGGGACATGGGTTCTACCTAGCCAAGAGCAAAATTGGCTACAGATCAACCAGTGCGTACTACAACAACAGGAATGTTATAATACACAATGGCTTTGCAGAGCTGTTGGAAGATTTGGGAAATCAAGTTGGCCGCACACTCTATAACGCGGTTGGCAAAATGCTTCTTGCTCCATATTTTGAGAATGGGGAGCAGAAGCGGCTCAGATGGAGTGATTCTTTCATTCTCTGGCTAGAAGTCTACGACTTTTTTGGCAATTTTGTGGCATTGATCAGAACCGTGAGGGACGGAACTCAACCTCAGCACAACCTCATGTTGCAAATCATTGATCCAGTGACAATGATGGACATCGAGGGTGACGCACCTGTTGATATGGCATTTGACCAGTCGAGGTATGAAGCCCCTCATAATCTCTGGAACTATCAAATGTTCAACAGAGGAAGTGTCCCGGGTAATAAGGCGAAGAGAAGAGGACCAAATGAGGTCAAGGTTGTCGCCGAAAACGAGATTTTGACAAAAAAAGCATCAACCGTTGGAAAACCAAAGGAGGCAGAAGCTAATGATCATCTTGTTGACATCTCCAACGATCAAGAGCCTATGGTGTTGAACATAAAGGAGGAGGATATCAAAGAGGTGAGAGGCAATCCCGAGGAGGGACCAGTGGATGTGGTGGTTGAAATTGACGGAGCTGAAGAGACTTATAATGTTGACGTTCACTGGGAGTAAAATTATCACTGGGTATTTAGCGAGAACAAATGGTCCTCATATCGCATCCGAACTATTAGTGCGCACCGATCTGGCATCTAGAGAAAAATCAGTAGAAAAAGTATCCAGGACTAAAAAAAATACGACTGTCAGTTGATAACGCCATAATCCTCCGCTTGAGCACAAGTGAAAATTCCTGCTTAATCTAGACTTCAGAATCTATTGTAAGCCTAGCTAGTGTCGCGGAACCACCAGAAGGTAATGTTACTCCGTCTTTCCCATATAAAGCCTATTGCGCTTAACCACATCCATGCGGGATGTTCATCATCACAGACCAGAAACATCAGCTTTCTCAAGAAGCTACTCCTGTTGGACGACTCAGGTAGCAGTGACTTCGATAATCATGAGGTCATAAAGTGGGATGAATCGCCCTACGCAGACATTAGAACCAGAGCAGCATATATCAGGGCCATGGCAAAATGCCCTGTTACCAAGGGGTCCATCAACTATGTTTGTCCAATTTCCGGCATCCCAACACACCACGACCGTAAAGCGTGGGAGGATGACAAGGAGTACCATGAGCAAAAAAAATTCGAAAGGTTGAAGAAAGTCAACTTATACGAGCACGACTTGAGATCAGGAAGAAAGTTCGATGAATTCATCTTCCCCGGAGCACAGGAGCGTGACTTCACTGTCAGCATGGAAAATTGGGATACGTTCTTTTATACCAGAGATTTCAACCCGATGAACACCGAATTCAACTTGGCTGCGGCCACCAAAGTCTTGACTTATCCTATCACCATAGCAGCGATTTTGCACAGATTTTCTCCATACGCATTGAGCCCCAAGGGCCCTGTTACTTTGGAGGGCTTGCGTTCTTTGGCGGCATTACGGTACTCATTATATTCGCTGCCTGTCAAGAGTAGCAAGGAGGTCACCTTCAAGGACAGACCAATGAGGATCTTTCTCGTGGGTGCCAAGATGGAGGCCATGTTGCCAGGCTACGTTTGGAAGCAATTCGGGTATCTCTTCCCCGAAACCAAATTTGAAATCCATTTCATTGGCCCTCAGTCGTATTTCGATGTTGAGGCCAAGGCCTTCATGCCTTCCAACAGACCACATGGCAGACCAATGGTCAGAAAGCATGACGAGCAGATTACGCTCATACACCACACGAAATATTTCCACGAGGTCTACGATCAAGGCGATCTTTTCCCTTTTGACCCGTACTTGGATGTCTTTTTCCTCTTCCACCCTGGTTTCAAGACCGCAGACGAGATCCACTGGGACAAGGCGTTGAAGGGTCTTTTGGAATCCAAATGTGCTGTGCATGTTACTGGGTACCACGACGTTGACATTGAGAGAGAAATTGACTGGTTGAAGAATCACAAACTACACGACGAGATGGACATTCTTATGAACAAAACCGATAACATTTTTGGCTCTACCAAGATCGACTTGGTTGATATCAACCCCACCGAGTCTTTCCAGGCCAACAACAAACTCATGGCTTTCAGAGGAAAGAGGTACCATGCCATCAGGACATAAACTCTGAGCAAGCCATGGGACACTATACCTTGTAAATAGCGGTAGTTCAATGTACATACACATGGCCCAGGTTGGGGATGTAAGGGTGTTCATTTGCGCACAGCGTAGCATATCGTATCTCCACATTTGGCCCTTACCTAGAATTATCTACATGACCCATGTTTGATGCATTTTTATTGAAGCTTCCAGTGAAGCCCATAAACAAACCTGATAATGTTCCTGCGCCACCTGAGGTATGGGAAATACGGGTGCTTTTAAGCACGACTATCTACGAGATCAAAGAACTGATATGGATGCACAGCGAAGACCATAGTCTTTCACCACCATTCTTGAGGATCAAAATGTTTGAAGGAGCCGTTGGAGATTCCTCATCTTTGGACTCACTCCTAGGCCTCACAGAGCCACCAGCATATGACAATTCAATAGACGCTTTGTCGGTCATCATCGACTACACCTTGTTCGGTTCGTCTGCTATACCACACAGAGACCCAGTCCCACTGTTTTTTGATGTTACAATTACCCTGACAATTGATGGATCGAGGCGGACTTCTTCTTACCGTGAGTCGCTCGGTTCTACAATCAGAGATATCAAGGACCAGGTAATAGAGAAGTACTCGCTTGAAAGATCCGCCTACGGATTAAAGGTTGCTGACGGCGTTTTGCTTGATGAGGAGGCCACTCTAAGAGACATCATGGGGCTTGATGTCCCGCTTCCTCGTAACCAGCGCCTTGAACTCCAATTGGTAGAACGAGGTACGCAACATTTGAAGATGTTTGAAAGATCTACTGGCAGACACTTTGCAACGATCGACATCACAAGTGCAACCACCATTCAGGACGTGAAGGATGTGGCATCTAAGTATGCTTCTGTGCCCACTCATCTCATAAGACTTGCCTATAGAGCCCATATCATATCGGAGCCCTCGATTCAGCATGACACGAGCACGATTCTTGACATTTTACAGCTTAGCACTTCACCAGGCGAGCCGTTCGAGATTGACTTCGACGTGAGAACCGAAGCTACAACCTTGATAAACGGAGAAGAATGGGCACCTACAGGAAACACATTTGTCGAGGTCGGCAATCAGGACGGTACAGTAAGATTGGTAAACCAGTCTGCGTTATCGACAAGTACCTTTGTAGTTGATGTGCAAGGTGTGACAGTTGAACTCGACTCATCCGAATGCATTGTTAATGCCGATGAGGGATACGTTCTTATCAGTCCAGTGGGTTACTCACGGTTGAAAAACAAATGGGGCAGCAGAGTTGTGAAAGCACAAAGAAGAGGCGGAGATCAATCGCAAGGCTCCGGAACAGCGAACAGGGTGCTTCAAGCCAACCCTACCCTTCAACCGCAAGTCATGCAACCTCGACAGCAAGACGATTTCGCTAGAAATGGGCACTGGGCCCAGGAGGCAGATCCTGTCCAACTAGAGGAGGAAATCGCTGAAAGAGACCAACGTCGTAACATTGCTGGACAAAGACAGACAGTTTTCACGAGATTGATAGCAGCTGGCATGGCCAATCGTCAGAATCTCCGAAGAATCGGAGTCAACTTGATATTCATGGCGATCATTGGATTCGACACCTTGTTGCTCCTCACAATTCCAAAGTTTGCGGCTGTAGTCGTTGCATTCACCTTCCTTTATTCAATTTTCATCAGAGGTGAAGACATCAGCAACTGGCTCGACCACTGGATTCTCGGGGAGGGGGCCCCAAATACAATTCCCTTCAGAATTGTCAGATCAATCTCCAACATGATACGAGGTGGTTACAACATGTATCATTTCAACTTTGACCGCTTGTATAGTTTCATCTCGAGATTGGTGATGAAACTCAGACCGTCGAGGGAAACGCTACTTGAAAGAAGAGCGCAAAGAACCGATACAGTATCATTCTACGCCATATCAGCCGCAAGAGAATTATGCGGCCTTGTTGTCTTGTTTGTTGCCACGATAATCCCCACTGTGGAGACGGCTTTTACGGAGCAAAACCTCGCGGCACAAGCTGAGACGAAAGACCGCATTACACAGAGAATGAAGACAATTGTCAGTGAAGCTATGCACAGGGAAGACTACGCGTTCATCAAGCGGTATATCGAGCGCCTGGAGGGTCGGCTCGAAGAAATCTATGCGACGGAAGACCGTGAGAAGCTAGTCAAAGCCTATTTCACCGTGTTCAGAGCGTGCTCTGCCTCGCCGGAAGAAGTCAGACTACTAAACACGATATCTGGAGATGCTGCCTCCGCCCGGCATGCGGCAACCGTACAAGAGCAAGTTCCCGACCTATCAGGAGAGCGTATCCAAGAAAGTGCGCCTGAGGCGCTGATTGAGGAGCTTGGATCAGGCGGCATTGAAGATAGGGGCGATGAAGTGGAGCTTCGCGAGGAGAGATTAGCCGCCGATGCTAGAAGCACAGGAGCAGAGTTACACCACCGATAGGAGAGGCATGCGCAAAGAGGGAACAGTGGGGGACCAGCTGGGAATTCCTGGAGAGAAGCGAGGCGAATCAAGAAAAATATGGAATGCCGCGAAGGACCACAATGCTCACAGCACCTAAGTGCGTTTTTGTCACACCCCAACGAATGAACAATAGGGACGAAAAGGAATGAGCCGAGATCCAAATTTTGGTAGTTTTGCAGACTTCCAAGACGAGCAGGCACAATTGCCTCGGTGCCTAGACGGAAAAAAACGCTTTAGCCGTGTGTTATGAGTGCATCGTGGGGTGATAATCCGCGGGAACTAGGCTGCTGGGAGTCTGGCTTAGAGTATAGACTCCGCGCACAACACAGAACTCCACGCTTGCGATTGGCCTAAACGCTGTCAAAGCCCGTCACAACACACTCGCTTACCAAATAAACAAACAGGCAGAGCCTGGCGCGACGAGCTGCCAGACCGCGACAACATGCAGTTCTGGGCTCTAGTGGCAGCACAGATTCGCGTTTTGTCTCACGAAAACCCACCCAGACTTGTTGACATTGAGCCACTCTGGGCAGGAGCACGGTCGACTACTGCGGCGCTCTAAGTACTAAGCCCGCGTTTTAACCGCCAGGACCAATTTTAGTGGGGCATTGCAGCAAAAGCTCTATTGTTTGTCATCGGCTTTGCATACCGTGGCGGGCGGGTGCTGAAACAAAACAAAGATTGTCAACAAAAGGCGGGCCTCGATGGAATATATAAAGGGCTCCTCGCTGCCCCCAGAGGAACTTTTTTTTTCTTCATCAATCTACTCGATCCTTCCAACTACTCGTCTTTCGTTATAATGCAGTTCTCCACCGTTGCCATTGCCGCCGCCTCTGTTGCCGCCGTCTCCGCCGCCTCTGTTGTCACCGAGACCGACCTCCAGTCTACCTTGGTCACCATCACCTCTTGCGGTCCTGAGGTCACTGACTGCCCAGCCAAGTCTTCTGTTGCTCCTCAGAACCACACCGCCACCGCCAACGTCTCCTCTTACGAGGGTGCTGCTAACAAGCAGTACGCTGCCGGTGCCGTTGCCTTGGCTGCTGGTGCTTTGTTGGCTTTGTAAGCTGCTCAGCTTAGTATGAATAAACAACAGGAATATTTACATCTGTAGAGGATTAGTCGCACAGGCGACGTTTTTTCGCGTCAACTACAAATGCTAGACGATGAAAAGAAAGCCTTCCATTTTGCAGTTTACGACGCTGTGGGCCACATTCCACCCGGCCGTGTAACCTCCTATGGTCATATAGCGTATTTGATTGGTCGGCCGCAAAATTCCCGTCAGGTGGGCTCTTCGCTCAAGTACCTTTCTCACTTCAGAGAGATGTTGAACCAAGAAGGTGCCTCATTAGGAGAAATTCCGTGGTGGAGAGTAATCAATAGCGCTGGATTCATCTCAGTTAGAGAAAATGGTGAGTTCGAGCAGGCCTCGTTGCTCAGACAAGAGGGGGTGCTGGTGCTGGAGAAGCATCGCGTGAATACAGACGAGTACGGATGGTTTCCAGATGATATATGAACGGCACAGTATTGAATATACATCCCGGTATCAACTTAAATTACAGGGGAATTCTCTTCTTCCCATTGCGAGGCTTGCGGGCCCGGCTGTTCTTGTGACTGTTGCCTGAAGTAGACGACTTGGGCCCACGCATCTCCTGCTGAACACGCCGGGACTCTTCTTCCCACCATTTGGCAAACTCCTGCTCCTGCTGGATTTCCTGTAGCGACTTCCGCTGGCTTTCGGCCTCCTTATTGATCTCGATCTTCATGGACTCCTCGAGCATTATTGCTGTCATGGATCGGGTGCTATTAGCTTCGGGGCCAGAGCTGCCAAGCACAGGCATGTTACCAACAGCGCTCTGCGGAGGAGTGGCTGGCGATACTGACCTCCAGGGATTCTTGAGAATGGGCGCAGGCTCGTTATCAATGGCCCTTTTCTCTGTAGGAACATCCCCAAGTTTCTTCCTCTGCTTCTGCGACGGCTTGCTGGCAGAAAACTTGACTTTGACCTTAGATTTTGTGCTTTGCGACGACCCTTCCCCTAGCACAGGCGCCAAAGAAACGCTTGCAATGGAGCTTGTCGATGAATTGTTGGAGTCCCATCCAAGCACTGTTTTGGCAGCTTGTGGCGGAGAGCCATTTTCCTCTGGCTTTGGGGTCGTCAGCAAAACGTCTTCAGCGGCATCGTCGCTTGCTTCAGGTGGGGGAATCGAGGCGACCTTGGATTTGCGTCGTCTTCGTGAAGAGACAATCTCGAAGTCGCTTTCTTCGCCCACCACATCATCAGCAATCGCAGAGTCGCTCGTCTTCCTCGAGTTATTGTTGAGGTTCAACGACTGTAGTTCCTTGTTGAGCTCGGCTGTACTGCCTCTTCTCAGTAGTCTCCTCGAAGAGGATCTACGTTTCTTCTCTTCTGGACCCAAGGCTTCTGGTACATGATCAAACATAGGCTTAAAAGCCAGATCATCAGTCAAAAAAATCTCATTAAACGCCTTCCCAAATTCAGTCACTGTTTCAAAATCGATGACTGGACCATTGGACGATTTGATCAAGTTGAGATTCACCTCGCCATGTGCACCAATAACGAAATCATTCTGTTTCATCAACTGCAAGAACCTGGTTTCCTTCTCCAAGGCAGCCAATACCTCTTCATCAAGATTCTGGAATGAGGGCTCAAACACGAGTAAATCTAGGTTGTTGAATATGCACCAGCAACAACTTTTGAAGAGCTTGGAAGCATTCAAATAGTAGGAGTGTTCGAGAAGCAAAAGAACATTATCAATGGCAACAAGGTCTTTGATTGCAAGCTCACAAATATGCTTCAATTGAATGAGAAGCAACTCGTCCGAAATTTCTATCAAGTCGAGCAAGAAGTTAATAAAATCGTCACTATCATTGTCAGCGGATACTGATTTATAGACGCTGTCAAAGACTTGAAGGTCATTGCAACCATAGATGTGCCGAACAATGACTTCAAACTGCAATAAACTGATGCCCTGTAAATCAATATGCTTGGTTTCATCTTCGACTGCGCTTTCCAGGTCCAGGACCAAATTTTCCCATCTTTCTGACAAAAAAGTTTCAAAAAATGCCGACCTTGCTGAAAGAATCGAGGAATCACAGCGCATTTCGCCATCTCGTAAGCGAATCTCCAAGTCACCAATATCATTGTTTATGATACTTTGAAACAGCGCAATGTATTGGTTTTCTTTCACATAATAAGAGTCCAACTGAAATGCCGTCATTAAATCCGTAAAATTGTCCTTCGACCGTTTCACTGCGGGGGGACATTTTGCACCCGATGGAAAAGAATCCCAAAAACTCAAAACACGATTTGTATAGATAAAGTGCAAAAGAATGAGGACAGCACGAACATCAACGTCAGAGGTGAAGGTCAAGATCCGTTTCGTGGCATCATAGTTACCCTTGATACCCTCGGTGATGAAATATTCGTCGCCACTTTCTTGCCTGAGAAGCCGTTGAAAAAACTGCGAGCGACATGCTATAATGTTGAGATGAATACCAAGGGATATGTGCGGCTGTGATCGGAACTTGATAATTGCATCGTGGAATTTGTTTTGTGAGGCTTGTAATTTAATAAAAGATTCACAGTCTGCCTCAGAAGAGATGATATTTGTGTACCTAATAGTCTCATCTTCATTGCAGGCTTGGTACACATCTTCCAAGGATTGTGGCTTATTTGACCTGAAGTCATATTTCAGCACAAACTCTTGATACAATTTGTCGCTCACCCGAATCTTGTCTAATCCATCATCATTGTAGTCCTGAAATGTATTCAAGTATGGTGTCTCGTCATTGAGCTTACGAGGCCGAGCAGGGTAGATGAAATCTGATACATAACAGTTCATGTCATGATCGGTATCAAGTATCTGATCTTGTTTTCGATACGAATCAGCCTCACTAATATGGCTCAAATACTCCATATCCACCCTAAAATCATTCTTTTGTAGTTTGAATGGAAGCATATCACACTCGTCTCTCATGAAACCAAATGAAATGAAAAGCTCGTCACAGCAAACCTTGACGACTCTGTTTACCCCTTCTAGCCTTCTGAATTTACTTTTGGATGTCATTGTAAGAGACGGGATCTTGGAATTGGAAGGCCGTCGCTGAGACTGGCTTGACATGGTCGATTTCAAAAAAACGGAGCCGTCCCTGGTGCAAAGAACAATAGATCCGTCGTAAGAGTTGTCGATGTCGACAGCACGAAGGTTCGAATCAAAAGCTCTCCATATATAGCTGAATTTGATGTTTCGAGCGGATTTCATATCGAAATTCCCGGTTACTGAAAAGGACATCACATCACCACTCTCGAGAAGAATGAAGATATTTTCTGGGGACTTCATGGAAACTTTGCGGATGACTGGTGCTACAGTCAACCTTGATGGCTTGTACAAATCAAAGCTATCAAAATCTGACCGTGTGGGCAATTTTGGAAGCTTGTACCTGTGACACTGATAGAATACGAAAAGATCATTGTTTTCCGTTGCAACACATGTACAAGTCTCGCACGTGGTAACTAACCGAATTCGTTCCTTGAATGGGACGGATTTGGGCAGCTCAAGCACAGAGCCCTTGAAAATTGTGTTTTTGATGTTGAGACTGTGCATCGTTTGGCCATGATGCTCAAGGCACATCTGGCCAACGTTGAGTCCCCACGTATAGATAGTGTTCTCGGTGTAAGCCACGGAGTGTATTTTGCTTGCTGCTATACCGATGAAAGGGGATGTTCTCTTTCGTAATTCTCCAGTGGTAATTTGCAAAGGGACACTTTCAAAATCACGAACGCCGTTTCGTCTAGTCAGATTCAATTCAGTAGAGTCAAAGCCCAACTGAGAGTAAGAGTTCAGGCCCCAGGCATAGAGATCATCGGATGAAGTCAAAGCAAGATTGTGGCCGGTCGAGACTGCGATCTGAGATATGAATTTCTCTTCGCCTTGAAAGGTTTTAACATTGGTGAATATGAAACTGTTCTTCGATGTTCCGACACCAAGCCTGCCATTCGAAGCCAAGCCACAAGTGAAGAGACGACCATCAGTGGTCAAGGCAACCGAATGATACTTGGAAGTCCGGAAATCGCGGTATCGGGGTCTCCGAAGAAACAGCTGCAAGTCTGAGTGGGGTTCCTGAAAAGCATGATGTGAAAGCTTTACAGGGACAGATCTGTCAGTCGAGTCACCGACACCAAGAGAGTGGTTCACATTAGAGCCCATGACGAACAAATCTGAGGCGCCTCTTTCCAGGCTCCACATGATGTGATCCAGTTGCCACGCTCGTCTCATTCGCTGGGTATTCTTGTTATCATTGTCTCGCTCTGGGTATCTGTATTCTAGATGGTACTCGTTATGTTCATTCACATAAGTGGGGATCCATACAAAGTCCTTGACATCGTTCAGTAACAAAAACAACGGTGGAGTACCATTTCTATCCTTCTTTTTCAAAAGTTCATGAAGCGTCGAAGTGTTTCCAATATGTGTCTTATCAAGGTACAGTAGTAGGACCGCTAAGCAACGGAAACGCTTGTGATACAAAATGAAGTGGAGAATGTTCCATCCATTTTCACAATCAGTAGCCAAGATGATCAGTTTTGCCTCCGGAATTCGTAACACCTGGCTCATTAGCTCAGGTAAGTCACAGAGGACAGCAACATGTAGCACTGTCCTTCCAAAAACATCTCTATTGAGGATGTTTTCTTTGATCTTTTTGCTATTGTTGTCGTTTGGACGAACTTTGCTCTTCATGTTCTGGCTCACAGCATTGGCGGAGGAGGTTTATTGGGCAAATCTATTGGAGGCAAATAGATAAGATCTAGTTGAAGAGTCAGAGACTCGGGTTTTTTCGGTTGTATGCGTGGGACAGAGCGCGCTACTACTACTACTGCTACTCCACGTTGTTCTCTGTAATTAAAACATTTTTATTAGGTCCGTAAAGATACCAATCAAGTGCTATTTTCAACTGCTTCAGACCTCGGTTTTCATTTCAATGTCAAAGTCCATGCCGCTGTCATCACCCATAGCTAATTGATCACCTTGACCAGAATCTTCATCGGGTAGTATGAAAGCCTGAGAAAGAAGCTTTTTCTTTACAGAAGTGATCTTTCCTGTAGGAGGAAGACGAGGACGAATGTTTCTCTGCTTTTGGGGCAATTCTTCGTCTTCAATAAGATACAACCTCGTGGGAGGCGGAAGCTCGGTACTCTCTCCTTTTCTCTTCTGTTGTTTGACAAGAAAGGTTTCGGACTTCTGAACCAAGGCTTCGTAAAATGGTTTCAAAACACCAATCTGATTTTGAACATCTGCTTGGGTCAACTTGGGTTGTACCCAGTCCTTCAAATCCTCGTACTTTGTGCTCTTGTTGACAGGATCTGCGCTCGAAAGCGAATTTTGCAAACGAGAGTGCAACAAGTATGTCGGGATCGAGGAGCTCAACATCTTGAATTCCTTGTCCAACCCAAGCTCTTTGAGACCAAGGAAGTCGTCACCAATTTCGTTGGCAAAGTCACCGGTCATGAACTGCTCACTATTGTTTTCAAAGTTCTGCTCACTAAGATTCTGTAAGCTTGGTCTAAGCAACTCTTTCACGAAGCCCGAAAGTTTTTGTCTTAGATCCTTGAGTTTGGCCTTTTGCTTCACGGCTCGCTCGACAACGAAAGTATACAAATCGTCCGGTCTCTCTATTCCATTTTCAAGCAAGGTGAGAAGAACGATTGACTTGTCACTCAACCTGTTTCTGGAGGCAGACTCGCAATGTAATTTCATTGATTTCGCCAAGTTCAGCATGTAGCGCTCGGCGATTTGGGTCAATGTGTTGATGGCCAAAGGTTCCGTGGCTTCGAAGCCAGTGTGCATTGCGACCTTTGCAGCGCTTTTACGCAAAGCAGAATATTGAACATCATGTGTGTAAAGATTGTGGTTGGGCAACTTAGAAACAGGGTCAACATCGACTTCCTTGATGTACTCTATCTCGGGTTGTCGCATCTGAGTACGATGCATGTATTGTTGTGTTTGCATCTGACGGATCAAAGAAATCTTGAAACAAATCTTCCGGATCTCCTGAATTTCGGTGATGTTGCCCGTGTAAAGCCCATTGAGACCAGACTCCTGTGAAAGCGTGAATCCTGATGTGAGCTTTTCGGCCTCCCCCTTCTTGAGAAGCTCCTCGACCATTTTGTTCTCCAATTCGTCCTGGTCATCGTCATTAACTCCAGGGTACTTAATTCCAGGAATACCGCCAGCAACGTCGTATTCAAGTAAGTATGGCTCATCGTTATCAAGGAGTTTGTCTGATTTCGAAACCACTTCCTTGTTGTCTAGAAACTGGTTGAAATTCTTCATTTTATTAGACTCTCGGAGTATGGCCTCGGAATCTAATTTGAGTTTCCCCTCGACATCAAATAAAGCAGCACGGGAGGCGCAATAATTAGCCCTCGATTTAGCGGTAAGGGTTCTCCAAGACTGGAGTTCTGGATCTTGCTCATCCTCATTTTCATTCTCTCTGATATCTGTATCTGCCTCCTCGGCAGCTTCTTCTTCCTCCTCTTCGGCAGGATTTTCCTCTGTCATAGTTGTGCCATTCTCTTGCGGGGTTGGTTGCGACACTGGGGCCGGGGTTTCCAGGTTTGAAGGCACGTCGGACACCTGGGAATCACTCACTCCTTCAACTTCTTCCGATTTAATTACCTCCTCACGCTTTCTCATTCTTCCCTTCTTGGACGATTTCTTGCCTCCCTTTAGAGCAGGCGTCGAAGCCTTTGCATCGTTGTCTAAGTCATCTTCTTTCTCCACCTCAGATCTGTTTCTGATAGTAATGTCTGGTATCGTAGGGATGTGCTTCTGAGTTCGTTTCTGCATGGCAATTGCATGGGCACGGAGGTAATGTTTAGGGTCTGCGTTGTAAGTCAAACAATTGTTCCAGATGAGCATCAAGTCATCGACGAATTCCTGCTTGGAGTTGTAGGCAAGATTTTTGAGCTTCTTCATGACAGTGTTTAAGTCCATTGGGGTCTTGATGATAAGACCGTAGTTGGGGGCCTCTCTTTTTGAAACCTTGTTTAAAAAGGGGGTCGAGTGCTCGGTGTATCCACGTAGATCTTGAAGCACCTTCTCACAGGCTTCATAGAGCTCTTCCTGTCCAATTCGCTCATCATTAGCCCATTTTCCTCTATTCTTGCGCACGTCCATGAACAACTTCTTGAGATCATGATCGGTCAAACTAACGTCATCCCGGCGGTCCTGAATGATACTTAAAAGATGCTGTAGTGAATGAGACGCAGACCCCAAGTTGATGGGTATTTGATTAGTTGGATCGTCTCCAATGGGCTTCTGAGATTCAATTTGCATATCTGATTTTTCAAGCTTCCTGCGCTTTATGAGTGTTTCTCTATCATACTCAAAGTTATGGTACACTTTGTTGAACTCTTTGACAAGTGCTTCTTGGTCTTCGAGGTTCATTGTTGGGGCGTTGGCTGGGATTTCGTTTCCCTCAGATGGAGTCTCATCAAGATCGGTATTATTGTTCTCAGGTGGAGGTGTGCTTTTGGTGATGAACTCGGTCGATGGAATATCAACCTTGACATGCCCATCTTCGTATTGGAGTTGTTCACCCTGGATCTCATTCTTACCATTACTGTCGTTCTGTTTTGTCGTGGCATTATCCTCTTCGTCATCATCTTCATCATAATCGTCCTCCTCTTCTCTGACTGGTTTCGTGGCTTCAGCTTTATTCTCCTTGTCGGGGTTTTCCAGATCGGGGCCTGCATTATCTAAGCCATCAATCAAGTCATAGGTATTTCCAGACTCGTCTGTTTGACTCTTTAGCGAGTGCTCAGTGCCCTTTAGGTCGTCCTCGTAGAAGTAGTCAATGGCCTTTTCCCATAGGATGTATCTCATATGAAACGCTAGGTTGATCATAGGTCTAACACCCTCTTCAACCGTATCTTCATCTTCGTCTTCTTTTTGATCAGGATATGTGACATGTAGAATGCAGTTGCCCTCTAGGAACTGAGACCATAGTTCGAAGTTATCTTGTTTGAGTATATGCGAGACAATGACAAACTGATACTCGCTGAGGTGCTTTTTGAAAAATCCACGCTCAAGAAGCTTTTTTGACAAATGGAATAGTCCATACGAATTACTTTGCAGGAAGCTTTGTAGCAGTTCCATGCTGACTTAGTTCTTCAGTCTGAGCGTTCGTGAATAGGATAGTAGAATGATTAAATATAGGTTTTGCTCGCAACCTTGTGTAAAGCTTTGGCTTGAGGTTCAAAGCACTATTTTTATCACTAGAATGTTGAAGGAGTAGGAATCGCTAATGGATGCAAAATTGGTACAGAGTTCCTTTGACTTGTTGACCATTAACCACGGCGCGTCTGCAGGAACTGACAAAGAAGAGAGAGACATACTACTAAACCCTGAAAATTTCATGATATCATACAATGCCAAATATAAGGTATTCCCAGTAGTGGATATGCAATTATACGTAGTTCTATGTATCACCGCTCGTCGTGTATAATCCTTGAGGGGCTCACCTAAACAGCGTACTTCTTGGTCCACTCTCTAGCAGTGGCCTCATACTTGGGTCTGTCGGACTTATAAACGTGAGCGATCTCCGGCACCAATGGATCGTCTGGATTGGCGTCAGTCAACAAGGAGCAAATGGACAAAAGCACCTTGGAGATGGTAAGAGCGGGAGACCACTGGTCCTTCAATATATCTAGACAAATGGAGCCGGTCGCGTTGATGTTGGGGTGGTAGATCTTGGTGGTGAAGTTGATCTTTGGTGGCTTGAATGGGTAGTCCGTGGGGAAGTGAATCGAAAGGAAGAAGACACCTCCAGCGTATGGGGAGTCTGGAGGACCCATGATCGATGCTTGCCAGTGGTACAAATCATCGCCAACTGGACCGGCGGAACAGGACGAGGGAGGGTCTCTGAGTAGTTAGTACATTGTCGAGAATCCTGGGACACGGTGGTCTTTTGACACATCATATCGCCACAGTCAACAACCACAGGCGTTATCACCAAAATCATTCACCGCAATATGCTGCAAGCCGGTTAAATAAAGAAAATCGAACTAGAGTCACTAATGATCTAAGCACTAGTTCCAAAGCCGATCTACCATTATCGACAAAAACAAAACCGTTGTTTCAGCAGCGGCGAACGAGATCCGAGGGCTGAGCTCCTAATTCAAGTCACATACCTTCCCAAGTCAAGCAACTCTTTGTTGATACGCTTTAAAGACATGATAAACTATTGATAAAAATGGGCTTAATAAAAACTGTAGATGATAGAAAAAAGATATGGCACAAGCGAGGAGGAAAAAAACTGATTGCGGTACAACGCTTCGGTGCGGTATGCAGGAATATACAGATTTCCATAATGTTCCATGTCACATGACAGCCGCCACTGTGAACGTTCGACGGTTTATTCAAATTCTGGAGAAGCCCGTCTAGGTATTTTAGCCTGCTATGTAGTGAAGAAGTCCGCAACCTTCTGTACTTTACCGAATGTGTCACAACCTGCCAAACATGAACTTCGCACGCAGGTCCGCTCTACAGGGCAGGTTAGTGGAAAACACCTCTACCGATATTGTCCGATTATTGATGGATTTGGTCATCTTGGGTTATTCAAGCAGGTTCATTAAAAATGGAACTCTCCTTGATCTGGAACCCTAGCAATCGTTCCCCAGCCTGGGTCTCGCGTAAAAGTGCCAACTAAAGGCCCTGTTGTAACGAAAAGAATCTCATAACCACTAATTAGCGAACTATATGAATTTTCAAACTTCTTCAAATCAAGGCACTAATTTGTTCTAGGGTCTTACCCCACATCCACGGCAAATACGAAGACCAATCCTGCATGTACACTTGGCGTTATCTTGAAGAGTTCTCCGTACTACATGACTCTTTGATTGAGTTACATTGACATGTTCTCGAAGTTCGACTCCAAAATAGGCGAGGTGTTGTCTATGGGAGAGTCTCTAGGGCTTGGAACCTCCGAGAAACTAAAAAGTCGCTCCGCTTCGTCCCCGAGAAGTCCGCCGGAATCATCAAAACTCGAGAACTCCGAGACAAAAAAGAGTGCTAATAGGAGAGGAAAGTCCAAGTTCGGATGTCTTACTTGCAAAGTGCGTAAGAAGAAGTGCGAAGGAACAAAGCCGGTCTGTCGGGACTGCCGTCGGTTCAACAAAGAGTGTGTCTGGGTGGACTACGACACTATGGAAGTTGAGGAAATACGGCGTCTTCGAAAGAGGGTCAGAGAACAAGAGAGCCTAAATAAGGTCCGTATCCGACGCTCTAAAAGTAAGGCGACTGAGAACTCGTCCGCCGACGTTTTGCCCAGTACTGAATCTCCTCCATCGCACTCACAGTTAGATCCATCATCTATAAAACCAGAGCCTTACGAAGATGATATTTCAAATAAGTCGCCAAAGCAACTCGATCACACTGCATCTTTAGACTACGTGCGGGCCCTACGGGACGCCTATCCAGTGTCTACACCAACCATGAACAATAATGATGAATCCCGAGGCTTCAGTTTGGGCGATATTCACCATGACTCTGTGGTGAAGAACAGAAACTTTTTTGCGCCAATTTACATGAAGCAGCCATCACCACGAGCATTGTCGCCGACTCTAATGGAGTTGGAGGCCCTCGATGACGTCGGTCCAGCAGGCACGCCTTCCAGTATTCTCAACTTCCTCAAAGAAGTATCGGTGCTCAATGGCGGCAGCGGTATTTTGTCTCCACAAGCAGATGGCTCGAGAAATGCTGAAGACAAAAATGACCAATCAGTCGCCAAGTTTTCGCCTAGCTTTAATATCCCGGGCTTTTTGGATCAGGTGAACCACATGTCAGGCTCTTCAGCATCTCAACTTAATCATCTTGCATCAGCGTTTAACAGTACCTTTTTCCCATCTCCTCAGGCACCTCCGCCGCTACTTCCTGAGCTCGATGCCTCAGGTCACTACTTGTTTGACTATTACGTCAATACTCTCTCGAAGAAAGTTTCCATCGCACCTACGAGTCAAGACGAATCTAACTCGTATCAGAAAGTGTTTTTGCCCCTAGCGCAACGAGATAAGAGTGTCTTGTGTGGCATTCTTGCATGGGCGGGCTTTCATTTAGGTGGCCAATGGACTGCCGAAGCTTCTATGTACGCAGAAACAGCTGTCAAGCTTCTCACTCAGGACATTGACTTCAGTGGCACTCTACCCGCCTTCCACGAAGATCGCCGTGCTATCCTCAATAAGTTGGCGGTCATCTTAATTTTATGCGGTGCCGAAATATGCCGTGGTGATGTGAAATACTGGTCTGTATACCTCAACTGGGGCTGGAAGCTCCTCAAAGACAATGGCGGGATCACAAAGTTTGATAATAACAAGGAGGAACATTGGCTTATCACCAATTTTGCATACCATGATGTTCTTGCGAGCTCCGTGAATGAACGAGGGACATACTTCCCACTAGAAATCTATCAAAAGATTTTCAAAGACCCCCAAGGTATATCCAAGGGCAACTTGAATCCATTGCTTGGCGTCTCAAAGATCTTGTACAGGTACATTGCAGAGATTAGCTCTTTATCGCTAGATTGCAAAAACGAGCTTGAATCGTATTACAATCGTCAATCACCAAAGGTCTCTCCCATCGAAAATGGAATATCCGCATCCCCAGAAACCAACAAGCATTTTGACGATTGTACCCTGGAAGTGAGTGATCATGGCAAGGTCGGCTCTATCTTATATTCCATCACTGCCCGGGCTAAGAAGCTAGAGCACAATATCGATACCGCCAAGCCGGATCCAGACGATTTGGAGAATCTAAATGACTTCGATTTGGAGATGCAACTTTTGTGTTTCGAAGCCTACCAGATCAGTTGCAAGCTCTTTCTCCGACAATCGATTCTCAAAATGAATCCCTCCGCAATCGAGTCACAGATCCTCATGAACGACCTCATGAAGAGTATCAATCTTCTTGTGGAAACGCCGATGCAGGCTACGTTGGTGTTTCCCCTTTTCATCGCCGGAATTCACTCTGTTACTGGTTTCGATAGAGAGCACATGAGAGACATTCTCAACCAAATGATGGAAACCTATGGACCTTGGAATGTGCAGAGAATCAAGTACGTCATGGAGCAGGTGTGGGAACAGAACCCGAACGGTGATAAGGTGGTCGACTGGCTTGCAATTCTCAAGCAGCTAGGATGGGAAATTAATTTTGCTTAGGTATTTCAAAGGCTCTTTTTGTCGCATATAATTGATATATCCTTTTTGCACCCATTCCCGCGGCATAATTCCCACGAATGCACTGCAAATTTACGCCTACCACCTACCTCTCTTTTTTCTTTTTGTAATGATGAAACCCGCTACCGCTTTACAAACCGATGGTGTCTTCAATGAACCTCCTCGAGCTGACAACACTCTTGAATCAGGACTGATCACTGTCAACGTTGATGAGTCTGAGATTCATTATAGAGCCCTCAATCATTTGTTAAGGTACCAGTGGGCCAAGTCGAGCTATGATTGGGCCGCTGATTGTAAGTATGTCAATTTTGTCGCCGAAAAGACGAATCCCGTTTGCTCAACTGCCCTTCAGTTGCAACCACTCCTGAAGACCGTGGTTTGGGCAGACGGTTTTTGTGATCGAAGGTTGACCTCCATTGATCGTGTGGTTGATTTATCCTCCACTCAGATTGACGACTTGACTCGGCTGGCCAGAGGCACGTTTGAGATGATCAGCCTTGTCACTTTGAAGGGTGTGATTGAGCCCACATTCAAAAGAGTCAATGCGGTGGGTGCACTTGTACATTCTGTTCTACATAATGAAGATGGTAAAGCGATCATTCCTTCCATTGTTGACCCACTTGTCTCACCAGTGAATGTTTTGTTGGAAAAAGCTCAGATCAAGATCTCTCCCGATTCCCAAAAGGTTGATGAGCAGTCGAGCGAGCTTAAGAGAGCATACAAGATTTTGGCTAATATCGTGAAGAGCCAGAAAGAGGAAATGCCTGCTCCTGAGGTCGAGCAAGCCACACAACAGGTGACTGTCCCTGCTGACCAAGCTTAAGTCTTCGTTGCATTCAGCTGAAGATTCAGGTATTCTCTTTCGTTGAGTAGTGCAATTACTTCTATACAGATGTCGATATTGTTTACAAAAATAGATGATGTCCTGGAAACGTCGTAGCTCTCGGAGATGTGCATGATTTTTTTCTTGGAATGAAAGTTGAAGTGAGCAGTTCAATTAGTCCTTCGACTTCTTCTTCTTCTTCTTCTTGGAAGGGTCTTCATCATCGTCAGCCTTACGCTTCTTCTCCTTCTTGTCTTTCTTTTCCTTCTTCTCCTTCTTATCTTTCTTGTCCTTCTTCTCCTTCTTTTCTTTCTTCTCAGCCTTCTCACTCTTGTCCTTCTTCTCCTTCTTCTCAGCCTTGGCTGGCTCCTCATCAGACTCCTCAGCGTCCTCAACCTCCAATTCGTCGGCCAAGTCAGAAGTCAATGCAAGCGCCTCCTTGATGGCGTCGGCGTTCTTCATTGGAGCAGCGCCGGTATCGTAGAAGTTCAATCTCTCCTCAACCTGTTTCTTCAAGATCTGACCGAAAGCAGTGGAAGGCTCGTCGGAGTAGTTGTCGATTCTGGAGGCGATGGAACACTTGTTGGCCAAGTATCTCGAGATTCTACCCTTGTTCTTAGCGGAAGCCTTGCCGATGAAGGAAGAGTGGTAGATCAAACCATACTTGGGGGTGTTGCCCTTAGTCTTCAAAGCTCTGAAGAGAGCCTTCTCAGCACCCAAAATCTGCACGGTAGAGGCAGCCTGTTTGGAAAGGTTGGTCAAAGAACCAGCGTGGGAAATCAATCTAGCACCGACGACCTCACCAATCAAGGTCGACAAGTTTGGAGCAACAGTGTGCATCTTTGCGGTCAAGTAGTCGAACAATCTAGCTCTGTACTCGGAGATGGAAACGACTCTCTCAGCGAAGGTGGACACATTGAGCATATCTAGTTCAGAAATGTCCTGACCCATGGAAATTCTAGCGTTGTCAATGATTCTCTGGGCAATACCAGAGTCATCGTTGACCAAAGCAGCAACCTCGTGGAGGGACTCATCGCTCAAAGAAGCCTTATCCTTCATGAACAATGCAAGCTTGGCATAAGTGTAGTTGTCAGGAACAATCTTGGCCAATTCAGGGAAATGCCATCCGTACCATTCCTTGACTCTCATCGAGAAGGTGTTGATGTCCTTGTCCAACTGGTCCAAAAGAGCAATGGCCTGGATGATGTGGTTGTCGTTCTTTTGAACAGAGAACTTCACCTTGGCTCTGGAGAACGCGTGGCCCAAACCCAACTGGGCTCTTTCGATGTCACCATCCTGCAACTCCTTCAAAATCTTGTGACCGTGTACACGGATACCTCTCAAGAAGTCCTGAGCAATCTCGTTGGAAATACAGTCGATGTATGGGAAGGCCTCCTTGATCGAAGGACCCAAGTTCTTATCGGAAACACCCAAGGTAATCTGGCCCTTCTTAGGCTTTGGCAAGTTCAACTCCAAAATGGATTTCAAGTAGTCGGACACCAAACCTTCAGAGATATCGTTAGCGTTCTCCAAAGCCTGAGCAGCACCCTTGAAAGGAGCAAAGGAGACAAGCTCCACCATCTTGGAAAATTTGCCCAAGTCGTTTGAGGCCTCTTGCACCTCTTTCTGTCTGCTGGCAATGTCATCCTGCTGGATCACGACCTTGAATATAGCGTAACCCGCGGCTTCCTCGAAAAGAAGAAAGTCGATACCGGCCATTTTAGATCTTTCTAAAGTAAAGCGGGAACGAGTGCTTGAGAGAGATTCGATTTAGGGTACCGATGGGATGTTCTCACTGAGAAAAAATCTTACCTAGGGCATCCCACAGAGGTGCAGGAGAGTCGATGGGGTCCTACACGACCATCAAATATGGGGCCAGCAGAATCCGACGGTGTTTTTGGATTGTGGGAAATAAAAGAGATAGTTTGTGTGGTACTGGTGTGTGCTTCTTGATTGAATTTTCCAGAAAGTCTGTAATGTGTGTTGGTATGTAGCATCATCCACTCTCTGATGCGAAGAGTACATCAACAGAGTTGAGAAGATCAACAAATACGGGGCTTCTCGCTATTCATTGATGTATCAGAAATGTTTAAGCTAATTCACAAAAATATGCGGGTTTGAACCGAAAGGATGTATTTTATTTGTAGGTTTCCAGCTTATGGCGCATTTCGCAGCCAGGTGCTGTAAAGAAAGTAGATATTTAAAAACAGTCACAGGATACAAACATGATCTCCGATTTCAAATGATATTAACTAACGACACTGAATATGGAATCGAGCGAAGTTTGCCCACCATCTAAAGATAAAAGAGAAAGAAGTTTCATCGCCTGTAGTAGGATTTATTGCTCATCATGAACCCGAGCAACTCAGATGCTTTAATATTGGAGAAAAACAGAATTGCAATCAAAAACTGGTAATTATATGATTCCCGAATCGATTGTCGGATTTTCTGCATTTTTCTTTTTGGAACATTGAATAGGGCACTATTGACCCATCCTGGAGCACGATAAGCACTACTGAGCTATTCGCACTGTACTCTATCTCAGGCATTCACCATGATTTCAAGGTTAGGGATAAGAGCCAGCCAGCTAAGCTGGAAGGCTAAGCCTGCTCCACAATTTGTGTTTCGAAGAACTGTCAAAACACCCACTATAGACTGGAAGCCTATCAAGTCTTCGGTCACAAACTTGGCTAGAGCCGAGAATCAGGAGAAGCTGAAGGGCTTCCGTAGATTCATATTGGGTCTTATGATTGCTATGCCTGTGATAACGTTTTGGTTGGGATGCTGGCAAGTGAAGCGCCTCAAATGGAAGGTTGACCTCATTGCCCGCTGTGAACACTTGTTGGCGGAGCCACCAATGGAAGGCCTACCACAGCAGTTGGATCCCTCGGTGATACACGAATTTGAATTTCGCCGTTTCAAAGTAAAGGGCCACTTCGATTACGATCAAGAGCTCTTCTTGGGACCACGTATCAGAGGCGGCGAGGTGGGCTATCTTCTTGTGACTCCATTTATCCGTGCTGGGGGTGGTAAACCCATCCTCATTGAACGTGGATGGATTGCCAAGGAGAAGGTGATCCCCGAGACCCGAAACAGGGGCTATCTCTCACACTTGGCCTTGCCACAAGGCGAGATAGAGATAGAGGCCATGTTCAGAACGATGCCAAAGAAATCAAAGATGCAATATGAACACGAATCAGGAACTAGACTTTTCCATATTCCCGACGTCGAGGCAATGGCAGTTGAAACAGGAAGTTTACCAGTCTATGCCCAGATGATGTATTCCTTGAAGGATAAGCAAGAATGGGAGGGTCCTGAAGTGACCAAGGAGAAAAAGAGCTCGTGGACAAGTTTGTTCTCCAAAGAGAAAGGAAGCAAATCAGAACATCTTCCTGAATCAGACACAGACACGACTCTTCAATACCAGGAGTTTGAGTTCGTGAAACAGGGAGTCCCCGTGGGTGCCATCCCAAAGGTCAACTTCACCAACAACCACATGCAATATTTGATTACCTGGTTTGGTATTTCCATCGCCAGCACTGCTCTTCTCTTCTGGACATTTTACAAGAAGAAAGGGTCATCTAGTGCCGAGAAAGTGATTGAGGCGAAGAGAAAAGAAATGAAGAAACATTTCTAATACGTATAATCTGTAAATAGTTCTAACCGTAAATACTCACAAAACCAAAAAGCAAAACGATCAATGCAATATCGGCCAAAATAATGCCGAGACCCTCGGAGTACACAAGAATGGTCTCTACCATGGGTTGAAACCTCGAAATCTGGGGTAGGATGAGGGACCCGAAATTCATGGCCTTTGAAACAAAGCGATTCTTGGAGCTGGCGCCCAAGAGTCCCTTGCTAGCTAGAAGCCCAAAAAAGGCGGAGACGAAAACGATTTCAGACGCCATGAAGTAACTAAAGAATGACTTGGTGTCCACATTGCCGCTGAGTCCACGAATGTACAAATGGGGTGATGACTGGAACAGTGAGCTGTTGATGTAGTGAAAGAAAAAGTTGACAAGGTGAACGATGTACCTGACGATTAAAAGATGAACCTTGAGTTTCCTTTCTCTGTATGCGTGATACTGGGCCAATTGAGTTTGATATGAGGAAACTTCATCTTGTTGACCCTGTACACCCTGAGGACCACCTCCCTCAGAGATCATTTGCATTATCTGAGATATGAATGGATTCTGGTCACCGGCGTCGGCGCCTGTTCCATCAGGGTTTTGTCCGGTACCACCGAAAATCTTCTTAAACACCTCGTCCATGTCAGGAGTGCCTTCGGAGGCCGGCGTGTTCGCTTGAAGAATAGTGGAGATATCAGGGACTTCTGGGTCATCATGAAGAGGAGTAGCTGAAGGCTCCACTGTAGGAATTGGTGAAGCTTGGCTCTCAGGTTGGTCGAGCACTGATTTGGCATTCGTCTTCACAGACGAACCTTGGGAAAGAATCTCATTTAGCCTGTTGCTGGCATTTCCCTTGGCCATTTTGGCCTGCCTCTTCTCACGCAAAAGTCGTCTTTTTTCTTCGGCAGAGATTGCACTCATGACGGTTGGAGATGAAAGAATAGAAAGTGAGCGCAGATAGAAGTCATTTCGAGTGCGCATACCGGACAACCAACTATCTTCAACTTGCTTCATAATGAAGGATTGCATGAGCTACCAAGAGCAGCTTCGGAGACAGAAGATCATCAATCTGATGGAAAGTAAAGATTATTTGCTTATTATTGCCAGCCAGCAGCAGAAGTCTGTGCTGCAGGTGAAGTATGAATTGATGCAGAGGCTTGTTAATATGGAGTAATACAAAGCAAGACGCCATCAACGGAATGGCGGCCTTTGCTTGAGAATAGGCTTCCGCCTTTGTTTTGCGGCGGCAGCGGCAGTAGGCCGTTTTTCTTGTCCTCGCTGGATGCTGCTTCCCGCGTTAGCTGAAGCAGTTTTGTCAAAGAGACCTCTCATATAACGAGGAGGCTGATTTAGATTAGGGCCGGTCCCACTCTGCAGCAAACGCTGTGGTATCTTAGAAGAAGCCGCTGCTTTGTTTGACGGCGTGTCCACGAATGACTCTGATGTGGTGGTATCGTCAGCGGCCACAGTGACTCTCTTCCTCGTTGGAGTAGGATACAAACCGCTTCGGATACTCGAACGCGGTAGCCTTGCTCTGGAGTACGGGGTGCGAGCCAGCTCGCCTGAAGAAGCAGCCGTTGATCTCTGTGGCCTTGTTTTGGCTACCTCGCGTTGGAGTCTAACGTTTTCTTGTTTGGCGTCACTGATACGCTTTTGCAAATCTTTGATTCTCATCTCATTCTCACGCGCCGTAAGAATGCCTTCAAACTGTTCATATGTTGGACATCCCGGGAAGCTATTGCAGAACATGGTGAGAAACGAACCATAGAGGAAACCAGCGAAGGGCTCATTGAAGCCAGAGTTCAATGCCTCATGGATTTTCGAGAGCTCTATCATGTTAGTTTTTAGCTGGGCAATTGAGTCTGCCAAATTCTCTAACCTTTCTATGTTTCGGTCTGACTCCAACGGAGGACTCGTCTCTGTGATTGGGTAATGGACATTGGGTGAGGGAGGAAGAATGAGATGAAGACCCGAGGATCTATGCGATTTCCTATTGGAATCTCGCCTGCGATGACTGGGAGTGGTGGGTCTTGAGGACATGCTCCGAGTTCAATCTATGACTTCTTTGTGGGATTGATGTCAAATTCAAGTTATTGTTTATAAAGCCTTGCGAAGCGTTTTACTATGAGAGTCACGTGCTTTACAAACAAATAATATGCGAGCCAAAAAGCGCGTACTTGGATCTCTGTTTTTAGTCTATAGACAGGCTCTTACTTGTCGTCTTCACCAATAATCTGCTGCCAGGTTTTGCCTTCTTTCTTCAAAAAACTTGTCAACTCATCTCTAATTTTAGCAGGCAAGCCAGGACCCTTGTAAGCGAAAGCGGTGTACAATTCAACGAAAGTGGCACCAGCTTTGCCGAATTCGAGCGCATCCTTACCAGAGGAGATACCACCACATCCAATCAAAACCAAGTTGCTGTCCTTGGTGTGTTTTCTCAACATTCTCAATGCCTGTAGAGACAAGGGCTTCAAGGGCTTGCCCGACAAACCACCAGCCTGGTTGACGAGTTTCATGTCCGTAGTCAAAAGATTGTTTGGTCTTTGCACAGTGGTGTTGGAGATAATGATACCATCAACCTTCGAGTCCTTAGCAGAATTGGCAATCGACTCAATCTCTGGCTCGGACAAGTCTGGAGCAACCTTCACAAGCACGGGAGGCACTTTTCCACAAAGGTTTTTGCCCTGGAAGTTCCTCTCATTCACCACAGCCTTCAAGAGACCAGTGAGCTTCAGCTCGCTTTGAAGATCTCTAAGACCTGGAGTGTTGGGAGAGGAGACATTGACAACCAAAACATCAGCCACTTGGGCAAATCTGCGCACACCTGTAACGTAGTCTTGCACCTCGTCGCCATTCTTGTTCTTGCCAAGGTTCACACCTAAAAGCTTGCCATCTCTCAAGGAGTTGTTAGAGGGAGAACCCAGGAAGTCAAATCTTCTTCTCAAATTATTGAAAACACTGAAGTGACCCAGCGAATTGAAGCCGTATCTGTTGATAACAGCGTCGTCTCTTGGCAAGCGGAAGAACCTTGGTTGGGGGTTTCCTGGTTGTGCTTCTGGAGTGATTGAGCCAATCTCAACGTAGGAAAAACCGGTATCAAAAAGAGCGTCGATGGCCTCACCCTCCTTATCCAATCCAGCGGCAAGTCCAATTGGGGTTTTCAAACGAGTTCCGAAAACGTCCACACCCAAGATGCTATCGTACTCTTTCTCCTTCTGAGCACCATCGTCCTTCAACTTGGGCGCAATACCGAGACTCATGAGCTTTATGCCCAACTTGTGGCCATTTTCAGCATCAGTGAAGGTTCTGATCAAAGGACAGAAGACGTATTCGTGAATTCCGGCCCTTGCGTCCAACAAATAGTAGGCAGCGATGGAAGCGCCAATCGCCGTGAAAGTAACAGCCACGGGTGTAGGCACAATACTTGCCTTGAGTAGAGGAATCCTCTCTCTGGGTGTACCCCTGGTGAACGAACGGGTGAAGAAACGTTTCATGGCGTTGCCTGAAATATGTTGTTCAAATTTCCTGTACTGTGATTGAGTGAGAATCGGTCCATGGCTAGAGATCAGGTGAGAGACATATCTGGGGAATAGAGCCGACGTTAAAGTTTTGAATAATGAGAAATTCAAAATTCGATAAAACTTGGTTATTCTTATTGTTCAGTTTACTGGGCAGGTCGGTAATTGACTGATAGTGGATACCATTAGTGTCCTACTTGCAACCAATGGACAGCCTCCTAATTTCAAGGTCAAAATGACCATTCAGGAGATTTCCGTTCATCGCAAAATTTCTTTCATCAGCTCTCTCCGATGAAGATTTTCAATATTGAACTTGTGGGACATATCCCAGCATCCGTGATTTGTGTGCGCATCTCATCGCAAATTTCCATTCAACTCATCTACATCAACCATCATGGCTCCGACTCGAGACAGCGGCAAAGCCTCAAAATATGAAAGAGACAAGGGCAAGTTCCCAAAAAAATTGTCCAAGGCCAAGAGCCGGAGAAACTTCCAGGGAATGAAAAAGGTCGATACCCAGTACAAAGAGTTCGTCACCTCTGCTGCCGCAACAGATATGTTGTTGCAAGAGGAGGCTGGTTTATTGGAGGCCGATGGTCCCATGGAAAGGACGATGAAGTTCAAGCAGGACGATATTGCCGAAGCTGTGGACGTGAGTACTTCGAACAAGAAGTTCGATCTCCAGCTCCCAGAGTTTGGCCCATACACCCTAGACTACTCGAGAAACGGTCGTAAATTGTTGATCGGAGGCAAAAAAGGCCATGTTGCCGCCATGGATTGGCGTCTTGGCAAACTAGACTGCGAGCTTTTCTTGAACGAGACTGTGAATGCCGTGAAGTACTTCCACAATGACCAGTACTTTGCAGTGGCCCAGAAGAAGTACACCTTTGTATATGACAGGACAGGATTGGAACTCCACAGATTGAAACAGCACAATGAAAACACCCTCTTGGACTTCTTGCCTTACCATTTCTTGCTTGTTGGCGCTGGCCATACCGGTGTCTTGAAGTACCACGACGTGACTACTGGTACCATGGTGAAAGAACTCAAGACGAAGCAGGGTCCCACGCAAGCCATGAAGCAGAATCCATGGAATGCTGTCATGCATTTGGGGCATGCCAACGGTGTCGTATCTCTCTGGGCACCCACAGCTAATGAACCTATCGCCAAATTGCAGTCCTCTCGTGGTCCAGTTAGAGACTTGGCCATCGATAGAGAGGGTAAGTACATGGCTGTTTCAGGAGCCGACAAAGTTGTCAAGCTTTGGGACTTGAGAAACTTCAAAGAACTAGATACCTATCGCACACCTACTCCAGCTACATCGTTGGATTTCTCGGATACTGGTCTCCTTTCTGTTGGCTGGGGTCCTCATATCTCCGTCTGGAAAGATTTGCATAAGACACACCAAGAAGAGCCTTATATGACGCATCTTATACCTGGTTCAAAGGTCGAGAAAGCCAAATTCGTGCCCTTTGAGGATCTCCTAGGTGTTGGACACAAGAAGGGCATCTCATCTTTGATCATTCCAGGTGCTGGTGAAGCTAACTTCGACGCCATGGAGATCAACCCTTACGAGTCCGCTAAGCAGAGACAGGAAGGCGAAGTGAAGGCCTTGATGAACAAGTTATCGCCTGACACCATAGCATTGGATCCAAACTTCATTGGTTTGGTTGACGAAAAAGCACGTAACGTCAGGCTCAATAGGAGAGAGTTGGAGGAGACTGAGAAGCAAGAAGCCAAAGAGAAGGAAAGCAAAGAGTTCGAAATCAGGCCAGATCTCCCCAAGGAAAAGTCCAAGTTGAAGAAGTACTTGGAGAAGAATAAGAGCAACGTCATGGATGCTAGGAAAATGAGAGCTGAAAGAAACTTAGCTCTTGAGGAGGAGAGAAGAGAGAGATTGAGAATGAAGGAGATGGGTGTTCCCGACAAAAAGGATGAGCTTGGGCCGGCTCTCGGAAGATTTGCATAGACTCGTCCAGGAGTTACCTTGTACACTAGTAAATATATTAATTTGGCTCATCGTCAATGCTCGTATCCATTCCAAGCTGATCCTGAAGAACCTTTAAGCCCACTCTGATATTGGAGAGACTGTATTAAATTTGATTCCCATTTACCTATAATCTCGTATCTATACCCAACTCGCTGAAATTGTATGCTCACTCCCTTGAAGACCCGCTCGCTCAGTGGCTTGTTCTAGCGGATATCGAATAGTTCGAGTAGTCAACAGATATCATGTCACTCAACAAAGATCTACCGTTGTTGTTGAGCGAATCGTGAACCTTTTCGCATGCTTCAAGCTCCGACTTGATGAAGTCAGACACAGCCGTGAACTTCCCAAAAGTCATCTCGTTATGTTTCTCTATCTTCTTTAGTATATCGTGCTCCCTCAACGTTTTGACAAACTCCAAAGTTCTCTCCATATTGAGAGAGCTCAGGGCACTCTCATCGCAGACAGCATCGCTGTCGTCCTCTCGACTGGCATCGCTGGTGAGAACTATGAGCCACAGATTGGCAATCTGCTCGTATGCGGTGGTCTTGGTGTATTGGAACTCGTTGTTAGTGAAGTTGGGGAGGTCATGAATCATATTGGTAATGGTGTCTAGCATAGCACATGCGTTGGCCAAACCGGCGTCCATAGGGGGAAGTAAGGTCAAGATGAAGTCAGAAAGACAGTTAAGAAACTCCGTGAGGTGTACCTTGACTCTAATGTAAGAGTAGTCGCTTTCGATGTCACATTTGTACGGCAAATGGTCACGTATGGCGCAGAATTTTTCTTTCATCAATTTCACAGAGTCTTCCAAACTGGCCTTAGGGGCGATTCTGGATATGGTGGTGGTTATTTCAGGGTGGGTGGACACGATTTGTTGTAGCAACAGTTGTAGAGACTCCCTGTCCAACGTCTCGATGACTCTATTCACCGGAAGAACCAGGCCATAGATCTTGGGGGTTCTAGATTTTTTGATTCTTGGACCAGGCTGGTTGTATGACAGATGCTGAAATGATGAAGGGTGGTTTGGCTTGGAGATAGACAGCCTCTGCACTGGTATCTGAGGTTCATCTAAGGATATCCTTTTTCTCTTTTGCATCTTGCGTAAGTTGGCCATATTGTGCATCTGCTCTTCGGAAATAGCGGCGTTTCGCCATGCTAAATTTGTGGGTGCAGACATGAAAAGTGAAAGATGAATATGTAAATTAAGGTGCCTCCCGCAAGATTCTTTTTTTTTTGGTGGGTTCTGGTTACCACCAATGTGCCGTACGTCGATAGGACCATTAGTGTGCGAATAAGGCATTTGGGCTTACAGTGAGACTCACTTCATCTACGACTGTTTATTTACTTGGTGGTTACTTTTATTTAGTAATAGTCGTTGCTTTCGAACTCTGAATCTGATAAGTTGCTGAGGTTGTCGCTGTCGTAGACCATATCGTAATCAGCCTCATTGAAACCGACATAACGGTTTCTCTTCAACTCAACCTCGTCGTCAGACTCCTTGTCCTCCTCATCAGTGATGTGTTCGTTCTCTATTCCCTCTTGTTCATCGTCGATTTCCTCCTTCTCTTCCAATTCAATCTTGAGCTCGTGGATGATATCGAAGCACTCGGCTAGGAGCGCATTGAGAGTACCCTGACCCTCAGGGACCTGCCCATTCACAATGAACTTGCCATCATCCCTCAAGTTGTCCAAGGAAGCCAATTTAAACTGAAAAGGGTATAATTCACGGAGATTGTTCAATCCATCCACTCGCTTAATTTCAAGAAGACATCTTCTCACTGTCAGCAACTGGTTATGTATAGGCTGAAGCGACTCAGACACCGGTTCCGAGCTCTCCAAGAGCTTGTATATCAATGAGTAGCATCTTCTCAATAGGTAGAGCACCAAAAGCTGGGCACGCTTGACTTTCTTGGGGACGGGACCGCTCGTGGAGGCGGCGATTCGCTTGTTGAAATCGAGTCTTTGCTCGTCTATCCTCTTCAAGGCTTTTTGGTAATTGTATAAGTCTGTCTCACGCATGGTCCACCTACGGGTAATGAGAAGATTTTCTAGAGTCTGTCGTAACGTGAGCAACTCATCATAGATGCTTTTGAGGGACTTGGCAATATCCTCGAGCTCATCGTCCTCGGACTTGCCGAGGTTCAAGTCTTCAAAAAGATTGGCAATACCGGTGGTGTCCCGCTGAATGCGCAAGTCCTTGATAAAATTGTGGCAGTCGTCCAACAACCCATTGAGAACGCTCTGAGTGGTGTTCAAATCGGACTCATTAGCGACTTCGCTTCGAAATCTACCACTGTCATCTCTCTGGTCCTCAACTACCTTTAATTCAGACTCGAGCTCCGCGACCTTTTCACCAACCTTGCTAGAATCAATCTCCTGGTGCGTCAAGTAATTGAGCAACACTTTTCTAATCTGAATGAGCTTTCCGTAGACCGCCTCTAAATCATCCGGTATTCTGCGGAAGGACTCCTCGAGCTCCAGGTACAATAGCTGGCACTTATTCAACTTATTTCTGAGCAACAAGCTCTCTTCACGCTTGTGGTCTATCATGTCATCCGAGTCACTGCTGCTGTCTTCTGCGTCCTCACTGGTATCAATGATGTTCTTGATCTCTACCAAACGGGCCTGGATCGGCTTCAAATCATCAAAAGTGTAAATTTGGCATTCTTTCAAGTGAGTAAGGAGCTTTGAAACAGTGCTAAGCGATGAGTAGGTAGCAGGCGCAAACTTGATGAGACCACAAGTGACAAACGAGAGCGAGAGCAACTGCCATATATCGTCAATGAGGGAGTCGGTGGGATTGGGAAGATTGAGGGTCATGCCTTTTAGTTCCTCGTCCTTGCGGACGATACTGAGCTCATGCACCTGCTTCAAGAAGTCATCATAAATCACATAAACCTGCTTGGAGCTGATGTAGCGGGTCCGGTTGTTTTTGAGATCGGACAAGCTGTTGTACAATTTAATGAGGGAGTCATGGAGCGGCTTTTCGTATGTAGGGACGGACTTCGTCATGAGACCGTGACTATTGTGGGGTTATGAAGGCTGGTTATTGGGTTCGTGGAGTATTTTTGCCAATCGGTCCTCGCGGGAGAAGACCCGTGCCTCCGCCCACCTGAGGCCACTTGGACCGTACAACTAATTCTACAACCAAATCAACATTTATAGTTACAATTACCCGTAAAAACTTCGTCACATGTCATATCAAGGATTAGCCACCGCTAGCACCTTGCGTGAGTAGTCTGTTTCGTCGGCTAGCGAGCCATCAGAAAGTCTTCTTCTGCCCACTATGGCAGGATTGAGTCTGGGGTCTGCCAACCCGTTGGTGGTCATCTTGGACGCCCTCTTATCGGCAAATTCATCCGAGAAAGGGTTGGCCATTGGCATGTCGAACGCTGAATTGTACTTCTTCGACTTGGCAGTGCCGTTGCCACGAGAAAGCCCGGAGTTGGAGCCCTTCTCGAAGAACTCTTCGTCGTCGCTGTCTTCGCCCTTTCTCTTGTGGCGAATGAAGAAGAATATAGCGAGTGCAATGCAGATCAAGCCCACTAAACCGCCCACCACGCCTCCAGCAATGGCGCCCACGTTTGTGGACAGTGCTCTTTGGGTATTATCTGGACTGGATGATGCACTTGGTGAAGGGGAGGACGTGGAGCCGGAGCTCTGGGTCACGGTTTTCACTGCTGCGCTGCTGGAACTAGCTTCTGAGGGGCTCGAAGACAGTGTAGAGGAGGAGGATGAAGAGCTCGAGGAGCTGGAGGTCGTCGAGGATTGGGAGGAAGACGACGAACTCTGCAGGGACGTCGTCATGGCAGCTTCGGTGGACAGAATAATGTCCGTGGAAGAACTGAACAGCGTCGTGGAGGGAGTGAAAACCACGCTCAGCGAGGACAGGGACAGCGAGCCAGCACTTGCACCCGTGTCTTGGCCCGAACCCTTGAAGACCGTGTACGCGTTGGGGCCACCACAATTCACATCACCGTAACCATTGCACGGGGTGCTGCATTGGCTGCCGGAGACCTGGTTGGAGGTGGGAAGAGACGATAGACAGTAGCACATACCGCCGGCTTTGATAGCGACGTACGCGTAGTCTAGGCCACATTTATCAATACAAGTGTCGGATGTTTCAAACTTGCCTTCACCCTTGTACTCCGACACGGACACCAGAGAAAAGCACCCGAGACCGGTATCAGCAGCAAGAGCCACAGAAGCGAGGAGGAAGTAAATTAGCTTCATTATTAGGGACAGTGTGCTGGGCACTGTGGGAGTTGGAAATAAAGCAGGAAGGGAAAGAACAGGCCGGCTGGAAGCTAGGCCAGGTGTATCAACGGGTAATAAGTTTTGGGACGGCGAAGGAAGGAAAACGCTGGGAAGCCTTGTAAACGAGTGTAGGTGGTTGAAAGAAACGGGAGTTAAACAAGGAACGGGAGGAGTTGAGAGTAATTAAAGAAGAGCAGGAAAAAAAAAATAGCTGCAGCACAATTTTGGCACTGCGCGCCGCCCCAGACCCAGGCGAGGGAGGCAGGCACGAAAAAGTTCCAGACGAGGAAATGCCAACGGTTACATAACCAAGCCTCACATGGCAAGCGTTGAAATTGGCAATACGCCAGAAAATTGGAAAAAAATCCGTCTGGTTGCAGTCCACCAAAAAAAAGCCTTCCTCATATGTTTACCTGGATCCACTAAAGCCTGCTTTGTGGTAGCGTGAAGAAACACGAGCTTCGCTGCGCACTGCGTTATTGGAAGGGGCGCTCTAGATTAAGCGCGCTGGGGCGGTGCCCAGACCAGGCCAGGGCTTGATGGAACGTGAATGAAAAGAGCAGAAAAGGAAGGTGGTGTGATTTGCCTTGAAATAAGTGAAATTCTAAGGCGAAGAGATTCGAGAATCAAAGTAAGTTCAAGAGCCTTTTAGGGAAATTTGTGGTGGTATTTGGTGAATGGCATCGTTCCAGAGGACCCTATATGGTTACCGCAATATGGGCGCGATGTGAAAACGGCCTCTAGGGCCCTAGACCCCGATAGGCTTCCTTAAGATCTTGAAGGTGGATTTTATAGGTTGGGTTTGATTTTTGAATCGTAGGACCATGGAACGGTAATCGAGACAAGCAAGTCAAACTGAGGTCTGGCGACCACTCCAGATGGTCTTTAGAGGTGGCTGGAACAGCTTGTCGCGAGGCCGTTTTTAGAGATGTAGTCTTGAGCTCGTTCAGGCAACAGTAGGTCAGAGGAATCGCCTCGCAGTCAAGAGAACAGTGAAAAGTTGGAGTTAGTTGGAGAAAGAGAGGATCAAGCTTCAAAGATGAAGAAATTGAATGATCCCAAGGAAGCTTTCTTGATAACATCAACACTTGGCAAGCTCCTTAACCTGACTTTACCCGACCTTGATGACCAAGACGAGCCGCTAGAGAGAAAGAACGGTTTGCTTTTTCTCAGACCTCTGAACCTTGTAGATATTGATGGCGTATCAACAGATAATTCCATTTCGGAACAACTTATTCAAGCCGACAGCTAGGAGGATAACAAAGCAGTCAGACGCTGCAAGTCTTTTGGGATACCCAGCATCTTCACCTCAGCCTTGAGTTAGCATCGCAAATGACAGGGGTGGCGGACTTCAAATCTGACCATCACATTCCAACGGTATAGAAATGGCTGCGAAATCGAGAGGAATGCCCGTCGTAGACTTCAGTCCAAAGTCACGCTCCTTTGACGTTTTCAGAGAATTCAAGGGATAGAAAGTCACGCTTGATGTAGTTAGAAGATCCAAGTGACAGAAAGCCTGATCAAAGAAAAGAGCATCGAAATTTATAGGTCGAGTGCATTTGTACACTCGCCAAATTGATGTCTACCACGATTTAATGACGGTTGATTTCAGAAGAAAGGTTACCAGAGGCTTGCCGCCTTTTCAGGCTGTGTTAGTCTTCGAAGCTGCCTCTGCCAACACAAACTAAGGGAGAAAGCGCTTGGTTAGTTCAAGAGGAGGGCCATAACCAATCTAAAAGGACTTCCCTCGGTACAAACACTAACAAGTAATGAAAAGAATTCAGGCCGAGCACACCCACGGTAAAGGCTCACTCAGAAGTTTATTGTGGAGATACACTCACGGCCCAGAAAGTGTCGATAGGACACACTGCACCATCTAGAAATGAAGCCAGGAGTTTTAGACAATCGAGGCAATTCTTATTTAAACTAATTTGGGTGCTTGGTCCTAGGATATGGACGGTGTGTAGTGTCTCCATGTGGCTCTACCTGATATACCGCACTACCAACATCACCACGGCAAAACACCCAACAATCCCATAAACAAAATTAAAACGCCGTTTCTCGACACAAGGCTTCCAGGTAACCGGCACAGGCAATTCCTGTTTCTTTATCGGCTCTTTCACGCCTGTCCACCTCGGTCTCCCCATACACATAGTGAAAAAGCTGGTGGTATCAATTCGCGCTAATCGCTCCAACGTCCTGCCGCTCCAGTGCAACTATACAGGTTTTTGCACCCACTACCCATACACATTTCCGAGTGTTATCAGCTTCACCACAGTGTAGTCATCAATACCGTGAAGAGAGCCTTCGCGGCCAAAACCAGATTCCTTAACGCCGCCAAATGGTAACGCCGCATCAGTGAAAATTCCCGTGTTCACGCTCACCATACCAGCCTCGAGCGCCTCAGAAACCTGCCACACTCGGTTGAGATTCTCCAGGAATAAATAAGCCGCAAGGCCAAATGGCGTATCGTTGCACTCTGCCAAAACCTCCTCTTGAGTGTCAAACTTGGCAATTGCCCCAAGAGGCCCAAACGTCTCCTCGTTGAAACACTTCATTTTGCTGCTGGCGTTTCCAAGCACATATGGACTGTAGAAATGCTTGCCAAGGTCGCTAAGACGTCCACCTTCAACAAGAACCTTGGCCCCTTTGCTAACAGCATCTTTCACGTGCTCCTCCACTTTGTCAATGGCTCGCGTGTTGATTAAACAGCCGTGGGTGACGCCAGGTTCGAAGCCATTGCCGATTTTAAAGCCCCGAACTTTTTCAGCAAAGAGCCGGCAAAAGTCGTCATAGATTCCCGCCTGGACGTAGAGCCGGTTGGCACAAACGCACGTCTGGCCCAACGTACGGAACTTAGAAGCAATGGCTTGTTCCACCGCCTGGTCGAGCTTCGCATCGTCAAATACCACTATCGGTGCGTTTCCCCCAAGCTCCATCAGCAACTTCTTGAGCGTCAGCGCCAGCTGCTTCATCAAGAGCTTACCCACAGGAGTTGACCCTGTAAAAGAGACTTTCTTGATGAGCGGAGACTCGCAAAACTTGGTTCCACAGATTGGCGTGGACTCCACCGAGCTCAACACCACATTGAACACACCTTTGGGAAACCCGGCTTTATCTGCCAAATGGGCCATTGCCAATGTAGTCAAGGGCGTTTGGGCATCTGGCTTTATGATGCACGTGCACCCGACAGCCAATGCTGGAGCAGCTTTCCTGGCTCCCATGGCAGCAGGGAAGTTGAACGGACACAAGAGGCCCACCACACCAACGGGCTGCTTGTATGTGATAACTTTGTTATTGTTGTTCGCCGGCTGGATCGTGTGGCCGTAAATTCTCTTGGCCTCCTCGGCGAACCACTCAAAGTACGAAGCAGCGTACTTCACCTCTCCAAGAGCGTCATTGAGGCATTTACCGTTTTCCCAGGTGATAAGAGTAGCCAAATCGTCGAGGTTCTCGAGCATGAGATCGTACCAGTTTCGCAACCACCGCGCTCTATCCGTCACCAGGGTCTTCTTGTAGCTGTCAAAGGCTTCTTTGGTGAGCTTGATCGCCTGATCAATCTCCTCTGGGGTCTGATCTGGGAGAGTCGCTATCACCTCCTCGGTAGCTGGGTCCAAGACATCGAAGGTTTTTGTGGATTTCGATTCGACCCATTCGCCGTTCAAAAAGGGCTTTGTTTTAAAAAGCTCGGGGTTTTTGAGCGTTGGAGCCATGCTATGGTGTATGCTTCTTTTCCAGTCTTCTTATATATGGCGCTTAGCGCACATCTGTGCAGCAATCTTAGCGCTTTTTACCGGTCTACCCAATTGAGCACGAAAGACAGAGTCAATTCGTTTTGAGAAGAAGAGTTCGCTATTTGGAGTGGACAATTATCAAAAATCGCTTTGTTTTGTATATTTTACTTTCAACGGTGCCAAGGCAAGGTGCTTCGATCACATCGCAAACTAGCAATCTATGTAGAAGCCCTTAAACAGGGCCCAGTCAACTGCTCTCTATAGATTATTCATTTGGTTTGGGTTTGCTTCTTAGCTAATTTATTAGAAAAGCAGTTGAGTGCGTTTCACATTAGGAGATGTATGTGTGGTGGTTCTGTTTCCCCAGGCTGCAAAAGAAGAATTGCCCATTAGAGTTGATCCAGCATTTAGTAGAAGAACTCCGTCATTGGAAAAAGCCCCGTTTTCAATCGATGAATCGATATATGATTTTTCTCGAGAAGACCTCTTTGATGACTCTTTGACTTACTCTTACCTCAGCAGTCCTGGTGGATTGGACATTACCCATTGAAACGCCAAAGTCACACTAACGATTGCTACAATTCCATAGGATAAGCTAATTCGAAGATCCCTTCTGCTTACCTGATCGCTCAACATGAAATATGCCCTCTAGGTGTGAAGCGAGCCAATACCAGGTGGTAACTTTTCAAAAACGAGCTTGACTTTTTGCACTCTATATGTTCTCTATTTTCGGGGCTACATGGCTTTTCAGCGATCGGCCTATACTTCTATGGTGAGCGTACTACTTGATTTTACACCCAACGAGATAATAGTTACGAGAACCGCCGAAACTACAACTGACTGATGAAAACTTCCTGCTGTCCAGAATCAAACCTTTGACAGATCTTTGAAAACCAGAGGTTTGCGTAGACCGTAGCGCTAGGCATAGTCACAGTCACTGGTGCTTTACAAACTGTCAAAATGTACGAATTATGGTCCTATTTCGCAAACAATGGTGAACGTACCGTAGTAGCCTCGAAAGTCGAAATTTCACACAACCAAGACCTACTTCACCTTTGAGAAGGCAATTGAAGTGTCATCTCTCTATCCCGTTGGTACCCTTGTTCAACCTTTTTGCAGCCAGTTGGAGACGACCAACCCACAGCAGAGCAACATGACAATCGCAACTAAACCAACAACCAATTACCATTCATAGAATTAATGTCTCATGATTTGGAGCTCTGTACTGCAATGAAGCTCGCCGCCAGAGGTCACCTCGCAGTGTATTACAAACCCGGTCAACCCGTCCTCGAAATGGTCACCCCATTGCTACTTGTCAAGTATATAGCAGAACATCCTTAGGCCCGAGGGCTGGTGTCTTCCCCACTTGTGTTTTCCGCAAAAAGCCTGCGTGTCATTCAATAGACAAGTCGCTGGACGGGGCTTGCGGAAGATATGAGCAGGCTTCGTGACGAAAAAAGTGGCACCTCAGTGAGGCCAAAGTGCTGAATAGCTGGTACTTAGCGAAACCATTTAAGCCAAAATACATAACGGAAAGAAGGACGGAAATGCAACACTGGCCTGTGACAAAACTACGTCAATGGAAGGCCATCCTGTTTTGATAAACAAAGCGTACTGGAAACTCCACTTTGACACCTCTATTTGACTGATGCGTATAATCTGTCAAAACCACCATAAAATCTATCGCAAATTCTTGGTACACCTGCCCTGTCAGCCGCTCAGGTGCGCATACAATAGGGAGTCATCTTTGCAGCCATTTCGCAGTTCCCATCGTGACCGAGTATACAACAAGCCTTGGTAAGCACCCCCAAAGCGTTTTAGTAAGCGGCAAGGAAATATCTCATGTCCCGCCTCCGAACCCATATGGTATCGCTTTACATCGGGGGTGGCGAATGCGGCTTCCGGGGTAATGGGCCTTTCGGGACTTGGTCCTCCCGTCAAATCCGACGGCTCTACCAGATGTCATCTTAGTCTGTCAATATGCGAGACGGAAAATTGGCATTTTCGCGTCCAATCCGTCCAGTAACTCCAGTATTTCCAAAATGTTCAAAAAAAAAAAACCTCTTCATTCAATATTGTTCATTTGCCCTCCATGGCTCCTCCCATTTTGCCTTGACTGGATTACTAACTGGTGCGGAAACCGGCGGGATAACTCGCGAAAAAGCCCTTCGGAGCGGGCGCACCTGAATTGTGCTTTACAGCCGCTCGTATTGCACTGTGCGGGCCAGGACACAAACGGTCTGTCGTATATAAAGATCTGCGTTCGCCTGCCAGATGAGTCTTTTTACTCTTATTTATCACCTTATTTATTACAGGCCTTCTGCCCCATGCACCCGGTTTCGTCTCCTCCCATGTTTTCTAAACTCAACCCGCTCAATGCCATAAGGCGCTCCAATAAGGAGCCCCTGCCCCCGAAACGCCAAAGAACGGGCTCTTTCATGAGAATCTGGCGCCGCTCCCTGAGCACTTCTATAGAACCCAGAGTGGTGACCCGCTCCCAACTTACGAAACACAATATCACGGCCTCCCAGGCCTTGGCTGGCATGCCCGAACGAAGCAATCTGACTGGCCGTCGCAAGCTGCTGGTCCGCAACAACGACTTGCTTTCTTCGGACTTTCTCCTCCCGCTTGAGATGAACCTGTCCTCAAAAAGTTAACTCCGTCACGGTCTTTAGACTGGCCTTGGATACATGGTCGGAGAAATCGCGGGAAGTCACAATTACTGGGCACTCGCCTGCTACTGCTAACACGCTATTACTGTTGCTGCTACGTTTCTCATAGCGTTGGACTTGTGGCGGGACGGTCTCCATATAAATTCAGCATATTTATATAGCATCATACTGCGCTAAGCGCAATAAATGGGGGGTTTTGGTTCTTGATCATGTAACTGTCGCTTAAGGTCTTTGCAACGCGTAGCGGCAAAACGCAAAGACTCTTCTATTTATTGTGTCCTGCCGAGCTTCGCACTGCTACTAAGATTACCTGCTTCCTCCATTTTCTATGATCATTTCTTCATTGTTTCGTTTGCTGGCCCACCCTACACTGGCGGCAATGGACACCGACACACCGGGCATTGGAGCTTATACACCATCCAATCCTCCAAACACTTCCCGTGGAAGATGTGTCGGCACGGCGTAACCATGAGCTCTTTCATCATGCTCTCAACATTCTTTTTAGACACCGACAGAACCTCTCCAGATACCACGGGCACTTGAAGTGTCGACATACAGATAGCGCAGTCAATGTCGCAGATTGCAAGGTCTTTATCGGCGGTCTGTGGTCTCATATTGGCCAAGATGTCCAGCGAGAACCCGCTTTCCAAATCCTTGATTGTGATGATAGAGTGGTAGTTGTACTGCTCTGGGAGCCAGTTATCCTTCACCCAGAACCTTGCACCCAAACAGTCTTGTAGGTATATGAAGAAGAGCTGAGTGAAGAGCCAACTGAACACCACCACTGCCAAAACTGGATCTTGGTGGTGGCGAACAGCATTATTCTTATCGAGACACATGTAAAACACTGGTACAAGCCGAACAAGCGACGTGCCGATGGTATACTCCCACAGAAAAACGTGGGTTCGGTTTTTTAATGTGCTTCTGAAGAACTGTGGAACCCAGTACGAGTTGAACACTATCAAGATGAAGTACTCTGCAACTCTCCGATAGGAAACTCTCCATCTTGAGATCCCCGAAATCATCATCATGGAAATGCATGTCAAAGCAAATCCGACAAAGAATATCATGTTGGGGTAACGTGCTTCATCTGAAAACTGCTGTATCGTATTTGTCTGAGGTGTTGCCGTGGTTCCCGTTGTGGCCGGGGCTGTTGTTGTACCATCATTAGCCTGTTCAGCAGCTGGTGCGGTTGCCTCATTGTTTCCGGTCGATTGACCTTCCACCAGCGATCCTCGAAGAATCTCCCACCAAGTTGTTCCTCTTTCATTCTCCTGAGCAGTGAAGATTCCCACCAAAAGCCTCATCTGATGTAGACATAATATCGAAGCAACCACTGAGACGCATGTGAGCATGACGTATAGCTCGCTTTGCTGCAATGATCTAAGCAAAAAGTAGACAAGCGTAACCAGTGTCCAAAACCCAAGTAAAGAAACCGTCACCGATGAAACATTGGAAAGCTGGCCTGGACTTCTGCACCGCTTCATTTGCCTCAATAAGAGATTGAGCTCAATCGCTGCAAGGAGCAATACGCCAATCGCCATTTGACGAGACCTCGCTCTCGAGAGTTCCTGGCGAAGACCCAGAAACACCGCTGACTTTTTGTTCTCCAAAAGAATTCCACAATCGGGGGAGTAAACGATTGCGTGCGAGATCTCTAACCCTGGTATCCTCCTAGGCAAAGGTGCTCCTTGAGGTTGAAACAACTCGTCATCAATTGCACGGAGTTGATCTCTAGTGTAGTCCGTTTTCTCTAACTGGAAATAAGCAATGTACTCACATTGATCCTGAGATCTTTCAATAGCGTTATTCATATCGTCAATCGAGACCTCCTGCTCGATATCTGTCACGTTCACAATTTGACTCATAAGGGCCTTGGATAGGTTGAAATTTTTCTCGTTCATCGTGAAGTGTGGGAGCGCATGGCCTCCCTGAAACTTTGCGGATTTCGTAGATGTTATTAATGCGCCGGTGGACTGGAAGTAGACTCCTAACATTTTAAACTCATCATCGTGTCTTTCGGGGTAGTCCTTCAAACTCATGGACATTGTGACTACCACGGAATCTTCTATCTTTGAGCTCGGGTCATGCTTGACAAAGTCGGCGAGTTCTGGGTTCATATAATTGTAGCCGAGGGAATGTAGTTCAAGCTCCATCTTGCCCTCCTTATATGTGGTGATATTGCCAGCCTTCTCTTTGCTTCCTTCGAGCTCTTGAGGAGGAGAGTTAGATTCCGGGTCCAGCTCGTATCTTTGCTTCTCCTCCTCGTATTTCTCTTGCTTGTAAAGCAGGAAATAATCCTTCAAGTATTTCGGTAGCCTCATGCGAAGGGGCTTGAGAGCTCTCTCTGGTTTTACCACGTCAAATTCACCAAATATCTGTCCGGATATATTGAGTGGGTATGCATGGTCACTGGGAGAGAGCACAGGTTCGTTCCCCCAGTGGTTCAACACCCGTTGACTTACCTCGTTTGGTAAGATACTATCTTGTTCTCTCTCTTTCCAGGGATGTTCTCTGGAGTACTCCCGAAAGGGCCATAACAGGATGTTCTTTTTCTGTAAGCTGTCTTGGTATGAAAGTTTTAGGCCGGTCAAATTCCCGTACCCGAGCCAGTATTGTGAATCTAGGACCTCTTTTCGACTTTGGATAAGACCGGACTTGAACTTTTGCAAAACCGCCCTGTCCTCCGAAGCCAAAGGCTGGTCTGAGCCCGGTGGTAAGGTGAAGAATATCACCATTATGATGACAAATATGATGGTTTGTCTGTCAACCATTGTAGCGTGGGTAGATCGAACTATAACCAAGGGCGTATGTATGCGCCACTCGTTACAGGTGCTCGTTCATGCAGGAGTATACTAAAGAGTATAGAGGCTCCAGGACAAAAGACGGAAGAATATGGAGGGTGTCATCGAATTGAGCATTTAGCAGCTTTTTCCATTGCTCCGTTATCAAATAGAGGTGGGTTTGAGTGCAAGGTACTGGAGATCAACCTCTCTTCAGTTTGGCTATCAAACGAACTCAGATACATAAAAACTTGAGGACATGTTTTTTAAATTTCTGAACAATGACATTCTAATAGAAATATCTTCATCAATACCCGATAAGATCCATTAAGTGCAAAAGCCGGATCTTGCGTCGTATATACCTCGCATTGTGGAGACTGTTCAGCACTGTAGAGACTGTTCAGCACTGTAATGTACCTTCTGCCATAAATATTAACACTAATCTAGAATTGAAAAGAGGACCAGCTTCAATGCTATCTCAAAAGAGTAATTTGACTTGCTTGCTTGCCCAAGCCAGGTTAGCTGCAACTGCCACTACAAACAGATAATACCTATTAATGTATTGTTGTCTTATTGACCCAATGCATAACGAAATAAAAGGATATAACGGATCGAAGATTTTGTGTTGAGAATTTTGGGGCCCACGAGGACAGAACGCATTGCCTGGCAATTATAGTGACATTCACCATCCAAATATGATACATTTCCAAACGAGAAGCGAGGCTCCTTACAATGCAACCACAAGCACAGCAAGCATCAAGCCAGCCATGCCAGGAAGCAACTTCTCACTTCCAGAGCGCGCCTCAATCTGCTGTCTCTTGTCGAACAAGCCAGACAAGAAGCCTCCGGTCGAAATGGAAGAAGACGACGATTCAGCGGACAGAGCAGAAGCTGATTCGGAAGCAGATGCATCTGGAGCACTGGTGGTTTCTGGCTCCGAGCTGCTCTCGGGCTCACTTTGCGATGGAGCAGCAGAGCTAGATGGAGCAGAGCTGGTTGGAGCATCAGAGCTGGTTGGGGCATCAGAGCCAGTAGGAGCACTCGACAGGCTCAAGTCGTCCGAGTTGGAAGCCGATGAGCTTCTAGAACTGCTAGAGGCACGAGAGCTGGAAGATGGAGAGTCTGTGGTGTCAGATCTGCTCTCCATCTTGCTCCAGAAGTCCTCGTCCTGATCTTCACAGTCCTCGGTGGTGATACTGATGTGAGTCTTGGTGCCAACACCGACCTCGGTGGTCTTGTAGGTGGAAACAATAACCTCGTCGGTGGTACCAGTGATAACTTGGCCTGCGCTGGTGGTAGTGTATGGGCGTCTGGTGGTGAAGGTCTGGACGGTGGTCTTGGCTTCCTCTTGCTCGTCAGCCTCATCCTCACTATCCCAGAAGTCGTAGTCATCATCACCGCAGTCGACATTGTCACAGTTGACGTTGGCGCAAGAACCGGAACCGGAGCCGGAGCCAGATCCAGATCCAGAGCCAGAGCCAGAGCCAGATCCAGATCCAGAGCCATTGGAGCCGGAGCCGCCAGAACCACCATTACCACCAGAAACAGCAGTGCTGGTCCACTCATCCTCGTCATCACAGATCCACACAGCAGCACCAGAAGTCGAAGTGTACTGACCGGCCTGAGTGATGGTGGTCTTGATTCCAAGAATGTCAGAGGTGGTCACCTTCTCATAAGAGGTGGAGGTCTTGGTGGTAGAACCAGGTAAGGTAGTCCACGAGGTGGTGGTCAGGCCACCCTGGGTGATGGTAGTGACAGATGTGTAAACAGGAGTACCAGTCGACAGAGAAGCTTTTCCAGTGGACTTGGTGGTAGTAGTTGGGTCCTCGCCATCAGGAGTAGACAAACCTGGAATAGGTGGCAAGTCACTTTCACAGTCCTCTTCCTCTCCGTCCACCCAGGTGGTAGTGGTACCGTCAGACTTGGTGGTGACCACAGTGCTGCCAGGGCTGTCTGTGATTTGGCTAGAGCCAGAGGCGCTCACACTGCCAGAGCCAGAGGTACTAGCTGAGGTTGTGCCAGAGGTTGTGCGAGTGGTGGTAGGACCATCGTCAGTAGTTGGATCATCAGTCAATATAGGGTCATCAGTAGCACAGTCATCATCTGTGATTCTCGACGCAATGGCAGCAGCATCAGAGCGTTGTTGTGCGGAATCCACAGAGGAGTCTGAGTCTGAGTCGGCAGAACCAGACTCGGCTGAACCAGATTCAGCTGCACCAGAAGCAGAGCTGGCTGTGGTTGTACCAAAGAGAGACTCGAAGAATCCACCACCACCAGTGGAGGAGCTGGAGCTGGATCTGGAACTAGAGGAGCCAGAAGCCGAGTCAGAGTCAACTGAAGTGGAAGAAGCGGCCACGGTTCTGGTGTTGCCTCCGCTGCTGACTGGGATAGGAGTCACAGGATCAGCTTCAGTGGTAGGAAGGGTAGTCACAATGGTCTCGCAGTCTTCCTCCTCGTCAATGTCCTCGGAGGCCGAAGAAGACACAGAATCAGCAAGAAGACGAGCAGCTCCGCCGCTTTCAGAGCTCGAAGCGCTGGTCACAGAGCCTCCAGAGCTGGTGGAGTCATCGCCGAACAAGCCGTCGAACAAACCTTTCTTTGTAGAGGACGACGCAGATGAGGACGAGGAGCTCTGGGTTGTCAGCTCCGCTGCGGGATCAGCAGCAACTTCAGCAGATGTCTGAGAAGCAGCTTGAGCAGTATTCTGAGCGGAGCTTGAAGAGGAAGCTGGAGCTGCACTGGAGGATGGGCTGGAAGATGAAGGACCAGCGGCAGCAGCAGCGACGGGCAGAGAAGCAGCTGGAGCAGCAGCGCTGGAGGAGCTAGAGCTTCCTGAACCAGAGCCACCAGTGAGCCAATCGAAGAGACCTCTCTTGGCGAGCACTTCAGCCTGGTTTTTGCCAACGGCATCTCTCTTGATATTTGCTATGTCCTCGTTGCTTTGCACCTGGGCATAGGCCGAAGCACAAAGAACTAAAGTCAATGTTTGAGTGGACAATCTCATTTCTTATCCATTAACGAGCGGAAGGATGTTTCGGTAGGACCCTTGGAACGAACTGAATAGAATTAAAATGTAAAAAGGGTAACAAAATCCGAGGCTAGGGTTGATGAACAAGAGAAACAAAATATGTGAATTCCGCAAGGGCTTTGGGGCCCCATGATTTATAAAGGCCTCATACATTTTATGCCATTTAGGAATAGGTGGAGCTCATTCCTGCGTTACCGCATTGGGTAAAGATTCTTCGCAGTTAATATACCCAAGAAGGAACATTTTCAATGACGCGGCCTGCATAACGCAATGCAGCCTCGTTAGTCTGGGGACCATTGTGCATGCTTGACTACATCGAGCAATTCCTTCAGCCAGGTATTCTACGAATCTGGAAGCCACTTTGTTGGTCACTTATGGAAATTGCAAAATACTGCCGCTAAATAATGGAACAATCTAAAGTTTAGAAAGTCTAGATTATGTAATAGCCGTTCTCTCTAAACGAGCTCTTTTGTCACCAAAATAGCCCACCCTACTTGATTAAAACACTCAAGTGTTTACTAAGTCAGGGGCTTCTACTTCCTAAGTGCTTTCGGCAAATACTACATTGCAGAAGATTTCTAGGCTTCGTGTTTTTACTGCTTTAAACCGAGTGGCTGTCCTATTAAAAGCTCATGGCTTTGATAATTGCCGAAAGGCTACTTCCTCTTTGGGTAATACACCTCAAGTGGCAGATCGCAGGTATTAATACAGACCCTGAGGAAAAGCTATTACCAATAATGGGAATCGTGATTTTGACGGGCGCAATAGACCTCTCTCCGGCTACTTTGTTCCAGGCATTCGGGTTTTGTTTTATTCCTTGGCCGAAAGATGTCAGAACGCAAAAAGGCACATCTTAGCTAACCATTTCAGGTACCGTCCAGTGCTTATTTGGGTAGTGACTTTTTGTAAACATTTTTATTGGGGAAATCCAGGCATCAAGCCAGACTCCAAATAGAACTATTGAAAATAATTACGTAAAAAGAAGAAGAATTAGGAAGACGAATCTTCTTTTGTGGTAATCATGGGGGATATGCGGTCAGAAACGTAAGTTGCAAGTCTGTCGTGTTCTTTTCGGCCTCTTAGACCTTGGCGTAAGCGTAGTTCAAGAACAAGTCATGACCGTGTTCTGGGTTGCTGGAGATCGCTCTCTTCACGGAACGCTTGATCTTTCTGTGCAAAGCTCTCTTGACAGCTCTGGTTCTGATCAACTTAGCATCACAGCAGCATGACTTGTCACCACTGAAGACACCAGAGCTACCTGAACCGGAACTAGAAGTACCCGATGAGCCAGATCCAGAGCTACCAGATCCAGAGCTACCAGATCCAGAGCTACCAGAACCGGAGCTACCAGAACCGGAGGAGCTGGATCCACCACCAAAGATGTCGTCAAAGATGGTGTCAAAGAAACCACCAGAGCTAGAGCCAGAGCCAGATCCAGAAGATCCGGAACCAGAGCCGGAACCAGAGGGGGACTTAGTGCCAGAACCGGATCCGGATCCAGAAGTCAAGCCGCCAAAGAGGTTCTCAAGGAAGTTACCACCACCACTGCTGGAAGAATCGCCTGAGCCACCGAAGAGGCCCTCAAAGAGGGTCTTTGCAAGCTCGGCGAAAAGACCGGTGTTGTTGGAAATACTCTTGAAAAGGTCTCCACCAACATCAACCAAAACGGCCAACAAACGACTGAGGAAAGGCTTGTCAGCGTTTTCAGACCCAAAGAGGGTGTCGAAGATCTTGCTAATAGTGCCGTCGGAGAACAAACCAACAATAAAGTTGAAGCCCCAACGGAACAATCTGGAAATAATGCCACTGTTCTTGAAAGCGTTCCACAAGTTGCCCCATGGAATTGCCTGGATGACGGATTTAAGCAAGTTCAAAGCACCTTGGACCAAGTTGCTGTTGCCAAAGATAGATTTGACAATGTTCTGGACAATACCGGAGTCGAAAATCAGGTTGACGATGGACCCAATGGAGTCAGCAAGGTCTCTCTTCTCCATTCCATAGGCGTCCAAAATATCGGGGTGGAAGTCTCTCTTCTCCCTGGCATCGGGAAGCTCCTCATACAATCTCTTGATGAATGGGTGAGCGGACTCCAAAGCTCTCTTCTTAGCCTCGGCACCACCAGTCTGAACATCCTTCAAGATGCCCTGGGCGTCAGCAGAGAGGGACTGGTTCAAGTCCTCGTCGTTGAGAACAGATTCGAAAAACTGTTGCATCTTGCCACTGTTCTTCAAAGACTTAAACACAGTCAAGTCATCGACATTGCCATCCTGAATGGCCTGGATAACACCCTCCTGGACAGAGCGCTTCAAGCGGGGAGAGTTGGTGAATTGGTGGACAAACTCCTCAAGCAAGTTGGAGTTGTGGAGCTGGGTCATCAACTGGTCGATGAAATCCTGATCATCACGCTTCTGGTGCTCGTTGATATTTCCTGAGGCGCTTCTTTCGTTAAGATCGCGCATAGCTTTGGCGACATATTCAAAGTCAATGATTTCAGCACCGCTTTCGCTTCTCTTCATGATATTGACTGCAGAGCCGGTTGCTGGAGCAGCTGCCACGAGCGATGCCGTGAAGGCAGTCGCCATGGTGAAAACTGAAGCGAACTTCATAGTGAACTCAAACGAAGGAACAGCTGATCGAGTGGTTGTTCGAAATTGAAGATTGTTCTCAGATTCGAGGAATTAGAAAACGAAAGTAAGTCTTCAACTGAAGAAAAAAAGTACAGGCTTCAAAAAGACGAGGCTGTTAAAGGCTTGCAAATCCAGCGGGACTGGGGAACCTTTTAAGGGACCTACCAAATTGCAGCCATCTACATGCAAGCAGTTGAGAATTACTAGATTCGGATAAGTGCATTTTAGCCCACTGCCAAAAAAAGTATGTTCGGCTGTCTGCCCCGTGTGCAGGGGCGCATTCGAAGCATAAAATAAAGTTGCCTGTTTCGTTATGAGCCTCATATTCCAGATGGGGCAAAATCTCAAGGAAGGGGTATGATGAATTTGGGGATATGGGTTTCCCAAATTGGTTCTGATTATCTTGTAGTAAATTTAGATGCTACACGCAGCCCTCAATTTTACTGGTCGTCAAAGAAAAAGCTCTGCAGCCGAGAAACTCTCAACGAAGGCCATAAATCCCTAAATGAGAAGAAATTGTTGTGGTGATTTGGGGTTTTTACCGCTTCTGTAGATTTAACCGGACGCTGTCAAAATTCGCTACAATTGACTTCTCGCTGCGATATCTTGAATCGGGCATGAGTTCATGAATTCCGATTCACAACCACTGATGAGTACAATCTGTCTACAATGTCATGTTATCTTGATTCGTTCTTCTCTGTTTTGTAACAAAATGCTTCATAGCTAATTGGCGATTGGGCTCAAGCATCACATACACTATGAAACATCCTTCACGTGACTCCACACCACCAGCTCATTTTGTTCAGTGAGGAATCAGATCTATCAGCCTTAATGAGACCAACGCTAGTACGCCTGATCAGGCCCCGCCGTCCTGAAAGAAACACCCCTCCTCTTTTACCTCCATTGAAACTCTACCGCTCAATTTTGAGAGCTCACAGAACAAAGTTGCCAGCAGAGCTTCGATTCTTGGGCGATGAGTACGTGAAGGCAGAGTTCAAGGCCCACAAGAGCACAGACAACGCTCTTCACATAGTTGGGTTTTTGACCCAGTGGCAAGACTATTTGAGAAGCATCGACGGTGGAACCTGGCAAGAGGGCAAAATGACCCAAAAGGACCTCGACAAAATGTCGCCAGAACAGGTCTCCCAGCTCTACGAGTTAATGCAAGAAACCAAGCGTCTTGGCCAGCAATAAGTCAATGCATATACAGCAACCCTAAGTCAATACACGGGCGAATCTCGATTCCTCTAAATGTCTGGAAATGCCTGAACCGCTCACAAACCCTTGCCGTAGTTACCAGAAGCAAAAAAGTCCATGATGATCTTGACAATGTTCTCCAATGCCTGCAACCAAGCAGTCAACTGCTCGCTGACCCTCTCCTGGTTGGCGCCCAACTTCTCAAAGAAGTCCTTTCTGTAAGGGCATGCCTTCATTGCCAACTTGAACACGGGCTTCACCAACATACCATGGTACTGCGACAACGTCTTCGAGTACGCGTCAGTAAAAGTTACCGTCAACTCCTTGCTGGGGTTGTCAACAGTCTCTCTCATTGCCTGGGCAGTGAATTGCAATCCTCTAGATAACCACAAAAGGCCCTGAGTGGCCTTCTTGCTCTTGGTTGGAGCCTCAGACAAGACCAAGTTTTGCAAAGTAGATGCACCAGCGGGATCCAGCAAAAGCTTCGCCTTAATTTTTTCAATGTTGCCGTTCATATCGCTCTTTACCACGGTGAACGCGGAAGACCCCAACAAGTCGAAGAGCTTAACCAAGGACTCAGCAGCTTCCAAGAAAGCGGCAGTGTCGATCTGGTTGTCCGTCACGGGGACATCAGCGAACGAGCGCTTCATTTCATCAAAGAATGTGGACATGGTGGTATTTGTAGGAAATAAAGTAGTTATTGTTACAATGTGGATGTCTATAAGGCGCGCAAAGTTTGGTGGAACGCCTCGATCGTGAGGCTGAGGTGTGAGAACACGCTGGTATCACAGGAGAATGGTAAAAAGACAAAAGAGAGCATTTGAAACGTCCAGTGTTTTTCAGCTCAATTCGTAGAATGCCTGGGTCTGGCACGTCGAAGACAAACGGCATCTGGACGTGCTGCTTCCGTGAGAGTAGGGGGTTTACACGTGTATGAGGGTGATCTTGGTATTGGCGATCGTTGGTATTAGTGTTGATCGTTGATATCGGGGTCTTTCGTGTCGCATGAATCTATGAAGCTGACAGTATCGGCTGTCTGGAGCGTGTTTACCACTCTAGCTCGTCAGCCCATCGAACGGCTTTGCTGTCTCTGTGTACTTGCACTTGCCTCTGGTGTTTTTGTGCCTTGTAGTCTTCAAGTTCTCGTTTCAGGTAAAAGCCTATGGATTGGATTTCGTGCTTGTTTCCCTCAGGCGACTCTTTACCGAATCTCTTGCTGTGGTGTGCTTTGATGATGGCCAACTTCTTTTTAGACAGAGGGCCCACCTCGTTTGTCGGGATCTGGACGATCTCATTTACGTTATCTGGCATGAGAAAGCCCTCACAATTGGAAGCATTGAGCTCAGTACCAAATTGGGTTGCATCGTTCACAAGCCCAGTCAGCGACTCAACCGTATATATCTGAACCGGAAGACGCGGTAGCTTTTTGAGACATGGCCTCAGAGGGGTCTGGCTCTTGGGGATGCATATGCGTTGGGGCAGGCGTGTCGGGCTTCTGGAGTTGTTATCGGTGATATTAGACAATGGCTGTAGCGAGGGGATAGATGACATGCTTCTTCGAGGTTTGTCAGAGAGCCTGGGTTTTTTGCTAGAACGCAAAACGTTTTCCTTGTTTTCATCAGAGACTCGCTTTGGCGGACGCTGCTGGGGTAGACGATGGGTTGATTTGTTGTCTAGGAAGGAGTCCAACTTCATGTCTAGCGCATCAGCAGGTTGCTTCTTCAAGCGGCCACGAAACACCCTAGTTCGAAGCTGGTCATCGATCTCAAAGTCGCTGTTCTCCTCTTCTAGCTCAGAGAGTAGTTTTTCAATCTTATCATTCTTGAGAGGCTGGTCTAGCAACTCCCGCGATCGAAGGTGGTGTGTGACTTGGAAGAGCTCGTTCGGCAGTGTTCTAAGGTCTGGGAAGCTGTTCATGTTCAAGAAAGCAGGCGACTTGGAAGGCGAGCCGGTGCATGAGATGGAAGGTTTCTTCACCGGCGAAGCATGGATGGAAATCTCAGTGAAGTCATTTATTTGGAGGTCGTCATCGTTGAGGATGTTCGAAGTGTCGAACGAGGCGTTGGCTTCACGATTCATGAATTGGCATAAAAGTGTGGCCAAAACGAAGTTATCAAGTAGACCAAAACAAGAGCGTTGGAGGCGAGGCTCGAAGTGAGGTTTGTTAGTGCTGTTGATGGCCTCTGTCTCTGTGTTTACACAAGTGCTCGAAGAGGAAATGTTCCGCACCTACTGTTTGATAATGGATCTTGTTCTGTGCGCAGTACGTGGAAAAGAAAGGCTCCAGAAAAGGAACAAAATGACAACATGGAGGCTACCAAACTGGAGGAAATGGGGTTTTGGTAGAAACACAAAGTTCGTCTTTTTATTACTGTTGCGGGTGTGCAAGTTGTAGGTGTCTTCCGGGGGCCTTGTCTTGAGGGCCATTGTGAGACAATGTAGAAGAGCTTTCGAAGTGAAGTCGAGGAATTATTTCAATTAAGACTGATTTTTCGTATGTTTGAGTCAAGAGCAAAGTTCTGACAAATGATTGCAAGAGTCGGTCAACGTACCGTTCAGTTCTACTTGGTTCCCACCAATACCTATTTGATCAAGCTTGCATTGAAAAGTTGTAGTGGGATCGCAAGCTTTCGGGCGATTGGTTAGAATTTACAATGGGGGAGGCACTAGCAGGAGTGGAGTCGTAAGGTTAGGCAAAGGGTCGATAAAATGGAATTGTTCCAAACTTAGTCCATTTGAGTCGAAGCCGACAGGTTGCTCTATGAAGACCAAACCTCACAGCTGAACCCTCCTCCTGTGTCAGCCTGGAAGCCGAGATTCAGCCTTCAGTTTCATACCCAAGATATTAGGGTTCACTGCTCGACCCTGGTGAAGGGCTGCTCACTTCAATGTAAGTGAGAGTGTACCGCCATTGCAGTCTCTATAGGCCTATCCATCTTTCGCTTACTTTACAAACTTTTTTACTAAAATCTCCTAATATTGAAGCTAACTAATAGAATCTGCCTCTGTCTGCCTCTGAACATCGCTCTATCGACTTTTACTCCGTAGAGGGTCTAGACTACAATGCCCGGGAATTCCGAGCCAATTCGTGCATCTGTTCAGCCATCAGCCCCATTTACCCATATTTCAAAACTTGAAGAAAATCTACAGTATTTTGTCCTCATTTTAGCTCGTCCGATGGATGTCAATTCGTCAAGACGTTTCGCAGCCATTGTGAACCCGCACTGACTCTGACAGCTGCTTCACGAAGCCCAACCCCAAAATCCAACTTTTTTTTTAAACTGCCCTTTTTTCAGCAGAAAAAGATCATTCATCTCCCTTCTCTTTTTGCTTCGCCTCAGCGGAGACTCAAGACTGGGCATTCACATGACCGCGGGGCATATGTAATGGTGCACGTTGAGTGCAGCCGTGCCTGAACGAAGAAACCAAATTGTTCGCTGCTTCTTACCCCTTTCTTCATAATGTCTGCCAACGATTTCTACAACTCGGGCCAACAGGGCCAAAGATCCGACGAAAATTATCAAAGTAACAACCAGGGAGGCCCCGGCGGTGCAGGTGGTCAACAAGGCCTGAACGAGGCTGGAGAAGGTGGAGACCGTTCTCTTCTTACTTCGGCCATTGGTGGTGCCATGGGCGGTCGTTCCAGCGGCGGTGGTCTTGAAAACATGATTGGCAACAAAATCGGCCAGATGCTCTCAGGAGGCGGAAACCAACAGCAGAGCTCTGGTGGTGGTCTTGGTGGTCTTGGTAGCTTGCTTGGCGGTGGTGGTAACAACCACCAGAATCAGAACCACAACCAAAACCAGGGCCAGGGCGGCGGTCTTGGTGGACTCATGGGTATGCTTGGTGGGGACAACAAGCAGCATGGTGGCAATGGCGGCAATGGCGGCAGATACGACAATTATGGTAATGGTGGTAACGGTGGCAGGTACGATAATCAGGGCCAGGGCTCCAGCAGCTCTGGTGGACTTCTCGGTAGCGTTATGGGCGCTCTTAGCGGTGAAGGTCGCCAGGGCAACAACCACCACGGCAACCAAGGCGGATACGGTGGTGGAAACAACCACCAAGGCGGTGGCAGATACGATAACAACAACGACAACTCTTGGGGCTACAACAGTCAGGGCGGAGGTCAAGGAAACTATGGTGGTAATCAGGGTGGTTACGGTGGCGGCCAGGGCGGCTATGGTGGTGGTAACCAAGGCGGCTATGGAGGCAACCAGGGTGGCAGATGGTGAGCTTTCTTCCCGTAATGTTTTAATGTACACTTGATTTGATATGAGCAAGTTTCAAGAGTTTTAGGTAGTTATGGGTTCAACACTCAATTGATCAGTTTCGTTGTATGAGTAAAGAGTCACTTCGAAGTGAAAACTCCCAGTTCAGGCTCAAAACTACTCTTCATACGTCCTGGTGGATTCAATCCCACTTTGAACTGGGAAATTTATTAAAACCTATCTCGATGTTGGTAAGAACAAGACGGCTTAACTCAGTCTACCTGTGATTGTCCAAAGGGCGTGTAGTGTGCACTGATTGAAACTCTCTCTTGAAGAGCTAACATCCATTTATTGGATGATCAGAGAAGATATGTGGGTGCCCAAATTATATCTCAGGGCAACAAGTCAAGATCCTCCTTTATCCTCGATATTCCATTGCCAAAGCTACATTCAACGCAAAATCGAAGTATCCAGTCTCCACAATCTCTGATAAATTGACAGACTCAATTATGCTCAACTCGGCAGTTTGTCAATGCATCAGTAATCTTCATAGCATTGCATTGAAATAAAATATTAAACATTACATCTCTACCAGTCTTCTACACTCTATATGAGCATCAAATATATTCCATAGTGGCATCGAAAGTAAAAAGTGTAATGGTACAGTAGCATTAAGAGAGCGTGGTGGATCGTCTAATAATCCGAGGCGGAGGCGGAGCACACGTTGGTGTACAACACAACATACTCGATGACAGCGGAAGAGCCCTCCTCCAACGTCGTCGTGGTCGAGGATGTGCCGGTGGAAAAGTATGTTCCTGATGGGATAGCCGAGGCCGACGAAGATGGAGCACTGGTGACAGCAGCAGACAGCAATTGCACAGAAGTGGAGCTAAGCTCGGACTCGCTAGGAGCAGCAGCAACGGCAGTTGGCGACAGCAAGATCAGTTCTCCAGAAGGAGATGGAATGACCAGGGAGGTCTCCAGAACCACAGGAGGCTCAGTGGAGCTGGTGACAGTGGCCGAGTCAGTTGCGTCAGCAGGAACGTAAGAAGCAGTGCCTGTGATTTGGGTGGAAGTGAGCGAACCAGCAGCGTTAGTCCAGACGTACTCGGTCACAGGGATCCTGGCAACAACATCGTAAGTGGTTGTACTGAAGACGGTCACGTCAGCCTTAACCGAACCAAGCAACGCAAGGAGTGGGAGAGTTGAAAGGAATGTGTTTCTGAGCATTGAGGACGGCAGGCGTAACGAAAGTATCGGGTGAGTTGCCGCTTAAGGCTGGAACTTGAGCGGTTATATACTGGCGGTAGTCACGGCGGGCCAAGTCCGATTGGGGAAGGGTGCAGCCTCTGATTCATGGAACGCAGCTGCATTGACTAAACCTCACCGCGTTGTTGTTGAGTGAATCGAGGAGAGACCAGGCCTAAAAGGGCAAGGCTGGTTCGAAAGTGCCCCGTTTGAGCCACCTCAATTGATTTCGATGCTGGCTTAGCTGCTTTCTTGAAAAAGTGCTGGCTCTTCTGCGGTGCGGCGCGATACACTCTATACACATCCTCGCACTTCAACGGTTAGATCACCAAGTATCGCAGGTTGACGGTTCAGATGTGGTGGCGTATTTCAATAGAATATTGTGCGTGCCTTGGAAAGTAGATTTTTTGTTATGGCGTCATGTTGATATTTTTTGCCCCACTTTTGTGGAGTATGGTGCCATGAAACCCGCCCATTGTGGGGCCGCACTGCCAGCCACCTAGGGAAAAGTAGCACTGGTTCTTCGCAAGTGCTGCCTTTTGAATATACGCCGATGCAAGTGAATGCAAGTGTAGTGCTTAACCGAAGAGGGTTCACATATTTGCGTGGGCTTAGTTTTCGTGCTTCTCTAACAACTGTCTAACGGTCGGCTTCCTTGTCAGCGCTCAACGACGTACGCTCCTTGATATTCTTCACTCCTTCCTCCAAGTGCGGGAACTCTTCGATAAGCTTGTCACCCAAAACGCCACAAAGCTTCTCAAAGCCTAGCATCTTGCCCTTGAGTCTGGCGTTGCTCTTTGCTGTCACCTCGACGAATTCCCTCGTATAGATGTCTGGATTACGTCCGTCTTCAATATAGGTGATCACGTCCACGGGAATAGGAAACTGCAGCGTGAAGGGGCTGTTTGTTAAGCCGGAAAGCTGACTGATTATCTGGTTTGTTCTGTGGGTCAAGGCAGCATGCGACTGGTGGGTGCCCTGGTTGTCGTGAACAAGAACACCGAGTTCTATAAGCGATTCTATTAGTGCCAGAAGCTGGGCAGTAGTAGATTGGAGAGGCTCATTCTCGTCTGTCTGGGAGATTTCAGAGGTGGTCATGCTCTAATGAACGATTTCTTCGCACCTGGGCATATGTCTATGGTGCTGTCCGTATGCAGCACTCAGATGGCCCAAATGCCCCAATTACCTGTCAACGGAGAAGTTTTTTGATTTTATGATTGAATAAAGGATTTAGACGCTTTTCTCGATTCTAGGCTGTTTTTTGTCTTTCGGTTTCTGGAGATCCTTCGACGGGTGACCTTCACGTGAGAGGACTTCCTGTAAGGATACTGCAAAACGGTGAACGCTCAACCAGAAAGCATCGGCTCTTCCAAAAACAGGCCATCCATAATTTCTCCCGACCAGGGAACTCTTCCAAAAGGCATTAAATCCATCTGGTATACTCCTGGAAACAAGTGCCATGTCTCGCCTCGTCACAATACGATATAACCTGGACAAATGGCTAGAGACCCAGCTGAGTAGAGGCTCAGATCTGTCTTGCCAGAACCTGCCATCGAAAATGATCACCCTCAATTACCGCAAGGAGCGTCTGAGCACGCCAACGCCGTTTTTGTCGCCTGTGCCGTGGGTTTCCAAAAAAAGAGAAGAGAGGGTTCGAAGGCCCAAGCACGACGAAAACGAGCCGTTTCTCGTCCGGCTCGTGGCCGAGTCGTTGGAGCGGCTTCGGAACTACAAATTGCAGAATGACTCGGAAAACACAAAAAAAGCAGACCAGTGCTGGTATGTGGATCTCACCAACGTCGCACAGAGGCTCCGGCTCCTACGAGATACCTACAAAGTGCTCCAGGCAGTGAGGAAAAAAAGAGCCATGGGCGAACGGGTCGATTTCCGCACGGCGCACGAGCTCAAGTCGAAAACGGGGCTGCCTGATCCGCTGGACGATGATCTGCGAAAAAACAACGAAGACGAAAAACCCCCTCCTCCTCCTCCAGCTCGCCGTGGCAGACCTCGAAAAAGAGGTGGAGCGGGCCGCGGCAGAAAACCAGGCCCCAGGCTGCGAACTGCCATTCCCGCGACAGCACCAGAGCCAACTGCCACCAGAGGTCGCGGCAGGCGGCGCGCAGTAGACAAACCGACTGAGGCCAAAGAGACTCCAGCACCGCTTGAGCCCAGCTCGACTCCGGCGCCCAGTGAAGGTTTCAATTACGATGACAGTGTGCTCACGGCGGTGGGGCCCGGTTCTCTGAGCCAGCCGCTTCCGGGGAACGAGATAATGGTGCCTGAGCTCATGCCTCGTTTGGCTGCGAAACAGGCCCGCGAGAATCCGCCTGACCAGAGCTCCAGTCACCACGGCGAGGAACTCATGGCCGGTTTGGGCCAGGAATTGGGCCAGCGCTTGACGCAAGAATTGGGCCAGCTTGAAAGGAATGAGGATTTTGGGGGCTCCGGCGGTGCCCAAATGGGGCAGTGGCAGGCTCCGCAGTGGCAGAACCCAGCAATGGGGATGTCTGGCGTGGTGGGTCCTGGCGCGAATATGAACATGGGCATGGGCATGGACGAGTACCTCGCGCAGGGCTACGACCCGAACTCGCTTTCTGAGCTGACGGTTTCGATCATCGAAAACCTCAAGCGGAGGAACCCGTCGGGGCTGGTGCTTGCGTCTTTGTATGGTCGGCCTGGGGGTCTCAATTTCCTGCCGCAGTGGACGGGGCCGGGTGTGTATTCTGGCGAGTCTCAGGAAGCAGCGGATTCGCAGTGGTCTGAGCATGGCCAGAGTGGGCACCCTGGGCAGTTTGAGCAGCAGTAAAAAATATAAAAGAAAAAGGGGAAGGGGAGTTTTGGTTGGGGTGAACAAGTGGACTAGCGGGTATTCTTTTTCAGAATCCATCTAGAGGCTCGAGGTATGGTTGTCTGTTCATACAATTACCCAATCGATCTACGAAAAGCGCAAGGGTCAGATGAAAAAGGCATTGAGTTTGTAGTTCGCTAGCAGAGACATTAGGGAGAAAAAAAACTCCAGTCTGTTCTTTCATGTGAGGCCTATGAGATCCTAGAGGGCTTTCAGTACTCCTCACGAAGAACGTAATTGCATATTTCACGGAAATTGACTGTAGGTTATTGGTTAGATTGGGCTGCCGGGGAAGCTGAGACTTATCTTGACGGCGTACCCTCTGAAGATAACTTGAGGTGTTCCCCAGTCAACTCTGAACTCTATCAACTGGCAAACCCTCAATGATTTCCCACGACCATTCAGCTCTTCCATATCTGTATTATTCAAACATCGCTAACACTTGCCTGGCTACTGCTATAAAACTTTTAAATAATGGAATTGTCATCGACCTAGTATTTCTTGGTAGCAAGGTCATCACTTCATTTCTACTGAGAAATAGAGGAACTTTATCGGAAAATTATCGGATCACCCGAGTCGAATAAATAAGAATTCACCCCAAACCCAAAACAGAGCTTTTTCAGCAAGTCTTGTTTCTACCCACTTTCCCTCATTTTGCCGTGCGACGCATCCCGTCTATCTCGATCTCATCGCCTCTAACCAAAAATCACTCGATTATATTTTCCGCTTCAGCCTTGCCACTATCCATGCATGCAGCGCAACAATGTCCGCCACAATGGTTCGGAACCTTCGAGATCGGCTGCAAATGGAAAGTACCTCAAACCATCCAAAATCTTCCTTCACATTTCTTCCTTCACACACTCTCCTCCATCAATCTGAAATTCCCACAATGGCTGCATCTTGCTTGCACAAAGTGATCCAGCAAGAATTTCACCAACTTCCTGCCAAACTACTTAAATACTCCAGGTCTTTTGCACTGCCCCATCCGGTTTCTCGGCATCTTTGTGCGACCCTTGTGCACCAATACCATGTCTTTTTTTTTGCACCCAGAAAGCGTACATGTCTTAGACTTGCCGTTTCAAATCGGCGCCTTCCTGCAGGTCTCTCGCTATCTGGCTTTGCTACATTGTAAAGCCATCTTTTGCCTACCTGCCTGATTCTACAACGTCAATCATCTTCTCTATCCATCTCCCCGATACCGAATTGTTTGTTGCGCCTGGCCCTCCTTGATGACCCTGGACACGGAACAAAAGCTCGCGAGACCCCAACTTCCACATATGAAAACCACCCCTGACTTGGTCGGGGGTCGGTACAACCCAGGGATTCCTACCCAGACCAATGAGGAGCGTATGCGACGCTTTAGTCTGTCGGTAAGTACGCACAGTGGGCCAGAGGCGCTATTGGAAGAGGTGCAAAACAGAAGCAATGGCGATTATCGGAACATCTCGTTTCCTCCCCACAAGTTGGACAAGACCTACCAGCTGCGCATTTCCTTTGATACCATCGATATTCGCTACTACGAGGATAATGCCTTCCTGCCAGACTTCTTTGACGATGACTCTCTCGCCCTGAGAATGCGTCGTATGTCCGAAGAGCACGATACCACTCGAGGCAGACGCAGGGAGTCCGACTTGAAGCTCCCTGGCCGCTCTCCTGTGGCTTCTCCAAGTGCTTCCCCCACGAGAATGAAGTCTCCGCACAGAGATTTGGCTCCCATGTTCCGGGGGTTCTTGAAATATCCTACAACGCCCATAGTCACTCATCGAGGAACAGCCTTCACTCGTATACACTATCTTTTTGAAGACTTGTACTTGGGCAAACTCGGCAGCCAGGGCTTATCACCTCTTTTGCCCCGCCGTGTCATCTTGATCTACATCTCCGGAAGAAAGCATACCTGGGTAGCGTTGGATTGGATCCTTCGTAACTTCATCGAGCATGGTGATTCCATAATCATTGCTTCCGCTATCAACCACAAATTAGCCCCACCTTCAGATGGTCAAACAAGATACCCAAGCCCAACAACTTACGCCCCGAAAACCCCTCGTGTCAGGCAGAGACAGCGCAGGCGTCCTGAATTCATCAAGGAAATCACTCGAAGCGTCATGCATTACGTTCTCAATGTGATTAATAAGGACATCATTGCGAAAGTTTCCGTGGAGATCATTGATGGTAACACCAAGGATGCGTTGAAGGATATGTACAAGCTCTATGAGCCAAATCTCGTTTGCGTCGGGTCCAAGGTGAACACTAAGAATAGTGCTCCTCTCAAATCCTGGCAATCCTCTCGTTTGAGTGACAGGTTGGTCAAAAATTTCCCATTACCAGTGATTGTTGTTCCTGCGCTGAACATGAGCGATTTTGAGAAGAAATTGCAAATCCAGTTGGAGGAAGAGGCAACTGGAAAGAAGCGTGAAATAGAGACTAGCGACACGCCCCAGCCGGCTGGGAAGGTGAACATCACAAAGCCAAAGAAGAAGACTGGAGAAGATGGTCTCGAGGAGACAGACGACATTGACGAACTACTTTCCTCGGATGATGACGATGATTCTGTCGCAAGCTTCAGTGCCAATTCCGCCACCTCGTCAGCTTCATACTCTAGCTTCAAAGAAATCGCCGAACTTTACACTGATTACCGTCACGAGCTTCATGACAAACTCGATGACTTGAAGGATCGGACCATGGACGAGCAATACTTCGCCAATTTTGCGAAGGCTATCTCTGACGAGTCGTATCGTCTATGTGAGGAATTGAGAGGAATTGATCCTGACTTTAAAGGAAATGGTGCCTTGCTAGCAAAGGCAATTACTGGTTCCAACACGTTTGGTAAAGTCCCCTACAAGACAAAATCACTACTCACACCGGAGCCAGCGGAAAACAACAACGGACCGTCTACAGGAAAATCTTACAGTGAGCTAAAGAAGACGCTCACTCGAAATGCTCAGAATAATGAAGCAAGAAAGAGTCCCAGTATTCCAAGCTCCAGCCCACCACCACAGCAGATTCTGTTCGCGAACCACAAGAACGTTCCTAGTATCACCATTGACGACAGTACAAAGCCTAGCAAGTCACCGACGCCAAATCCCAACTCAAACCCTAATCTGGGCTCCTCTAATCTAAAGGAGAGAACAAATGGGTTGAAAAAGTTCTTCTCCAATGACGAGCGCTCTACACACCACAATCTGATGAAGCCGACAAAGTCAAATCCAGAAACCAGGAATGACAACAACGAAGACAAGAAGAAGAAGAAAAAGAAGAAGTTCTGGATTTTCTAAATTTAGGTTGGGACTTTGATCAATCATTCTTCTACCGTTTTTCCTGTACACAGCGCAAGCTATTCACGTACCTATTAGTCTAGAGATATACACGCAACATTATAGAATAAGATGAAATGAACCTCTTCCTCGGTCTCCTCATAGCACTACTAAACTTGACCGGATGTTGCCGAGCTGCATCTGACTTTTTTGTTGGTCGCCTGGTAGCGGAGTATGATCTCGATAACTCCTTCGTGAACAACTTCGGAGTTCTCGATGACGATTTATCAAATCAAGACTCGGAGGGTTTGCAAGAATTTACTCCTATTAGAAATACAATCAAGCAAACAGAGCTTCAGCAGTATTCTTTTAGTGTGAACACGAGTACTGGTTTGGGTGAATACTACGAGTTATTGATCTTCATCACAGGCAACATCTGTGATCAACCTGATGATTTAGCGGCAAGCGCCAACCAGAGTTTGACCTTGTACTACTCATTTAATGCCTCAATGTTCGAAAACTACGAGCTTGGTACCATGGTGCACTTCGAGAATGGATACTTTCAAGCTTTGGCAGATGTTCCTGTTTCAAGAGGCGAAGACTCCATCTTATACATTGGAGTGAGAGCTCCCCAAAGTACAAACCTAACTGCAACCTGGTCATATGAAATTGGCGTATCGCAAAATGATTTGGTATACCAATGGGATAATCGCTCATTTGCTCAAGTGGTGGATACTGATGCAGAGCTGGCACTCATTGTCACTGGTAATTTGTCGTCAAAGACGAATGGACAGCTAGCATCAGATTACAATGCAAGCTCATCAAGGTTTCAGCTTTTTATCTATTCATATCAGGACATAGATCATTTCAAGAACTTGAATAGCTCCTGGTGTGCAGTGAGAAACGGGCCGGCCCTTCTCACAACAGGAATGTTCAACAGCTCTTACACCAATCGTGGAGGGGCGCTCCGTCAGCAATTTTTGGTAAGCGGGCTAAATGCTAGTACGAAGTATGTGGGGTTCTTGGTCTCGGACTTTGCGGGATCCAAATCTGGTGGAGCTGTCTATTCCAAGTTCATATTCGAAACAATGAGTCCGACATCTTGCAATTTAATCTACGATCTAGAGTTTTGTGATGAAGTCGCTTATTCGGTGCCAGCGCTGTCGTTGGACCATCTATCAGATAAAAGCTCGTTAGCAGGAATCTATGACGACCATGCCAAAAATCTTTATACCAATTTTTCCAAGGCGTTACAGCAAATTGCTTGTAACACGACCATGGACGCAATCTACTCGCCGATAAGACAATGCTCTGATTGTGCTCGGCTGTATAAAAATTGGCTTTGTTCCGTCAGTATACCTCGCTGCTCCACAAGAAATGTAACCGGATACATTGAACGAGAATACAACAATTCCCGAAGTGATTTTGTGAACGAAGAGATTGTACCTCCTCAAAATTACTTTGAGGTGCTCCCATGTGTGAATGTCTGCCAGGCTATCGTTCGTGATTGTCCGTCGAACTTTGGTTTCCACTGCCCTCGAAAAAATGATTCGATCAGAAAATCATACTTTTGGGATCTAGGTGGAGAGTATGCTTCTTGCAACTTTGTGGGCATAGCTCACAAAGCAAAGAGTATCGGGTCAAAGCTTCACTCATTGAGTTGGACAGTGTTGGGATCTGTCGTTGCTTTGCAGGCTATGTTGATATAGATCTCATAACTCACGAAATCTATAGAAGATTGATATTTAACTGGGGGAGGGGAGTTTGTTTCTTACACAACTCTTCAATAGATGCTACCAAGTTTATAAGACTCAAAGCTCATCTTGGCTCTTTGAATTTGTCAAATAGTCTCTTCTAGAGCTGTTTGAATGAGACCAAGTAATACTTTGGAGAAATCGATGGCGTTTTTTACGGTGTAGTATCATCTAAAGGCCTCTTCATGAATCAGCTCAAAACATTCAATTGGCATTTCTTAGTAGAGTGAAAGTCATTCCTTCAGAGTTCCCAAGTCCAGATATGTGAGCATACTTGGCTTTTTTTCTTACGCTTTTTTCATCCAAATTCTCGGGACCTCCTTTGTGAGATAACGTTCCATTCAAAGAGTGATTCAGTTCGGTTTACTTGTTCTCACTAGATTTCATTAACATGGCATTCTAAGTGGGTTTCACCAACCCAATCGTTCTTCCTTTTGTTATGACAATCTTTACCCATAGGCTGTCTCATATATATTTCTCACAACCCAACCGTTCGTACTATCGTTCGCGATAGTACATCTGTCAATTTTAACAATACAGAGAAGATTAGCATTGTCCTTGCATAAAGATGACACGCTATACAAAGAGATTTACCATTTTTTTTCGATATCATAAATGCTCAACACCCATTTACGGCCCCTTGATTCACAGATCGATTTCACTGCTCAAAAAAGGCTTTCGATAAAACTAAAAGTCGCACGAGGTACTCAGTTCGATTCCATCGCGCGGCTGTCCGTTTCATTTTACTGGCCAATATTGCAACTTAGAGAACAGCAAATTCTCTCAATACGAAAAGACGGTTTGTTTCATTATTCTGGATTAATTTGATGCAAAATTTCCAAGGCAACACTGATATAGAGCATTCGGGGTGGAGTCACGTGCCACCCTTCAAAATGTTACGCGTCGTATCTTAGCATCAAGACTCTTCAGTTGTTCACAATCAACGATGAGTAACGTTAAAGATAAGGAGAATTTACCATGGTATGTAACCTGAAAAAGCTAAGTTATGCTCAGACTAACAATCAGGGTAGAGAAGTATCGGCCTTCGAACCTAGATGATGTGTATGGCCAAGAAGAGATTGTCAAGACGGTGAGGAAGTTCGTACACGAAGGAAGGTTGCCACATCTATTATTCTATGGACCCCCTGGTACGGGAAAGACTTCAATGATCACAGCATTGGCGAGGGAGGTCTATGGGCCTAATTACAAAAACATGGTGTTGGAATTGAATGCATCCGATGACAGAGGTATTGACGTTGTCAGACACCAAATCAAAGAATTTGCTTCCACGATGCAAATCTTCAGTCGAGGCTTTAAACTCATCATTTTGGACGAAGCAGACGCCATGACGTCTGCTGCGCAAAACTCCTTGAGGCGAATCATCGAGAGATACACCAAGAATACCCGTTTCTGTATACTAGCGAACTACGCACATAAGTTGAACCCAGCATTGATCTCGAGATGTACGCGTTTTCGCTTTCAGCCGCTTTCTGAAAGCGCTGTGCGTGATCAGGTCAAGGGTGTGATTGCAAAGGAGGATCTTAGTATTGCTGCAAGCGCCGAGCTGGCGCTTCTCAAGTTGTCTGGAGGTGACATGAGAAGAGCACTCAACGTGCTACAGGCTTGTAAGGCTGCTTTGGATAATCCAGATGATCAGATTGACGAGAAAATGATTTACGACTGTGTGGGCGCACCTGATCCAGCGGACATTGAGACTATTCTAGATTCGATCCTCAAAGATGACTGGACTACGAGCTATTTGACATTTGAAAAGTTCAAGAAAACGAAGGGGTTGGCTTTGATCGACCTTGTACAAGCCTTTGTGGAGATTTTGCAAGGCTATGAGCTCAAGCCACTCACCAGAATCGCGATCTTGAAAGAGCTTGCCGATGTAGAGTATGGGGTTTCGAGAGGCGGCAACGAAAAAATCCAAACCAGTGCGGTGATAGGTGTCATAAAAGCGGCTATGGAAAATGAGGCCTGATGATTCGTGATTTCTAGCACAGCCCAGTTGTTATGGGTGCAAAAGCCATTGCCTCTAATTGCACCACATTCAGGAATGGCTGTCAAATAGTGCACCCAAAAGGTATCAGTGCGCGCTCAAAGGCTTAAAGTATAGTGTGCCTGGTGGAGGCTTACTGAGGAGTGGGTTTCACGCATGTCCGAGCACTTCACATAGACAAGGATCAAATATTTTAACAGAGCATTTCCCCTATTTCTCGAATAGCATCATAATATATTGAGCTGAACAAACCACCCACAAATAAACCGAATGACAACCAAATTAATTACTGCTGGCTTGGAGTCGGAAATCGCCAACGATGTGGAGACTCAGTTCGACGACAACAAAGTGGTGTTTCTGTCCTGGGTCCAAAAACGGTCGTTCAAAACTCACCAGTGGAACAAGCGCTGGATGGTTCTTCGAAACTGCCAGCTTAGCTACTACAAGAAGAGCACGGAGCATAAGCCTAGCAAAGTACTCAGTCAGTCACAGTTGCTAGCGTTCAGTGATGTCCAAGACCCACACAAGGAACACGAACACCACTTTGCCATCTACACGAGCAACAGAGTTTATCATTTCCGTGTCGAGAGCAAAGAGCTCCAGGATAGTTGGATGAAGGCTTTGGAGAGTGTGGTCAAGCAGTATGAGGATGACTCCAACGAAGAGGAGGAGCACGAAACGGTGGCTAGCCATCTTTCGAACCTTCTGAAGGACAAGAACGAAGAAGAATACTTGGTCGAGCAAGGCGAGCTTCGAAAGCTCCGAAGACGGTACAGTCAATGGCGTAAGTTTCACGTCGTGGTGACCAACAAAGCCATATACTTCTGCAAACTGAAAGAGGATAAAGACAAAGCGTACAAGATCATCAAGATGGATCTGGTAATGGACGTTATCGAAGTGGACGCCACACGAGGGAAGAGCTGGTGCATCATGGTCATCACCCCAGCAAAGCGAATATACTTGGGTGCCGAGAACGAGCATGACATGACCAAGTGGCTTTCTGCAATTAAGGCTGTGGTTTTGCTGAAGAAGCGAGCATAAGGAGCATTTCTTAAGAAGCATTTCTTAATCCAAGTAATCAAATAGTTTAATGACGTTATGCAATCTCGCCCGTTTGTATGCGCTCTACATACAAAATTCATAACTACTCACTGGTACAAATCCGATGGACCTTGAGCAGCAGGTGGAAACACTTGCTGACCTCTTTCCACATAAGCCACGAAGCGAGCTCCTTGAAAGAGCTACAAGCTGCGACAGAATTGAGCTTGTTATAGAGGACTTGATTCAGGAACAAGACCTGCCTGATAGCAGCGCTTCATCGGATGTGGGCCGATTGCAATTATTATTTCCAGACATCGAGCTAAAAAATCTAGAAAGGCTTCTCAGCGAAAATGGAAACGACGTTCAGAAAACTGTTGAAGTGCTCGTGGCTGAGGATGCTTCGATTCTTCAGTTAAAGACCATCACAGGCCTCACTGAGGACGATTTGAAACCCTACTTGCAAAATAACCCCTGTCAAATGCTGGCATTGGCAGAAATCATATGCAAGTATAGGAAGAAGAGGAAGGTCAAGCGATCCCGTGTCCAAGATTCACGCAATGCTGCCTCGATCAGTGCTATTGAGGAAAACAGATACGTTTGCGACGAAGCCGGTGAAGATGTGAAGAAACTAAGACAAGAGGTTTATGAACATCAGCCTCTACAGCAGCTCAACTTCGCTTTTCTTGTCAAGTGCCTTGAGTTCTTCGAAGGAGCTGTGGAAAAGGTCATTCTGGTCGCCTATCTCTTCGTAGACCAGAACGCCGTGGCACTCACATACAACAAGCATTTGGACCTTCATGTTGCCTTGGAACCCGACTTGAAAGCGGCAGATGTACTCAAAACTGCCAAAGCGCCTCAAAAGGAATGGAGGTTCATTACCACTCTGTCTAAGGACAGGCCAAAACCGTCGACGAACGGAGTAAAGTCTGAGTATAAGTTAGTCTCTCCATCTAAACTGGTGGTTGATTTACACGGCTACCATGTGGGAGAAGCGGTGGAACTAGCAAAAAGAAAGTTGATGGAATGGTGGGCTGAGGAAATGGAAGAACGACAAGCACATGGAATCCTTTCAAAGTTCGGAACCAAAGCCCAGTTTCTTGAACCGCTAGATGTGGTCGTCGGAAGAGGGCTTCACTCCTCGGGCGGACCGAAACTTCGAAAGCCAATCATGGAAATGCTTGAGAATAACCGGTTCGTTTTCAAAGAGGAGATTGGCCGGTTTTGTGTCATAGGTAGGCAAATGTGATAGATCTTTGTTTGACCCGTATCTGACTCAAAGAGGTGGTGTTTCCCCTTCAAGCCTTAAAAAGCCATCTTGATTTTTGACCACACGAGACAATGAGACGGTTATCACCATCCGCTTGCCGAGTCATGCTACACTTTGAAACTCCAAAAAATGTTCTTCCTTATTCAATCATCTCTCCACTCCACAAACACCTCATCTGTTCTGAACCTTTGAGTGCAGACTGTGTTTTTAAACTCATTTACCTGGCCCATTCTGTAGCCAAGTAAACCGGCGTGTGCAATCATGATTCCATTATCAATGCAAAATCTTTCATCAGTAGCATGGACAGACCCGTTCTTTCTATCCTTCACCATCAATGCCATCATCTCCTGTAGACGCACATTCGAGCCGACTCCTCCCACAATCAAAACTTGGTTACTTTGCACGTGTGCCATTGCTCTTTCTGTGATTTCAACCAACATGGCAAAAAGAGTTTCCTGGAGAGAGAAGCACAAGTCTTCAGCAGTGATTGGTTCACCGGTCTCTGCATCTGTGAGCTTTTTGCTATTGTCTTTAAACATGTCTTTTGCGATCTCGTCAATATAACCTAGAATTCCCGACATCGAGAGGTCCATACCTTTGACGGTATATGGTAAAGCAACGAGGTGACGTCCCTTTTTCGCCATCTGCTCAATATTATAACCAGGAGCAGGGTCGTTGGGAATCCTAAGAGTACGAGCAAATCTGTCCAAGCAATTACCGATAGCAATGTCCAATGTTTCTCCGAAAATACGGTATCTTTGTTTGGAATATGCGATAACCTGAGTGTTTCCTCCCGATACATAAAGTACCACTGGATTCTGGGCACCGGTGATCTCTCGCCCCATCTCGATATGGCCCACACAGTGATTGACGCCTACTAGCGGCTTGTTCCATAGCTGTGATAGAGTCCTGGCGGCAATAACCACACTTTGTAACGGAGCCCCCATCCCAGGACCTTGTGTGAAGCAAATGCAATCTATATCATCACCACACAAGTTGGCATCTGCAAGAGCTCTCTTGATGATCCGGACTACCCAGTTTCTGTGGTGTCTAGCGGTGTCTCTCGGGAGGAAGCCTTCTCCAGGAGGCGTGATGTATGTGTGTCTAACGTTGGAGAGAACCTCAGCTGGGTTCTCTTCGGAAAGTTGTCCCTTGTGGTGCTTAATTACTCCAACGCCAAGCTTATTAGCCGACCCTTCTAGTCCTAATGCGAGGTAAAAATCTCGGTCGGATCGAGCATACTTATCTAGATCGACCACCATGTTTTTATAGTTTCTAGGCTTTGGTGGAATTAAAGATGAACATAGGGAAGATATGCAGGCGGTTGTAGTGAACGCTGGGGAACTTAGTCGAATATGGGCAAATGATTAAGAGTTTGAGGTAGAGAGTAGATGACAGAGGGTGTTGATGATGATGATTGTTAAAATTTCTTTTCCTATTTTAGTAACACACAAGATTTCGGAGAAACGAGCAATGATTCTCAGTAAGTGAGCGCGATGTAAGAATGGCCGCAAAATAGAGAATTCAAAAAAGAAGACTATTAATGTACAATAGAGAATTTTGATGTGGAATCAGAAATATAACGAGGTAACAGTACAAAAATTCGTTGCCCGTCGATTACAATCAAAAAGCAGGTCGTATCCCTTCACACATGTAATTATTCTTCGTAAGCACCTTTCCACAAGATCCTCGATCACCGTTATATCAGAAACAACAAACAAGAATCTTTCCGATTACAATTCGTCAAAATGCTCCCATTTAGTTCTTTCTAGTAAACCAGTTGTTTTGGCATTTAAAGATTGATTCAATTACTACGAGTCTCAGCGCACTTAGTGGTGTACAGAAACATAAACAACACTTCTTCCCCAAAAACCTCCCGAATTAAACCACAAAATGGCTCGTTTGGGGGATATTTTAACCTCAATCGAAGCCCTGTGTGATACAATGAGCAAACTCGAATTTGATCCTCCTGGAATCTTTACAAACGCCATCATCAACAAACCCGATGTGACTTCCCTAATACGCGACCCTTCTGAAGCTGAACTGAGTCTCTATAAAATCGGCAAAGGTTCGGGCCTAGGAAGCCTGATGCTACGACGCAAGGATGAACAGAGCAAATCTGACAGGCTTGTTGATCTACAACCTCAAAGGATTGACGGGAAAAGGGTTTTTGAGGAAGTTGACGGCGGTACTTCTGGCGCAGTAGTCCAGGTACCCCGGTTGGTGAAAGTTCCGGATGACGACAAAAAGGCCAATATCGATGCCATGTCCTCGCCAACAAAAAAACGTTATATGAGCCAGTACAAGCTAATATCTGCGGATGTGTTAGAGTCTGAGGATTTCGAGCTTGTTTTCACCACCGCGAACAATGTGCTCGTGAAGTACCCGAATATTGTGAATGATTCCGACATCAAGGAGACGCTTAATAGCATCAGGCAAGAATACGACCAGCTTTTAGAAGAAACACAAGCTCTCGAGAAGGCAGTACAGCGGCAAAAGGACGAGCTTGGTGCCCAAGGCGACAGTATCTATGAGCTCGAGTCTCCAGGTAGAGACGTGGATGAGCTCATCAGAATCGAAGAAGGGCTCATCGAGGGCCTTGAACGGGAGCTCGAGGCAGCAAAATCTTAGTTGATAATTCTAGCTACAAATAACGACTACACGAATAAATATCGAACCAACTATATTACAGGAGTAATTAGATAGCAGACAAAATGTCAGAGTCACCGACGTCCAAAATGGCCATGGTACCGACTCTGAACAACTTACCGCAAACGGTACCCAACTCGTTGTTGCCACCGGCGAAGTAGTAGACCTGGGTCTTGGACAACATAGCGTAGTATTCCAACTCAGACTTTCTCAAGACTGGGGTGTTACCGGCAATGATGATCAACTTAGCCTTACCAGCTCTCAAGGCCTTGACGGTAGACTTGTAGCCCAAGGTGTACTTACCGGACTTCATGACCAAGCCCAACTTGGCGTTGACGTTATCAGTGTTCTTACTCTTTGGGGCCTTTTCATGTTAGTAAATAGTTGGATCGATGGGTCCAGGTTTCAAGGGATTGAAAGCGCCAGCGCTTGCTTGAGTCCCTCAGACTGAGTAGATGAAGATACTGACCATCTCTGTGTATTTAGTGTTTCACTCCGGTCTATTGAAGATAAAGAAGAAGTATTAAGAAAAGGTCTTGAAAATTTGTGCGCAGAGGGTGGTGCACCGACACAGAAGAGCGTTTCGCAGTCACTCGAATCACGTGGAACCACTACTCATTAACACAATCCACCGTTATCTATTTCCATACTCTTTTTTGAGGTCAGAAGAAAGAGTTTGGGAGCTATTAGTCTCAAACATGGACAACCTTTGTAATCTAGCTGAAGCTGGAATGTATGGGAATGATTGAAGTAGGTGGTGCTGTGACAACACTGGACACTGTCTTCTCTACCACGGGAAATATTAACAGAAGGATCTACAGCCTCTAGATTCTGCTCTATTCAGTAAGCTAATTTGTAGAAGGAACAAAATTCCAGTAGACTGGCCGAAGAAGGCCAGATTTGAAGTTTCTCACGTGACTCCATTTGCTCAAGAACCTCAAGGTTGTGGTTTAATATTCCTGCATGACCCCCCGCGGGCTCCACCAAGTAAAATTTTTCGTTCTCAATTCTCATTCTCTTTTCCACCTAACCATAGACTTGGTATGTATCGATACTGAACTTTGTTATAGATCACATCGTGGCAGTCCCAACATCCATCACAAGATCAAGATCCCAAACCACTGACTGCTGTCAAATTCAATCGCCACCAGACCTATAGCAAAAGCACAATACAAACTCGTTACTAACAGGCTAGAAAAATGAAGATCGAAATCGACTCCTTCTCGGGTTCTAAGATTTACCCAGGTAGAGGTACCTTGTTCGTCAGAGGTGACTCTAAGATTTTCAGATTCCAGTCCTCGAAGTCTGCTTCTTTGTTCCACCAGAGAAAGAACCCAAGAAGAGTTGCTTGGACCGTCTTGTACAGAAGACACCACAAGAAGGGTATCTCTGAGGAGACCTCCAAGAAGAGAACCAGAAGAACTGTCAAGCATCAGAGACCTATTGTCGGTGCTTCTTTGGAGCAGATCAAGGAGAAGAGAAACCAGAAGCCAGCTGAGAGAAAGGCCACCAGAGAGGACAGATTGAAGAAGGCTAAGGAGGCTGCTAAGCTCAGAAAGGCTGAGAGAAAGGAGCAGAACGCCAAGTCCGCCGCCCAGGGTGCTCAGAACAAGTTCTCCAAGGCCCAGCAGAAGGGTGCTTTCCAGAAGGTCCACGCTACCTCCCGTTAAGTGTAACTCTGTAACTTAAATGCTAATACATACGGTTTCATAAAGACCCAGAGGTGTAGACTAAAGTTTGTATTGTCCGCTGACGAAGTGGCCCCTGTGCGTTTCTCCAGGTTGAGCACTGAGCACTATCTCTCTGTTTCCATGGCTGTCTACGAAACCAAAGTAGAACGACTCCGTGCTGTGGCAAAATGCTAACGTGGCACGAGTCTTTTGCTGAATCACAGCTATAACACCGACGTAAATCATACGGTCATTGTGATCATTGAGTCCTGATAGCTGCACTGTCCTGCCATTGTCAAGAATACTCAGGACCATCACTTCCAGAAAGTCTGCCCACTCATCAGTCTTCACACACTGAAGAAGTGTGTCTGCAACGAAACCCGCTAGTCTCATTCTGATGATATCGTCGCCATTGCCTGTGCACATACAGTTGACACTATCTTCTCCAGCTTGTGCGGTAGCTACTCCAGCTCCATAGATACCAGCACAGCTAACTCGTCCAGGTACTTTTAAGAAGGTGCCTCCCGAGGATGTTGATAGCGAAAGATGATTGTCAAAACACATAACTCCTACAGTATCTTGAATTGATTGTTGTGGAGCTGTCGGTAGGTCTCTGTAACTGTCATATAATCTTTTTGCAACCGGCAGAACCAAAGACGATTTCTCTTCAGTTCCGTAGTTATCCTTTACAAATTGGTATTGTAGCGTTGATGGCTTCAGGAGCCCAAGGCTTCTATTGTTGTCGAAGTCCTCATCAAGCTTGGCTTTCATGTGGAGAGTTTCTAGTGTGGGTGTGATCTTATCATCTATCCCAATAAGCGATAAGATATCGGTTTTGTCATCCTCCGACACCAACACCGTGCAATCGCAGGAGGCATTTCCAAACTTATCTAGGGCAGAACCGTAGCCTGTGTTTGTGAGATTTGACTTCTCAATGATGGAGCTGCATTCGATAAGAGACTTGGTGCGAAGTGCAGACTTGAGGAGCTTGGTATATCTGTCTTTCAAAGCAGGGGAATGATTTCCGGCGCCGACATGAACCACCAAAAAGGTCATCGCCTGGAAATATGCCTGCCAATGGACAGTGGGACAAAAATTAAGTCAAAAAGAAAGTGGTCCCTAGCAGGATCGAACTGCTGATCTTGGCGTTATTAGCACCACGCCTTAACCAACTGGGCCAAGGGACCAACTGCGATTTCTTGGGTATTTTGGTAAAATATATTCAATCAACTTTTGGGAGTAAAAATAAGCATAAAATCGGATTTGAGCGTCTAGATCTGTCACATAAGGTATCCCCAAGGTCTGGGAGCCTTATGGGGGCTCCTAAAAGCTCGAGGAGAGGATATTGAGGGGTTCTCCAACGAAAACAGCATTTTTACATCAGTTGGGTATGTCGAGATGTATTTTGCCATATCGAAAGGAAAAAAGGACTTCTTTCAAAATTATATTGACCAGAGAGCCATCGCTAGTATTTAAGGGAATTGGAAGTGCCCCAGAGTCCATGTATTTGACGAACTGCCAAACGAAGTCTCCCACACCCTTCTTGCCTTCTTTTACACTCAAGATAGTGGGATATAGGAGTTCGTTCAATTTCGTATTTAAAGGTTTAGACCAACCTTTAAATTTGTAGAAGCTGGAAGAAACAAATCACTTCTCCTCATGAAACGTCAAGCACAAACAAAAAGAAAGAGATTTAACACTTTAAAACCAAATTGAGTCTCCCGCGGTTTGAAATGACTCGACTGCATCAGGAAAGCTCCGAGTCAACCGCTAATTTAATGTGCAATTGTCTGAATTTCAAGAGTCTGTGGACAAAGCAGTAAGAGCCGTCTCCCATATATCAGTTCATAGGCAAAAAAAGAAAGTCAGAAAACCCGCCAAAAGACATGAAAAGAGAAAAGAAGACAAAACAAAGCGTAATGGCCCCCTCAAAAACCAATGTTTTTTGCTGAAAATGGAGAGGCTCAAGACGACCAAGCATATTCCGTCCATCCTCGGGAGGCTTGCACCATAGAAGTACAAAGCTCGGCGCTTATTTTACACGCCTTTGTGAACATATAACTCCATCTTTTGAAAAAAGTACTTCTTTTCGAAGACGAAAAGAAAATAATTCGTCACAAACGGGATATCTCGTAAAGGGCTCGCAATCATTTCCCCAAGATCTACCACGCAGTCTATGCAAAGTAGTTAATTTTCGTACACACCCACGTTGGATACTCCCCCATAGAACAAATAAAAAAAAAACTTGATATCATCTTAGATTTGATAAACGTCAAATCTAAATCTTCATCTTAATTCTCCAATCCACATTAATCCAATTTTCCGAGGTTCAAATAAGAAACAAGCATGGCTTCCTACGCCTTCCTGCAGAACAGCCTATTTATCAAGTCACTTTCTTGATGTTTGCCCCGGTGCTTATATATCTTTTTCGTTCCTATACTACCTTATAGATTAGTCCCGATATGGGTCTCCGATTACGAACTCCTCGGCTCGGCCAGGGCGTCTTCAACGACATCAAGGCTCGAATTGGTGTCTATCCCTCTGATATCAAGGATGCCTACAATTATAGAGTCATCCCATCTGTGGTCTTTATCTTCTTCACCAACATCCTACCGGCATTAGCATTTTCACAGGATATGTTTGATCGAACTAATAATGCTTACGGTGTGAATGAGGTGCTCATGAGTTCTGCCATAGCTGGTGTGGTCTTTGGCCTCTTTTCGGGCCAACCGTTGTGTATTGTGGGTGTGACTGGGCCTATCGCCATTTTCAGTTACACAGTGTACGATATCCTAAAAGATAGGGGGACCCCATTTTTCCCATTTATGTGCTGGGTCTACCTATGGTCGATGGTGATGCACTTCATCGTCGCCATCTTGAATTGGGTGACATTTTTAAAAATCATCTCCAATTTCTCCTGTGAGGTTTTTGGGTTTTTTATTTGTGTTATTTATTGCCAGAAAGCTGTGGCTATTCTCAGTAATCAGTTCACAGAGATGGGTGCAGCCTCTGGCTTCTGTTCCGTTATGATCGCCCTACTTATGGTTATCTTTGGACTCGGATCGAACATTTTTGGGTCAACGCTTCACTATTTCAAAGCTCCAGTGAGAAAAATATTTGTTGACTATGGCGTTCCCATGGCTGTTATCTTTTTTACTGGCTTTGTGCATTTTGGTGGCTGGCTAGATAACGTTGACCTAGCTCGTTTGCCTACCACTAAGGCCTTCCAGCCAACAAGCTCCAGTGAAGAAGTAGGAAGAGGACACGGCTGGTTCATTCATTTTTGGCCCAACGAACACATTTCGGTGGGTGACATGTTTTTGGCTTTACCATTTGCTGTGTTACTTACCTTCCTCTTTTACTTCGACCACAACGTCTCCTCATTGATGTGTCAACTGAAAGACTTCCCATTAAAAAAGCCAGCATCGTTCCATTGGGACTTCATGCTTTTGGGCTTGACTACTGGAATAGCAGGACTCATTGGTATCCCAGCACCAAACGGATTGATACCCCAAGCACCTCTCCACACCGCATCCCTCGTTGTCGAGGATTTCTCAACTGGTCGCCCAGTATCAGTTGTTGAACAACGTTTCACAAACACAGCACAGGGCGCAGCCACATTTGTTTTAATGTCAGGCCCATTCTTGGTTGTTTTGCACCTTATACCCCAAGCAATATTAGCCGGTCTTTTCTTTATCATGGGGATCAACGGTTTGAGTGGAAATATTATTGTTAACCGAATAAGGTTTATTTTCATCGACAAACAGTATATCATCGAAGACCCACAGTGCCCTGAATACTTTAAGGCCATGCATGCTATCCCGAAGGAGAAGCGGAAGTGGTTTTATTTATATCTTCTATTGCAACTTATTGCTGGAGGAGCTGAAATCGCAATTACATTAACCAAAGGCGCCATTGGATTTCCAGCAGTGTTGGTGTTCTTTGCCTTATGTGCCAAATATGTGTGGCCATTATTTATACCCCGTGAAGACTTAGAGTACCTCGACGGGGCTGTCGCCGAAGACTTCATCATCAAGAGTCTAGATGTACATCCGAAAAGCGACGAGAACTTCAACCCACTCACAGATTCGACAACAGCGTGAAATTGATATTTAAACTAAATATAGGTATTGACTGCTGAATTCACGTCTAAAACAAGAAACAAAAAGGCTGCCGAAAAAAAAAAGGAGTGGTACACACCCCTTGAAAAAGCAGCTCGGGTACCGAGTTGACTCAGTCAATGTAATGCTGGATTTTTTTTCTTTCCTTTCGAATTTTTTTCTTTTTTTTTTTTTCTTTTCATAATTTAAACTTGTGCAACAAACTTGAAAACTGGCTGACACGGCAAAGCCGACGCCGCAAGCATTTTTAATTATTGGAGACTGTGCAAGTAATGCCTTGTTTTCAGGCCTGGGTAACCAATTGCAAGCTCAGGTAGACAATGCCAAATAGCATTGCTGTAATGACGAGGGCGACCCTTCGTATAAAAGATGCACCAGACTCCCCATTTTGAACATGCTGGTGAAGATGAAATAAATATGCAGAATGGAGCAAGGGTCTTGGTTATTGAAGGAATGTAAATTCAGTGAGATGGGTGGGAAGGAGTCGGATGTGGGAGTTACAACTGCACGTTGTCAGGCAACAACCACTGCTCAAAATTATCCTTCACTCTCAACTGAACCTCGGTGGCGGTAGCGTTGTTGCTATCCTTACCGTTCAAGTACCCAAGCTCGACATTCTTACATCTCTGGACAGCAGCCAAAATAGTCTGGTCCAACAAGTCGGCCCTCTGCTTCTCGTCCGAGACCTCGAATGAGTTCAGAATACCGTTTGTGATGATCTTGACCCTCTTGAAACTGAGAATCACATCCAAGTCGATCCATCCTTCGGTACCCATATTCTTTCTCAAGAAGATATCTCTGAGTAAGTTCTCGAGAGACATGTAGTAGTCAATCTGCTGTGTTAAAGCTTGCAGGGGATCCTGTTTGGGGCTAATGGGTGGAGGAATCTGGACAGGCATTGGGGCACCATAAGGCAAGCCTGGGATCATACCCTGGGGCATAGGATGATGAGGAATATGAGGCACAAATGGCATCCCCATTGGGCCACGGTAGCCATTTTGATATGCACTTTGAATGTTGCCAGAGCTGTTGTTTCTTCTGTACTGACCTGGGTTGCCTGTTCTGTACTGCCTCTGGCCGTTGAAGTTGTTGTAGCCCTGGTTGTTTGCGTAAGGGTTGTAGTAACCATTATGTTGCTGGCGGTTCTGCTGAGGAGGCTTGCCGTTTTGCACGGGAGCGCCCTGAGGACTGAACTTTCTGTTAGGTCTCTGACCCTGTTGACCTGGAGTTGTGGCAGCACCAGTGCTATGCCTCTTTTTATCCTGAGGATAGCCCTGAGCACCACCCTCGACATCGTTTCCGGCAGCATCTTTTAGGGCGTCCTGATCAACCTCGTCATCGTCCTTCTTCTTCTCGTTCTTGAGAGGGTCGTCCTGCGATGGAGAATCAGGTCCAACATGCTTTTTGCGGTTAGCCTTGGTCTTTCGTTTAGATTTCTGCTGGCCACCGGAGACGTTCTGGGACCTCGGCGAGGTCAAAACAACCTTGGCGTTAATGGGCACCCACTTGTTAGGTTTGATGAACTTGGTGGCTGCCTTGTTAACTGGCTGGGCGAGCGGCAGAAGGGCCGGGGCCTTGTCTGGCGTAGGCCATTTGTGCTCATCCACAGCGGCGTTATCGTTGGAAGCAGAGGAGCCCCAGACAGATTTCGTGGGAACTGGAGCAGGAGCTAACGACTTCTTTTCTTTCTTTGGTGCAGAAGCGGCACCAGAAGGCTGGTCCTCATGAGAAGTTTCGGTGGTTTTCTCCACTTCAGGCGCTTCGGGGGCGACAGCTTCGGGGACAGAAGCAGAGGTCGACGACGAACGGGAGGTTTCTGAAGCCAGGTCAGGTTTTGGGCTGGAGCCATTTGCAGCAACGTTAGCGTATGACATGTTGACCACCGAGTACAATAAACTTAAACGGGACTTGTCGACGATGAAGACAGTCAGTAATTAAAGTGGGTAGTGTGGAAGGGAGGTCTGGAGACGGTTTTTCCCTATTTTTTTGTTCAGTGAGCCTAGGCGACCTGTGAAAAAACTGGACTGGCACCTGAATGAAAAAAAAAAAAAAATTTAAACGCAGTGACAGAAGCTCCGATTGTCAGCGAGGTAACGTGAGCTGGATCGGGTAAATACGCAAAAATCAGCCAAGTCGACAAGAACTGTAGCAACAGGACAATTTCAGTAGCAGATCAGATTGACCAACTAGGAAACTCTGTGGAAGATGGAGCCGAGTGAATAGAGGTCGAAAAAAATTATGGGTTTTTCGCACGAACGCCAGGCCAGAGACGGCAGGACCAGAATTATGGGAAAAATCTGCCATGTCGCGCCAGTGACTGCGAAGATGCCGTGGAGGGGACGGAATGATACGAGTAATAAGGTTTTGATTTGAGGGCGAGGAGGAATTGGAAACGGTCTTTTTGAGAAATTGGAGAAATTGGATCCAGGTGTATTTTGCCTTACCAGAGCCTTGCGGTCCATGAGCCAGTGGGTCAGAAGCATGGGTGTCCTTGGTGAATTGAGTAGTTGAGCGGTCTTGGGGCGGTGATGTATAGAATGGTTGAAAAGAGAAGGTTGACTGATCTCAAAGGGCCAATTCTGTTTTTCCCCATGTTTATTAATCCAAATCCTACACTCTTTATTCGCATTCTCTCAAGGCCGCTTTTCTAAGATCGTGATTTGTTCAGCGCGTCTACGACTCACTCATGGCGACTCACTCATGGTCCCGCAGCCATTCCTGTGAATGCCTCAGATTGTAACTTATTTATTTTTCTTGAACCCCTCCTTCTAATACTAACACGCTCTGACGTGCATCCTACATACCTCTCGGCCATAGTGTGGGGCCGTGTTGGATCCCAGCCAGTTAGGCTCGCAGAAGGGTCTTTGAGATCTCGGGCCAAATAGGTCTGTTTTCTCAAAATCGAAGCCTGGGGGTCTCGGGATGCGTATATTGCATCAAAACAGAAACAGCTCCACAATTCCATTCCAAGGATTTCCGAAATCGTCTCTTCCTTTGCCCCGATCCCTCGGCTAAATCTGGGGCACCCTCACCAGCCTTTTCGGGGTCTCCCCATTGTGTGCACGTAAAATTACTCCACAAAAAACGTCCATGCCCACTCGGCTGTTACTGACAGGCTTTTTTGCAAAATTCTCATTCTTCCCTTGCTAGAATCAAGCAGCGTGGAAGTCGCCCGGCCTTTTAGAATAAAATCACATTAATTAGCTGCTAGCACAACCCCAGAACGTTATTTCCTGAAACAGCCCCACTATGTCCATATTGTCAAACCCCCTCTACAGACCCGTCCTTGAAGCCTTGCGCTCTTCACGCAATGGTATCGTCTATGGTGGAAAGCTAAGGTTCTCTCACGCCTTGGTGATCAACTTGTTATACCGCTCAGGCCCTTTGGCTCCTCGTCTCAAGCAGGTCTTGAACGCAACCAAACAACACACCATCGTTTTGGCCTCCTTTGCCTTCATATACAAGTCCTTGGTCAGCTTCTTGAAGCAAGACAAGCTCATGGGCGACAACATCGGCCTTATTAAGTTCATTGCTGGTGCCCTTGGCGGATGGGTGGTGTACTCACAGCACTTTGGGGTATTTAATCCCGGCATCACGCACCAAATCACCTTGTACTGTTACTCAAGAGTGACCTTGGCGTTGGGGAAGATTCTCGTGGATATTCTTTTGAACTGCCGCCAGCCCAAATTGAAGATTCGGGGCGAAAATGTCTTGTGGAAGGACTTGACTGAAACACAGACCAAGCGCTTCAAAGCCAAGATCTACAACAAGTCGTGGAAGTACTTTGCGGTGCTTGTGTGGGCGCTTGTGATGTTCATCTACGACTACCACCCACAATACTTGCAGTCGTCGTTGAGACACTCCATGGCGTATATCTACGATACCGAGATGGACAGCTGGGCCAACTGGGGCCAATTCTTTGGCATAAACTAAGTCGGCCCGCTGAAGCTCCGTACCGGTCATCAGAGCTTGCTGTTACCAATTTACAATTCACCTTGGGGAGTGGGGTTGATAGCCCTTGGGCTTGGTAGCTTGAACTTGACATGCATGACAGTCTTTTCCTGGCATGATTCACTGTTCATTGCACCGTGCTCTCCTGAATCTCAATCCCCATTCTCTAGATTCAATATATTTATTTGACTGCAAATGTGTGCTTGGTCCGTGTCGGTGAATGTCCGCGATACTGTTCTGTGCATCTGGGGTTATCGGTCGACTTGCCAATACCAACCAACTACCCAAAGTGGAAAGATAAATATGATCAAAAGCCAACAGACCAAAATCACAAAAAGGACTTCAACTTACCCTCCAACCCAAACCCTCTTTTATTAACACCAGGTAGGTGACCCCGGACTTGGCTTCTCTGGGCTTGTTAACCACTCTAAAGCTTGACGCGAAATTAATACACGCGCACGTGACCACTTTGGCACACCGTGTCAAGAAAGTGCTGCGAAATATATTTGTCAGTTCGCTGTTAAGAGTTATACTTCTTTATCGTTTCAGCACACATTTTCTCTGAACACATACCCGTTTGAAAATGAAGTTCTGGAAGTTCTCATCCACTGCCGTTGCAGCCCTCCTTGCCTCTGTGTCCGTGGTTTCTGCCGGTGGCCCAGCTGACGGACAAGCTGCTGCTGATCCCGACTCTGCTGTGGTCAAGTTGACCGAGAAGGAGTTCAAGGGCTTCCTCGAGGAAAACCCCTTGGTTTTGACTGAGTTCTTCGCTCCATGGTGTGGCTACTGTAAGATCTTGGGCCCTGAATTTTCCAAGGCTGCCGATATCTTGAATGAATCCCACCCTGCTATCAAGTTGGCCCAGGTCGACTGTACTGAGCAGGAGGACTTGTGCCACAAGCACGAGATCAGAGGCTACCCTACCTTGAAGGTCATGAGAGGTCCTTTCCAGCAACCCGACGACTACGATGGCCCTCGTGACGCTGACGGAATTGTCAACTACATGGTGAAGCAGTCGCTCCCTCCAGTGCAGATCGTTGAAGACGCCGATGCCTTCATCGCTGCCTCCAAGGCCGAAAACCAGCCATTCATGGTCCAGGTTTTCCCCTCTGCATTAAAGAAGAAGTTCCTGGACAGAAACGAGACCTTCGGTGAGTTGGCTATCGCCAAGAGAAAGTCAATGTCTTTCTACTCCATTGAGGACGATGCCGAGATCGCCAAGCTCGACAAGGCTGTTAGCGCTGACTTGTCCAAGTTGGAGGAGCCTGCTTACTTAGTCATCCACCCTAACCAGTTGGATGACGTGAGAGAGTACTCTGGCGCCGGTGACAGAGAGTCTTTGGAGGAGTTCTCGGTCAATGCCAACGTTCCATACTTCGGTGACATCAACAGAGACACCTACTTGACCTACATGAGCTCTGCTTTGCCCTTGGGTTACTACTTTTACTCCCACATTGACGAGAGAGCTGCCGTTGACAAGTTCTTCACTGCTCTCGGAAAGAAGCATGTTGGCAAGATCAACTTTGTTGGTTTGGACGCCTCCCAATACGGCCGTCACGCTGAGATCTTGAACATGAACCCTGAGATCGTGCCATTGTTTGCTATTCAGGACAACTCCAACAGCAGAAAGTACGGTATTGACCAGACTGAGAACCCCAACCCATCCACTGATGATATCGAGAAGTTCGTCGACGACTTTTTGGCCGGTAAGGTTGACCCAATCATCAAGTCTGAGCCATTGCCTACTGAGGAGGAGATTGCCAACCAGGCCGTTGTCAAGTTGGTTACTCACAACTACGATGATATCCTCAAAGACAACTCCAAGGATGTCTTCATCAAGTACTACGCCCCATGGTGTGGCCACTGTAAGAAGTTGGCTCCAATCTGGGAGGAGTTGGCTGAGATCTACGACTCCAAGAGCGAAAACTCCGAGGTTGTCATTGCCAGCCTTGACCACACGTTGAACGATGTCGATACTCCTATCCCTATCGAAGGTTACCCTACTCTTCTTTTCTACCCAGCCAACGGTAAGGTTGACCCTAAGACTGGTCTCAGAGAGCACCTTCTCTACACCGACGGCAGAGATGCCGACAGTTTGATCGCCTTCATCAAGAAGAACGGTTTGGGTGTTGATGGCGAGGAATTGAGAGCTGCAAAGCAGATTGTCGAGGAGGAAGCTGATGAGGAGGAAGCTGCCGAAGAGGCTGTTGCTGAGAACATCGCTGAACACGACGAATTGTAAGATATAGTGCTTTTTGAATTCTAAATACAGAACCGATAGTTTATGTAGCCTTGGGACCCCAGATCTTGACAAGTTTGTCGTCACCAACGGAGCTCCAGAGCATTCCGTAGTCCTTGCCTTGCCCGACTGGTTTGTAGAATCTGTTCCAGTCGACAGAGTTACAAAGCCCGTGATGTCCACGGATTCTTGTAATTAATTGGCCCGTTTCCAACTTCCAGATATAGATATAGCCATCGTCGCTTCCACTGAGGATCAACTCTTCCTTGTTTTCAGGAATATTGAGATATCCAAAGCGAGATCTCACCATGTAAGTAGCCTGGCTTTGGCCAACGAACTTCTGTTTTAGAAAAGGTCGTTGGAACTGTTCCAAAGGAGATATGTCCCAAAGCTGCAATTCTTCAGGTGCGATGCTTAAAAGCATGTACTTGTTATCAGCGGATACGGTACATGAGGTCAATCTGCCATTGAGGCTCAACAGAGCGATACGCGATGTGGTAGCAGCAGGGTCAAACAAATCCGGGATTTTGTAGAAGAACACCTGTTTATCGTTGTTGGCAGTGATGAGTACTTTACCGTTAGCTGTGATGGCAAAGTCATTGATGCGATGAAACTGCTGGAGAGAAGTGTCGGAATTTTTGTCGTCGCTTCCCGTACCGGCGTTGCTAGTGGGTTCGTTTCCGGTGATCGAGGACCCCGATATGTCTGGATCGGAACGAGGATAGCTGCCTGCAATGCCAGCCAAGTTCTGAGCCGATTGTTGAGTGTTTTCGTCATCAAGAACAGCCAGCCACTCATCGGCGTCACTATAGAAGTCAAGTACCTCATTGCCCTCCACGGTGAAAACTTTAAGAACCTTATCGGGCGATCCAACGATAAAATGCGGAGTAGAGCTTTTCTTATATGGCAAGAATTCACAGGGCCAAGTACGCATGCGCTCACCAAGAGTGAAGCAGCAAATAAGCGAGGTGAGCTTGGTGTCATCCATCGACCTTGTGATTCTCTTGCTCTGGGTGATGTTCTCAACGTGCCAGACTCGAATGACCGTGTCTAGACAACAAGTGACAATATACCTCTCATGAGGTTCCCAACAGAAGTATATGATACCCTTTTTCTTGTCTAAAGCAGGCTTGTGGGTTCCAGTAGCGAAGACGCTCTCCTGGTCTTCAGCGTTCGCGTCCAATTCTGCAATCTGAACAAAGCCATTTTGGACATCGTAGATATTGCACGTTCCATCAAGCGAGCCAGTCGCCAAAAACCGGCCCAGTGGAGAGAATTTAGTGAACCACACCTCGTCTGTGTGGTCTGTCAAAGTGTGAAGCAAATGAATGGGAAGATCGTCTCTGCTTGAGTTGTTAAGCGGGAATGGGCGAATCATCGACATAGGCAAGTTGTCTGTGAAGTAAGGCTCAGTGCGAGGAGGCAAGTAGTAAAGCGACCTCAGCAAATTGTAGAGGGTAGCGCTGCGGATCAAGCTATCAAGGCAATTGGGCGGGATATCGTGGTAGCTCCATTTTGACGATGTAATAGCCTTATCGCTAGAAACAGAAGACAAGATAGTGTGGAGAATGTGGGAGAGCCCATTTCGCAAGCGATTGAGGAAAGCAACTGGTTCTAGCGGGAGACGGGCCTGAGAGATGTGAGAATCCGTCAAGGCAACCTTTGAATCTAAAAGTTGAGATTCAAGGGACTCGGGGTTTGGAGTTTGCATCACCAAAGCAAGAAGAAGGGCTGCTTCCTTCTCCCGAGATAAGGCTGACGCAATATTGGGTGCCTCGGTTGTTGCGGCAGCCAAATCCACAGCATTGTACGCTTTGGTCACATCAGTTTGTAGAAAAGTTATTAGCGTTTCAGGAGACTCCAGCAATTGGCCAAACGCCTTGAGTACGATCTTCTCCAAAAAAGCATAACGGTGAACCAAGTAGACGCACAATGCCCTCTGGGTAGAAGTCAATTGAATGCGGGAATTGGCAAAATCGAACTCGTCGTTGCAGCTGTCAAAAGCATTAAGCGCCCCGTCGTAATCGCCATCGCTTATGAGCTCGTTTAACAAAGACAGAAAGCTAGCTTGGTTTGAGTAGCCGCCAGCAACCAACCTGCCCTTATTATCCGACGAAGCAGAATCCTGGTTTGAGGCTAAGCGCTTAGCTAGCATTTCAGCCACCGGCGCATGACCCAAATCCTCCAAGGTCTTTCGAATGAGCTGGAGTTGGAAATCGTGAGACATGCTTGGAGATTATAGAGTAGGTGGGGAGAATATGGGGGAGGTGGTATCACACCAGTACCTCCGGGACAGCGGGAGACTGTGGGACGGTTCCTGGAGAAGTTAGGAAGAGGCGAGGGAACAAGCAAGTGATGAGGGTGGTGAAGGTTCTGATATTAGTGGGGTGGAGGATTAGTGGATGATGAAAGATTTCCATTGTGTACGTTGTCCGGAGGATAATGATGTGGTTGAACCGCATTTGAAGGGGAATTTGGGGTGGTGGAACGCTTTAGTCTAGTCTCATCCATTGACGGATACGACTTCGAAAAAGATATATTTCATGACATTTGAATCCGGGCATCAGCATGCCAGTTACTCTTAGCTTTACAATGCGCGACAATGTCGTCGCTGCCTCAGCACACCTTGAGTATATGGCGCCAATTACGAAGATTTTCAGCTGAAAGTTGGTGTATACTTACATCTAAATGCTTTAAATGTATATCATAAACGTGAAGCAATTTTCTTCCCAACTGGTGGAAATACATCGGGCCATGCGGATTGAGGCAGCGACGACATTTTGCAGCCACTGTGAGCCTCAGGAATTGCACTAACAGAGTAGATACACTCTATATTTGAAGTATCTCCTTGGGTTATTTTGTTTAGGGCTCAAAAGTATACTGAGATTTTCTACAGACAGGTTATTGAATCTAAGTCCTTTTTGGCCAATTGTGGTCGATAAGTGGCTTGAAAGATCCTACATGTCCAGACGGTTATGAGTGCCACCTGAAACGAGTCCCTACTGTCTCAAAACTTGAATTTCATCCTTGAAAACCTAATTCCATTCGTCATTTGGGCAGTGGCATAGCTGGTAACACAGCTGGCGCTTTGGAAGGTTGACATGATTTTACTTGAAGAGGCGTTTGAAAAGTCAGAGAACAAAGATCAGTGGGACAATTGTGAGGATTGAGTGACTGGACTGTGGCACGGATGAGGGCCGAGAACATGAAAGTGGGAACAAGGAATTGAGAAGGCGAAGGGAAACAATTCTTTTTATTCTTTGCTTATTAATCTCATTTAAGCCCTCGTGGTGAATGTGAAGTGGGGAATGAGAGAGCGTTGCACCTTGCAGACAGCGAGACTGGGGAAGCGTGAGAACAGAAGCCAGTATTGAGAGGGTGGAGGACAAAAAAAGGACAGCAAAAGAGGATAGAGGGACTGAAACTGCGACTGAAACTGCGACTGAAACCACGACTGAAACTACGACTGAAACTACGACACTTTAAGAAGGACACTGGAGGTTCACTTGGTCTGGGCTGGCCGTGGCGACGAAGAAATCAGATGACACCTACATCAAGTATGGCGGCACGGCGATTGGAAACAGATAAGGTGCCACTGTATTGGGAAACAGCCGTCCGGTAAAGATAATATACAAAAATAGAGCACAGGAGGCACGGCACCGTCGCAAACGCACGGTGGTTCCATTACGCAGAATCCAAAAAAGACAAACCAACGGTGACGCGGCCGAAACAGCCAACCAGGCTGGGGCCCCAGATCCCGCTGCAGAAGACGTGACGCAGGACAAAAGGACACATTCTAGAAAGCGTAACGTCAATAAAGCCTCCATTTCTCAAGCCCTGAGCGGAGAGGGGTGCCGTTTTGTGTAATTGCCAGAGTGCAACGGCGTTTTCACCATGTCGGTCAGCCATAGCAGGCTTGGGTGGGGAGGGCATGTGTTGCAATTGGCAGATAAGGGTAAACGCGGGTGCGGAGTCCACGTTGCCTAGGTGGTGTGAATTTCAGAGCGTCAAATTTCCCATCACAGGCCCAGGGTTATGGGCTCAGGGTAGCTGTCAAGGGCGCCGCTCAATTGCCCAGACAGCCGCGCGGCTTGAGCCGTTCGCGGTAAACGTTCAGCCCGTGGTCAGACACAGGCGGTGGCAAAGAGAAAAAGGAAAGGCGTGCAAGAAAAAACCCCTGGCCAAAACACACCGTGCGTGAGCACCCACGCAGGCGTGAGAGTGATTCAGTGTTTACGAGGGTCAGGCGCAGAAGACAGGGCCGAGGCCGAATGGGCTGAGTTCGAAATCCACTTCCGAAAGTGGACACTGCGGTCACATTGGTGTGGTCCCTGAGCCGCCAGCCGGGCCAGCGGTCAGACTAGCTGCATCCTGTCCGGGGTGTCATGGATCTCGCGAGATCAAGAGTCGCTAACGGCAATACTGGAGACTGGGAGGTGATGGAAAAGATTAGGAACTTGAGGACGAATGGCACGGGGAAAACGGGGGGGTCAACTGTGGACCTCTTCATCCTTGACTTGGCACAATCCTCCACAACCCAATTCGGTGTCCGCGTTGAGTCCAGCTAAGCTATGCTACCACTGGATTCGGAACGCAGGACCCTCGTCTCCAGGCTAGAGGCTTGAAGGGGAAAGCCGCTCTGCGGTGCGCTTACCTAAGCGGCCCTGGCCCAAATACCCATTGTTGCGGGCCCGAGGTCGGTGAGTCATCAGCTGGAGTAGGAATCCGGGATGCGCCAAAACAAAAGCAAACGCGAGTAAGCCACTATTCCTTAAACTCGGCCACTGCTTTGTTCCTCCGGGGGGCCGCAGAGTGATGACTGCAAAAGTCTCCCAAGCTGACGGCCGCGCAGCCTGCAACGAACACCACCTCTTCACCAGCCAACCAACGGCCAGATCTCCAAGTCATGGGGCTGAAACCAGCCAGGTGCAGTAAATCTGTCTTGACTAACGAGCGCTTGCCTTGGCCTGCGTCCAAAAAAAAAAACCTCGGAGTCTCGGTGGCTCGCAGCCTCAGAACTCGGTCCTCCCCAGAACCAGACGTACTTAAATATCTGCCATCCTTGGTCCTGCGTGAGCAAGACACATATTAACGCGGTGATTCCTGCTCCACACGAATTCTTCCTCACTCCACCAGCGGCACGTCTTGTCTTTAGCCATGCCCCAACGGCGTCTGAGACACTCGTCCGTTTGTACTTTTTGCAAACGTCGCAAAACAAAGTGTGACAAGGGCAATCCTTGCAGCACCTGCGTCAAGTACAAGAACCCACACTGTGAATACGATGGGCCTGCTCCTCCAATCAAACGCTCCCCCGAAACGTATGCTGAGACCATAATGAATGGCTTCTACAATAACCATCGGCCCCTGCTATCCCAGAGCCGCTCCTCCTCCCGTCAGCAGGCCCTGCTGGATGACCTGCTATATTACCCAGAAAAACAGCCAGCCACTGCACCGTCTGATGTCCACACCGAGTTGGAAATGCTCAAACGCAAAATCTCCGTGCTCGAGAATTCTGTGAAGCTCTCTAAATCAAGTGACCCCACGCAGATCTGGTCTGGCGGCCCCGATGACCTCTCCTACTTGGTTGGTTACCACCCATATGCCTCCGAAACCGAGGAGTTCTCCTTCCACAACCGCTACGTGCCATTCTTTAACCACTGTGTGGGCTCGCCTCGCCACTACGGGCCGCTCAACTGGATTGCTTTGATCAAGATCGACAACGCAGTCAAAAGCATGTTGGCCTACCAGCACAGAAACGTTCAAATGAAGCGGCAATTCTTGAAAGATCAGGAGAATATTGACGAGCAGGGTGATACACAGCCCTCGGATAAGCTTTTCAAGGATAAAATTTACCAAAGTGACGCCTTCAACGATTTCTCTTTCCGAGAGTCTGTCCGCTCCACTCCAAAAGAAAGGCTGGCCATAAGGCAGAAAATGAACGAAAGAGCCAGGGCTGTCGGTCTCACCTATTACGAGGGCGGCATCGACTCTTCCTTGAAATTGCTCGATAAAATTGAGCTCATTTTACCCACCAAAAAAGTCATCTGGCTTCTACTCGATAGGTTTTTCGACCGCGTGGTATTGTTCTTTCCGTTCGTGGACGAGTTTGACTTCCTCGATCACATGGAGCGTATCTTAGGCCCCAGAAACTACAAACACGAGAGGATCGAAAAGCTCAATGTCGAGAAGAAGACCGACTTCCCGCAGCTAGGCATGCTTCTAATATTTCTTCGGTTGGCCTACTTGACTTTATTCTCTAATCTTGAGTCCGAAAACGAAGCCAAGTACAACTCGACGTCTTCAAATCCTGAGTTACAGACCGAGAAATTCCTAATGCACAACCCCATAGATATCGACATTCTCGAAGTCGCCGAATCCTGTTTGCAGCAGTTCAGCTACTTGCGTTACTGTACTGTCCCGATCTTACAATTGGCGTTGTACATAAAGCTATATTATTTGTACTCGCCGGAGAATGGAGAGGTTCCTGAGGACTCTCACTCACAGTCCTTCACTGCTTTGTTGATACACATGGCCATCAGCTTGGGCTTACATCGAGAGCCTGATTATTTTCAACAACCGATCAGAGATGACCGAACGAACAACCTTTGCCGTAAAATTTGGACCTTTCTAGTTATCTTCGATTTGAACGGTGCTATTGCAAATGGCACTCCCATTTGTATTACCAAGGGCCTGTTCGATACAAAAATGCCCTATCATAAACCAGGTAATGAAAATCTCAGAAATTTGGAGTCTGAGTTATCGGTTATCGAATCATTCTCAAGAATGGAGCTAGGTTACGAAGCAGTGCACAACACTGTGCAAGCTATTACCAGTGTTAAACCCATGCCGATGTCCAGACTTAGTAACATTTTAAACGACATGGAAGTTGATTTTGTGAAAGACTTGACCAGCGTCACTATGCAATTGAATCTGGAATGCTCGCTCGCGGAAAGAAGAGCCAATGCTTTGAGGACCAAGATATATTTTCAGGCAAACTTTTTCTTCCTTGGTGTGAACTTCCATTTGTTCAACTACTATGAGAGCAATAACAACTTTGATTTGGCTTATTTTTACTTGAAGAAGGTCGTTGTGGTCGCTATCTATAATATGATGCCCTTCTACGAAGACTATGTGGAAAAGAGCAGCTTTTATTTTGAAGGCACAACCGATCTTGCTATCACACCTAGTTTCCAGTCACTCGTGCATAAGTGTTTGATCGTGATCCTGGCGATCATGGCGAGAGCAAGATTCTCTGTTTTGTTCTTCGAAGGTCTTCCCACGCATAATAGCAGCTTAATGACTGATCCTGACTATAAAATTCGTTATGATCTCATCCTGCAAACTTACAATTTGTCTTTCAAATGCTTGAAAGTCATTTCTGATACGCTTACAAAGTTGAGTAGCAGGTACTACTACAGCTGGAGATGTGTGAAAGCCCAAAATGCATTAAGACAGACGTTCAATGGAACGGACTATTATCTTAATTGGTGTAAGGGAAAAGAATGCTACCCCAAATTCTCCAACGAGATGCTTGACGATCTCAACAAGATCTTGCAAGGCTCTCTTGATCGTGTCAAAAGCCCTCAAGCGCGTGACCAGGACCCTGTGGTTGAGCAACGGGACGTTCCTGCCATGAGTGCTTCGACCGTCCATTCGGACTACAGCGCTCAAAGTGCACCAGAGTTCGTTCCAACCTCTAATGGAAATGCCACGAGACATTCCTCTGTTGAAGCCGGCGATAATACGAATGTTCCAATTCAATCACAGGATATCGATAATCTTTGGATGCAAATGATGACTGATAAGCCGCAAAGAAACAGCCGTATTTTACGCGGTCGCACGCCTCCCTCAATGGACATCGACTTTAGTTTGGGAACATTTGATCATCTCATTTATGATAATTGGGATACCGCGAATGATGCTATGGATGTCACGGGAGATGTTGCTCCCGAAAGCATGAACTTCCTCGATTCTCAAAATCTCGAAGAGATCATCAGGCTGGTACCGTGATATCTCCATGGAAAATCACTCGATTTATGCCAGACTCTATAATAATTGTTGCTAGATCGCTATTTTGAATCTATTCAACCTATTTAAGGCACGTCATCATGCAACCGAACGACGTGTTCCATCTTTCAGTTCCAAGAGCAAAGTTGCAAACATGTATATACGAAATTTCAAGCTCGAGATCTCCAAATGTAGACTTTATTTGCTGATTTGAGCACTAAATCAGATTCATGAGGTCTGTTCAGTGAAGTTGACAAGACATCTTCATGTTGTAGTATGCACCCAAGTGTCTGTGGGTTGATGTTAGTTACAAAATGTATAGTCAATTGGGCATTGAAAGTATTTTGGGCTTGTGACTTGGGAACCTCATACATGCTGGTGACTTTGACATATTCACTTGGATCTGTGTGGGGGACTTTGTTCATGTGAAGAAGACTTAAATATTCGTAGTGATCATGTGGGTCTATCTCTGACGTTGCGCCAAGGGGGCTCAAGTCTGAGTCCGGGCTAATTGGCCCCGATTTGAGACGTGGTTCTTTCTTGAAGGACGCTAGTGATGCAAACTCCTTGTCCAGGGATACCCTCAATGATGCATTGGAAAATACTCGTTCTATAAGAATACGAGGATCTTTCCCGTAGCGTAGATTCTGCGGTGTCGGGTATTCGGCCGAGGCAGAAAAATACGTCTCTGTATCAATTGACAGCTTCACTGGTTTATGTTCCTTGAAAGTCAAGTATCTGTAGATGTAGTTGTTGTGGAAGATATCATCTCTGCTCAAAAGAATGTCACAACGCGTTTCATTCGTGGAATCGAAGACAAGCAGAGACTGGCCGTTTGTCAACTCGATCCAATATTGACTGCCCGTTGCTTCACGAAGTAGAACGTCAAGGCCATTGAAGCCAGTAGCTTCGTAGTAAAAAGATCGTGATAGTAGGGATCGAACGTCAAAGGATTGTGACAAGCTTATGATGCTAACCTCATCCAAAACTTGGTTCCCGTAAGTTCTAAATGTAGGACCGTCGGCCACTTCATATTGTAGCATGGTGTGATCGATGTCCTATCAGTCTGTTAATGATAATCTCGATGCTGCAGATGTGCAGTGCGATGAGTATGTTGGAGGTTTATCAATGAGACAAGTCTCTTAACAAGTCTCTTAACAAGTTGAACAATCTTCGAATTTTAGAGCTCAACTATCGTACATAAGGGAATGTATCTTCATCAAAATAAATTAAAAATTGATAATTTAAGAGGTGTTTTTATTTTATGGCGTATCTAAGAAATGAGCAATATGCGTCTTTTTGCACGCATTTTCGTGAAAGTGCTAAATACCAATATTTGAATTACCAATTCGTAATATTGTTTTCCGCTTCTCCAAAGACAGACTCACCCTCGTTGTCGACAGATACAACGTGTTTGGCCCAATCTTCAAACACATCAACCTTACCCGCGGCGTCATCAAAGTATTCGGGAAGCTCAGTGTGCAAAAAGTCACGGCAGTACTTATCAATGACTTCAAAATCGAGAAGGAAAGCGTCGTGACCCTCTGGAGAATCTAACCTCTTCAAGGTATTATGGGGAATGTGAGCACCTAAGAGCTGCTGTTCACCGTAGGTGAAAAGTCCATCTGATTGAATACCAATTATTAGGTGAGGCGCCAGTAAGGTCTCCAAATACTTAGGCAAAGGATCGGTCTCGCTGTCGTCGCTCTCAATCTTCCCTCTTGTGATGTCATGCGTGTCAAGCTTTCTGCTAATAGAAATGTAGCAGTTTGCGTCAAAACGCTTGACAAACTTGTCCCCTTGATATCTCAAGTAAGACTGGGCGGTGAAATACGTCTGTGGTTTATCCGAGGCCAACGAAGCGCTCGACGATGATCTCGACCTACGAGATCCCTCATTGTGCATGAGCCAGTTTTCTTCATCTGTGTTTTTTGGCAATCTGATATCAGGTTTGACAGGCTCCCTGGCTTGTTGAGAAGGCAACTTGCGCCCGAATCGTGTCTCGAAGGAGTTTCTTGACCTATAGGTGAGTAAGGCTGCCATTCTAGCTGCGCTCAAACCACCGTCTGGTTTCAATCCACTTGAATTCTCAAAGTAGTAACCGTCATCGTAGAACGGATCACTGAATATACATTGCCTCTGTGTTTCGTTCCACGAAATGCACCACGCACTTGCTCTAGCTGCAGTTGCAAGTGCAATGACAGTTTTGACATAGCCGGTGCCATTATACGTTGAGGAATATTCGAGTGCTGCCATTCCACCCATCGAACCACCGATAACACAGGCGATCTTCTCCACGCCTAAAGAGTCCAAAATGAGCTTTTGAATTCCAAGGTCATCCTTCACCGTGACTAGAGGAAAAAGCGGGCCGTACGGTTTTCCTGTGGCCTTCTCGATGGTCACCGGTGAGCAAGAGCCATATGGCGACCCTAGAAAGTTGATGCAGATGATGAAAAATCTAGAAGGATCGAACGTTAGGTTCGTTCCAAGAAGTGGGCCCCACCAGTCCTGAACGTCTGAAGAGCCCGTGAGCGCATGGCAGATAATTAAGACGTTGTCCTTGTCTTTATTGAGTCTACCCCAGGTTTTGTACGCCACAGGAAAATTGAAAAGCGTTTCACCACATTCTAGCTCGTATTCTGGGATCTCGACAATTGTTTGGCCAGGGACCATTGCGGCATAGGGATTTGATTTCCGGTGTTCTTCCGTAACATCTTTGTAAGTTGGATTTTTCATGACGAATAGGCGAGATTAGCGATCTCTGATTCTTGTTATGGGAAGCGACAACAGTGTCGAGGTACAGGCTCTTCGATATGTATAGTTCTTCTTGGCGATTGAATTCCACAGTTTACAACGTGTTTGTGTAGCAGACTTAATTTCCTATTGGCATGTAGTCAGAACCGATATTCCTACATTACTCACCTTGTACTATTTCACGTGATCAGCTCTTGACAGATACGGCGGTGATTCACACTACTTGACAACAACGCTCTACATTCGCGAAAATATATGTGTTCATTGATTTCGTGATCGGGTTCTCCTCAAAAAGAGACCCATCTCGCATTAGTAGTGTCAGATGAACATTAGTAGTGTCTATATCTTCAAAACGCATCATCCACAGTTTAGTTTTTCGTTTTCGCATCCTTATTGTCTCATTATGCCAGGTATTGTGGCCGATCACCCAGCTTTACTTTTTTTTTCTTCACCAGATTCAGATTCGCTTTCTCGGTCGTTGTCTTTAAAAGTGACATCGTCTTCGCTGAAATCGTCACTTTCATCGATGTCATCACTCAGGTCACTCTCATCCTCATCAGATCCGCCCATAAAGTACTCTGCAATATTAGGTGTCTGGAGTCCAGATCTGTCATCCTTCTCAGTGTTGTATCTGGTAGTAAGCATCAAAGATTTCGAGTAGGCAAGCTCCGAGTAAATAGCGTCTATGGCACTAAGAACGCCTGTTTCATGTTCCATGGAGTGTGCAACAGCCTTAGCCTTCTCCAAAAATTTCGGCTCCCTGGTGATCAGCTTGAGTGCTTTGGTCAATGACTTAGTGTTCAAACTCTTGAGTGCAAGACCGACTCCCAAGTCTTCGACTCTCGAAGCATAGAAGAATTGATCTCCGAAGAATGGCTTGATGATAGTTGGGGTTCCACTTCTCAATGTTGCGCCTGTAGTTCCAGATCCACCGTGATGGACAGCAGCATCCACTTTTGGGAAGAGCCAGTCATGGGGAACTGGCCCGCAATCGTAAATCAGCGAAGGAAGCTCCACTTCAATCTCGCCTTTGTCTTTGCTCAACCTATCGGACCAACCCTTGTTCAAGATACACCTGACACCCAGGTTCTCAACGGCTTCAATCACCGCCTTTGTCAAGCTCTTCGCATCGTTGACAACAATCGAGCCGAATCCAATGTATACGATCTTTTGCTTGTTCTCCTCCGCTTCTTTGATAAAGTCAACCAACTCTTGGGGCGGATCGTATGACGAGTCTCCTTCGTCTAAGAACCAGTACCCAGTGACCTTCACCCATTCAGGGAAATCCACAGCTGGAGGGAACATCGATGGAGAGATGTTATAAATGAAAGGTACCTTGAACTGTTGCATCTTCGACAAACTTGTCTTGGCGAGACCCAACTTCTCGACTCTCCACTTGTTGACTTGACTCGAGATACCTCTCCAGAAAACGTTCTCAAACATAACATGAGTCAAAAGATTATACGATCCGCCTCTCTTCGAATCTGGAACAATGAAGGCGTGTGGGTAAGCTCTTGTACGAGTCCATGGCATAGTGAACGCTCTCATGTAAGGAATTCCAAGCGCCTCAGCGATATGAAGGCCCGCCATAGCAGAGGGACTTTCGATAAGAAGATCTGCACCTTGACATGCGGTCCAGCTGGAGTCAAGCAACTCTGTGATCCAGCTTCGGAATTTCGAGCTCGCCTCTTTGATGAAACTCACGGACATGGAGCCATGAGTCACCATCAATGACATAAGCTCAGCCGGATTTCCTGCAATCTCTTTAAAGTTGATGTGATGTTTTTCAATCCAATCTTTAAATTCAATATGGGTAGCAATTGTCACAGTGTGACCCTCCTTCATGAGACCCTTGCCCAATGCGATGTACGGTTGCACATCACCTCTTGACCCAATGGTCAAAAGAGTAATGTTGTAAGACTTGGCAGGTTTGACTTCGGTAAAGTAGAATAAGGAGTTCTCAAAGATCAAAGGAAATTCGATTCCAGACGCGGTACTGATCCTGTCCTCCAAATGTCTCAATCTTGAACCTCTGACTCTAACCTTCGCTAACCTTATGTCAGTGTCACGCAGCTGATTCTTCGTCGTTCGCTCAAGAGGCTCCTTCTGCAGAGGGTCCCGGTACTTCCCAGCATGGCCCCACTCATGAGCCAGAGGAGCCCATGATTCATCACCATGTAAAGCCTCGAGTTGGTTTAAAATCATGTGTGAGCAGTCATCTCGACCTTTTTGAGAACCAAACTCCATGACGAAAGACTCCATTCCCAGCACAGTGATTTTGAGGCCGGAGTATTTAATTCCACCTTCACTATCACACGTTTCAACGTCTTTTAGGGGCAAGATCATCCTTGTAGAGACACCTGGTATCATTGACCGGAAGCATAGCTTGTCGCTCCCCAAATATAACTTGCCATAAACGGGAATTGAGCGCTTCAAGTGGCAGTAATATGTGGCGATCAATTTGCTCTCAGAATTGAGGGAGAAGTGCTTCCTGAACCTTCTTTCACTCACCTCTCTCTCACCAGCATCTTTCACGAAGTACTTGTCGTCGGAATCAAACTTCATGTAGTGTTCTGGATTTGCAGACCACACACCGCCCATGGTTGAGACAGTCTTCACCTTTCGTTTGAAAGTATCGAACTTGCTCTTTTTATGATGTTCATCTTTATGCTTGCTATCATCAGTACCCTCAGTAATGTTTTCAGCAAACTCTTTGTAAGATTCAGTGACGGAAAGATCAGTAGAGCTATGCGAGTGAGGACGCTTTCTTGATTCATTCATAGAAAGGATTCTCCTCTCAACATCTTGATAGCTCCTCTCCGTCGCCACCAAGTTCAATTTAAGATTCTTCAAAGTATTAAGTGAGAATGGCTTGGGAAATTGAAGAACGACACCATCGTCAGAAAGAGGATTATATCCAGGCGACAGATTGTCGGTATGCTCCCACGGTAAAGAAAATGTCGGTGTTCTCAAACCAGAAACACTGCTTTGCTCACTGTCATGCTTTGAGGACGGTTGTTTGTTTATGCCAAGTAGTTTGGCCATGCTTCTGATGCGTTCATTTCCTTCTGAACCTGACATTTCCTCGTCCGACGCAATGTTTGAATGTGACTGTTCGCCGAACTTTTGGATTATGCGTTCGTTTAACTTGGCAATTCTGTCAGTAAGAGAAACGCCTGAAGCATATTCTGGTTGAAGTGTGGTGAAAACAGATGACAGCCCTTCATCAGAGGAGTCGTCATGGAAGACTTTCTTCGCTTTCCGCTTCATACGCTGGTTGAGGTTAGCGTGTGCTTGCAGTCTTTTAGCTTGGCTATCGTCGTACAATCGAGTGAACAATTCAACGAAATCCTTCCCCAAATGAAAAAGCACAAGGTGAAGAGTCTCATAGGGAGACAATTTGTGCTTGTTTTTGATCTTCAGGCGTTTTGGGCCGTGTGGAGAAACGTATCTGACTGAGAATGAGACAGGCGTCTCGTTGTCTTCGGGGTTCTCTTCATTGGCATCAGCAAGAACAAAATTTTTCTGGAATTCTATGATCTGATCGTAGGGAATCTTGTGGAGAACCTCTCGGCGAGAGTTGCAATTATGAAGTTGAAAGATCGCCTTTGTTATACTGTTGTACCAATGACGGGCTGCAAACAAACTTCCAGCTTGGAATCGGTACGTTTTGTCAGTACAGACAATCTTGAACCATACACCGGTCGACATTTCCTCTGAGGCCTCTTCCAAGTCGGCATCATTGATACTTGAAGTCTCTGAGCCTGGCTGGGAGGTAGAATGGCTGTGACTTGGGAGATGGAGTGAATCGCGGCCGCTTGAAAGTCGACTTCTTGGAGAAGAAATACCATCTGTTGTTCCAGCAGGAGGACTGCTAGGGACATGGGGCTCTTTGCAAAGCTCGCAGTATAAGGCATTTCGAAGATCAACAACTTTCTCCGGGAAGTACATGTCTGTGGGGGATGTGTAAAGACTCACAGTTTCTGGACGAAGTACCGCCCAGAACCTATGGGTATTTGAAAGAAGTAAACCCTCACTGACCTTCATGCCTAGAGTGCTCTCATAAAGCGACAAGTCTGGATTTTCCTGTTGAAGAGGATTATGGTCTGTAGTGCCTGGAAGCAAGGAATAGAAGCAAAAAGCTTTTTCAGTGAGGAAAGCATGCCCTTGCAAAAGCACATCTTTGATAAGCCAGACGTCAAAATTAGCATGGAACAGGTCATCTGAGCTTAAGTCGAGAGCCTCTTGGGTACGCTCGCCTATGAGCCAAGTCAATCTGAGTTTAGCGTTCTTCTCTGAATCTGAATCTGGCCCTTTTTCATTCGAGAACTTGATCAAAACGACCTCCTTGAGAGGCGTGATATTAAGCTTCTCCATAACTGACCGCTGCCAGGGGGTCCATTTGTCCGTCGGTGGTACCTCAAAAGATGGGTCTGTTAACTCGGGTCCAAGAGTGCTGGCGATTGGAAGCTCAGGGTCAGGATCCGGCTGGAATTTGCCACTGGTGCCGGTTGGAGCTTCAATTGTGAGATCTTGATCTACTTGAACCGGCCTAGAAGCACTGGGTGTTGCTCCACTCACCATATCCACATCATCATCGCTATCGGTTTTAGAGGGACCCGTCGTTTGCAGCGCGGTGGCCGACTCAGTACTTGCCGAGGTAGTTGATGCAGATGCTTTGGTTGACGACCGAGTTTTGGTAGGAGAAGGCCTCTTCTCTGAATGCTGGGACGTTGTCAGTTTGGAGTCTTCAAGATGATACTTGGAGTCTTTATCAGATTCAGCGGGTTCGAGATCCTCCTCCTCATCTTCTGACTCCGATTCGCTGCTCAGCATGGTGTATCCAACAAGACGTCCTCCCTTGCCTTCGAGCCAGGATGGGTTGGAAATGTCGCCTAGGACCTTCTTCCAGTTCTTGAGTGACCCCACGCCAGAGGACACATTTGCCATGGTCAAGGCATTGAGAAACAGATTCGATGCGTGGTCTTCGCCTACAGGCTGGGCCACATCGAAATTTTCCTCATCTTCTTCAATTGCCTTCTTTTTCATCTTTTGGTCGGTCCTGCCGTCCTCTGCATCGGTGTACTTCTGGTCAGCCAGCTCATCGCCACTCAATTCATCGTCGTCATCAACTCCACCGTGGAGAAAGGCAAATGACGACTGGAGCTGTGGAATCACAGCCCCTGAGATCTTGCTGTACAAGGGGAGGTAATTCTGGAGATACTCATGTTTGTCCTCTATTCCAAGTTTCGAGAGTTTTTCTTCGAGGCCTAATTTTGAAAGAATTTTACGCTCTCGACGAGCTCGAGAGTCTTTTGGCATGGGAGAAAAAGCGGTATCAGTGCCTATTGACGAGAAATAAGGTCACTTAATGTCATATATTCAGATAGAGGTACAATAACGGCAGGCTTGACGCGCATGCACACTGAGAGAGTTCTATAGAGATGGTGCATGACATTTACGCATGTGAGAAAGCTGATTCGGTCGGAGTTTTAGCAACAGTTTTAGCACCTGATCGAACCCACGCTTTGAACTTGTGGCTGATTGCGCGATTGTTCTGAAGATCCATAAAGATCGCATGCAATGTGGCCATGAAAGCGTTTGTGTTCTTTGTGGGGTACTATTGTTACTCGGTTAATCTTGTTCGATTATTCTTCCCCCGCTGACATGTGTGGGCCAAGCGGTTCCAGCAGCCCGGAATGACCAAACTTTGCGATTTTTTGCTTGAATTGTCCTGACTTCGCGTTGCATGCTGTTTGCTCCCGCCCACGGCCAACTCATCTGCTGGTCTTGGGTGTTGGCTTTATGCGGAGCGCTTATGTCATTTCGCAACCTCTTACCCTATTCGGCTTCTTCGGAGAACAAGTCACTTTTGAGCAATCTGTTCAAGCGGCTATCCTCGTCGGCGTAAAGCTCGTCGAACTCACCGTCCTCCACGATTTCCCCGTGCGAGTTGAGCACGATGATTCTGTTGCTGTTTTTGATTGTGGAGAGTCGGTGCGCAATCAGAATAACCGTTATCTGTCGCTCGCTCGTAAGCCGACCCAAATTTTTCATGACAATCTCTTCGGACCTGGAGTCTAATGCAGACGTAGCCTCATCAAGAATTAAAATATTCGGCTTTTTGATCAATGTCCGCGCTAGCGAAAGTCTCTGTCGCTGTCCTCCGCTGAGCTGAGCACTTCCGCTTGAAGTGGGCCCAATCACAGTATCAAGACCCTTGGGGAAGCCTTGAATGAACGCGTGTGCGTTGCTAAGCCGTGTCGCGTAGTCTATGTCTTCAGGTGTAGCATCTCGTTTGCCAAACAGTATGTTCTCTCGGATTGTCCCACTGAACAACAAAGGGTCTTGCTGAACGTAGCCAATGTTGCTTCGGTAAAAGTTGAGGTTAAGATCGCGGATGTTGTAGCCATTGACGAGACACTGGCCAGTATCCGGGTCGTAGAATCTCAAGAGAAGCTGTGAAATGGTAGATTTACCCGAGCCGCTTGGTCCAACAAAACACACATGTTCTCCCTTTTTGATTTTGATCGACATGTCTTGGAAAACCGACACATTGCGCCTGGAAGGATAGCTGAATTTGACGTTCCGCAATTCCACGTCGCCGTGCAAGCTGTCGACTTTCTTTCCCTTGCTGATGGGTATTTGAGGCTTCAGGTCAACCAATTCGAAGATTCGCTCCGCCGCACCAATACCCTTCATCAATTCCGTGTAGAAGTTACCTAGGCCAAACACAGACGAGCCAGTATACAACGCGTACATCATGAAACTAGAAAGATCACCAATTGTGATATCTCCGGAGGCTATGAGCCGCGTGCCCACGACAAGGAGTCCGATGATTGTTATATTACCCACGAAGCCGTTCATGGAGTAATAAATACCGCTCAATTTGCCCTCAGTCATAGACTTATTGAATATATGCTTGACCTCTGCGTTGAAATCGTGGGTTACGCTTTTCTGCTGAGCAAAACTTTGGATAGTCTTGAGCCCGTTGAACTTCTCTTCCGCCACTTTCGTCATCCCACCCAAGTAGTTTTGAATGGATCGGGAGAGTTCCTTTACACGCCGGCCAAAGTATGTTGACAGTAAAATTAATGGCGGAAACATTAGGCTCATGACCAAAGACAATTTCCACGATACCCAGCACATCATCGAAAGACCGACGATACCGCTGATTAATGAACGTGCACCGTCACTCACGTTTCCGCTCAAGGATTTGCTGATGATCTGGGTATCGCTGGATAAGCGAGATATAAGATCACCAGTGTTCATGCCATTTCCAGTGGGCCCCACGTCAAAGAAATACGAATCTTGCGAGAGTGTCTTTGCAAACAACCGAGACCTTAGTCTGGCCACCATCTTCTCGCCAACAGATCTTAGAAGGTAAATTCTTCCGAAGTTGAAAAGACTTCCACAGAGCAAAAGGGCACCTAGGCCTGAATAAAATTCCTGCTCCGAGAGGCCCAAGATTTTTTTTGCTTCGCCCAGCTTTTCACTTGAATCCTTCTCATTCTCGTCGTCTTTTGTTGTATCGATGATTTTACCAATGAAAAATGGTAGTGTCATTGAAACTGTGGACGTTCCTACTAGACATAAAAGAGCCCCCGCTAGTAGACCATACTCGGGCTTGGCGAGGCGAAATAAGCGTTTAAGGTCTTTGAAAAGCGAGCTTCTTGGATCCTTCGCTTTTTTGGAATCTGTGTTTTCTGATTTTGATTTCTCTTCTTTCGTGGAATACGACCTCGTTTGGCTTCGCCATCGCTCAGTCTCAATGCGATTGGATGATGCAAGAAGTCTAGCCAGTAGGGCAATTGAGGGTCTTAGCCTTGGTGCTATTGGGCTAAATCGACATAACGAAGGTAGTGCACCTCGTGAGAGGAACATGTATGGTGATTTGTTGAGTATGCGGTTCGATTTCAAAAGCGCTTATGTGAGGCAGATGTCAAAAGTGGCTTCTACACAGGCAACATCGTATCGCAGCGAGTTCGTTAAAATGTATGGAGATTACGGCGAATGATGACTAATTCTAGGTTTTCGTTAATTTGTCGTGGATGAAGTAATTGACGCTGGAGACGCATCCAATTATGCTTGGAAAGAGCTCACACCACGAGAGTGACGCCCTCATCCTTGGCGATTTGTGTCAATGACGCGAGAATCGTAGCATAGAGGTTGCAATTCTCCACTCTCACGGTGAGTTCAGATGGCAGTTCATGAATGTCCATCAAAAGGTGAGGCTCAAATCTCACCAAACCGCGGTTGTTGGATAGGTTCAAGAGACGGAGCTGGGGCAACTCGTCGAGAAACCTCACGGTTCCCTGGGTACCGAATTGTTCGAGGACATTGTTTTCGAGATCTAGCACTTCGAGGGATTTGGGCAAACATTTGATGGCGGTGGCAGAGAAATTAGAAATTAGGTTTCTCCGCAACGACAAAACCCGAAGGCCCACAGGCCATTTGAAGTACCCTTCTAGCAAAGAGTAGTTTTCTAGCGGGTGCAGCAGGCGAATCAAGTTGTCGTCCAACACTAGCTCTTGAGTCAGACGAAACTCTTCAAAAACCCTGCCCCATTTCTGCGGGAAATAATCTCCCAAATCGGTCAGAACAATACGCACGGTTTTCCAATTAGCATCCTTGAGGCTGGTGAGTTTCACGAACGTATTGAGAATCAGAGAGACCAACAGGGTCGGTGATTCTGTGGTGATGAGGTTCCCGCGGAGCTCAAAGTCTAAATTTTGCACAGAATGTAAATACTTCACCACCGTGGCAGAATCTAATAGCTCCCAGATCTCTTGGAGGTGCTTTTGGAATCGAGTGTAGTCCCTTGGGTTTCTCGAGAAAAATAGCTGGAGGTGTTTCGGCACCACGCCGTACTGGACATGTGCCTTGATGGTCTCGTAAATGTCCAGCGACGACACAAACTCAAATGGCTCGTTCAGTGGTGTCTCCGTGTTCGGAAATGAGATTATGACTTTGTCGGAGCAGCAAGTGATCCATAGTAGTTTGATCACCTTGTGTGCGCGAGGATCCTTGAATGGATGTAGCTGTTCAATGAGCGAGCGACTGTCTGATAAAGATAGATTTTGAAATACCCTGAAGATGAGTTCCTGGGGTAGGTCTAGGAAGTTCATGGTGGGAAGAAGGGAGATAGTGATGATGGCAGTGCAGGAAAACGCAGCGATAAAGGCTTGCATGCGAAAATGACCGTTGGAATTATGGCTACCGTTGATGATCATCGAGTGGTGGAAATTTCACTGGCTTTTGTAGGCCTGATGAGTCAAGCTAGGTGACATTTGGTTTGTTTCAAAGGTTTGGCAAATCACTAAATTCGTGCAGTGTGGACAATTTCTAGACATCTAACCGAGAGCCAATTGAGCTTTAGATGCTATTTGGGAGTGGATTTTTCCTTCACCAGTGCCTTCATTATCAAGTGGGACTGAATGTATTCGGAATTTCGGCTCTGTTGAGAAAAGCCGGGTGATGAATAGACCGTACTTCATTTAGAATCCAGTTGGGGTTGTGACATTTGGACTAAACATGAGGATATGTTTCTTTTCTCTTTCCTTCAAGATCCTCTCCATCAAAGCCTCCTTAGATCCTTCTTTTGTGGCTTTCTCCAACCTCTCGTGATCAATGGATGATGGTATATCGAGGGTATCAGTGGCTGCAAGAGAGCGCATACCAACACTTAAAGCCCAAGAAAGCACTAATCCGCATGCATTTTAAAACAAACCAGTTCGTTTCCCGGATCTGCGGACCTCAAAATCATTTATCTCTGCCTCTGCTCTCTCTCGAGCTTCATGTTGAATTGCCTGTTCTTTTCATTCACAGAATTGCTCTCCACAGGCCCAGTTCTTCTTCTCTTGAGCCTGCGTTCGCTGGCCTCCTCGAGCCCACGAACCATACCCTCGACATCTTCCTTAACGCCCCCATCCTCCTTCAGTTTGGCGTATTTCGCCTTATCGGCCATACTAGCGACCTCTTTCTCGTACGTAGCATGTGCTAATTCATCGAGATTCTTGTATCCACCTTTCGTCTTGTCCTTCTTCTGGGCCCACTCTTTCCATTCCTGGAGAGTATACTCTCGATCATCCTTGATGGCCTCATGCTCATGGCTCTCTTTGTAAGTGGACCGTTCTCGCAGCTTCTTCAACTCTTCCTGAACTGCTTTGTCATTTTCACGAATAGCGTGGTTTTTCTTCTTTCGAAACAGCTCCAAACGCTGCTGCAATTGAGGCCCCACTGCCATTCTTATTCTCGATGCGAGGCACAATTACCATACTAAATTCCGCCTGGTGGTCACGTGTCGGCAAAGGCCGGGGTCCAAGAATTTTGGCCCATAAAGTGTCAAAAAGTCAAAGTCTAATTAAGACAGGATTATGCATGACACTCCCAACTTCTATCGGAGACCTGATTATTCCCTGCCGTTATAACTTTAATGCGACGCACGTTAGATCTCGGAAGCCCTTCCGATTAGTGCGGGATCGGACCACCTGCGGAATGCCATATAAGCATCAGATGAGTTCACTTTGGAGATCACTTGTTTTTTTGGAATATGGGAAAAGAGAAGGAACTTTTGGAGTACATTGAATCGAGCGACAACTATGAGTCGTTGAGAAACCACCCAGAAAAGGTGATCGAGGCCATTGAGGAATATCTGACCACCAAAGGGGTCGGTTTCATGACCATTGGGCTTGAAAAGGGGCAGTTGATTATTGATGAAATGAACAAGGTTGTTCCTCAGATTATGATCGAATTGGGCTGCTACATCGGCTATTCGGCCATTCTCTTCGGAAACGAGCTCAGGAAGCTTAATGCTGGTGGTACTAAGGCTTCAGCCAAGTACAAGTATTACTCCTTTGAGGCAAATCCCGACTTTGCTGCTATTGCCCAGAAGCTTATCGATCTTGCTGGGCTTTCTGATGACGTTGAGATCATCATCGGTGAAGCAGGCAAAACCCTTCCTGAGTTCGAACAGCGTATCAACCACGAGAGCAAGACCTACACACCGGTGGATTTTGTCTTCATTGACCACTGGAAGGATCTTTACGTGCCCGACTTGCGTGTGTTGGAGTCGCTCAACTTGATTTACCCTGGCACTGTCATCTGTGCTGATAACATCTACCACCCCGGCGCTCCTGACTATGTCGCCTACGTCCAGTCCACGCCTCAGGAGAGACAGAAGCATAATGCAGCAGTGGAGAACCGCAGTGGAAAGATGTATACTGGGCGCTGGAACGTCCTCTACGACCTGAAAACTGTCCCTGTGAAATACAAGGACAGAGACTTTGAAGACGCCGTTGAAGTCACCCGCTGCGTGGAGTACCTTTCCGGCTGACTAAAATTGTAGCGGGCTGGCGAGCTAATAGCTTTTTGTGTAAAACAACCATCTTGCTTAGAATGCTTTGTAGTCACCGTTTGCAGCCATTTCTGCCACACCCGTACACCTCACCAAGTAGCCTTTGTGGTCAGTGCAGTAAGCATTATCAACCATGAGTGATTTGACACCGTTATTCAACCAATGCGTTGACATTGTCTCAAAGGAGCTCGGTGGCTCTATAAACCATAAACCATCCAAAAAGGAGCGTCCTCCGTATATGCTTGAGGATACCTACATCAAAGAATGTCTCCAGTTATACGTCAACCTTGTCAACCTAGCATCGTTTGTGGCCAAGATAAGGCCTTTTTATTTGCAAGTGAATGATGAATTTTCTAGAGCTGATCGCAGTTCGTCGCATCTTGGTATTGAAGAAAAGAACAAAATTGATGAAGAGTTCAAGATCAAGATCCAGCAAACATTTGAAAAGTTGAAATTCCTACAATCCTACCAGCGGAAACAGACAGACTTGGCCGAGTCCAAGAACCAGAAAAAGGGGTTCATGTCAACGTTTTTCAGCACGTCTGACATGAATCCAGAAACGTTGTATGACATTACCATTGCTTCCCATAGAACACAGGTATTACGATTCTTGAACGAAACAGCCGCAAACGTGAATCATAACTTCGAGTTGATGCAGAGAAAACGATACGACAGAGAGAGACAATTGAATCTTTTGCATTTCCAGAACATCGACGATGATGATTTAAACGATACCGCCGATCCGTTCAAGACCACCTACCAATTTGATGTTGTTGCAGACGAAGACGAGAACATACAAAAGGAATTGTCCCAGCTCAGCCAAGAGCAGATCCAGGAGCTCAAGGAGGAAAACAAGGAGCTTCTTACGCGAAAAACCAATCAGTTTAAGCTGGTAGAGAAGCTCCATCATTCTATACTCGATATTGTCAAGCTACTGTCTGAGTTGTCCACGCATTTGGAGACCCAGGCTGAGCAGATCGACAATTTACTCGACAACCAAGATCAGGTTGACATTGATTTACGCTTGGGTAACAAGACACTCACCAAAGCAACCAGCAGAAACAAAAGGGGCTCGAATTTGATCGTAACCACCTGCATCGTCTTGGGCTGCCTTATTCTTGTTCTAGACTATATTGTGTGGTGATTGGCATGTACTATCCATTTCTATAAATCCTTGACAATACCAGCACCGACGGTGACACCCTCGCGGCGCATGACAATCCTTCCCAAGGCCTTTCTATCGTTGAACCTCATCAAGGGCAATGCACGGTCGCCGATGACCTCGATCTCAACCTCGGCAATCTGGTTGGACACAAGATGCATCTTCTTCTTCTTGACGCCGTTGATTTTTATAACTTTGCTGATTCTGGCAGCGACAGATGCATTGCCTCGAAACATCACAAATGGGGTACCCACAAGAAGCGGTTTCGTGATGTTGAACATGTTCACAATGGCAGTGCAGCGCTTAACGGCTTTCGATGGAGAATCCAAGCTGACCACAAGGTCTCCTATGCTTATATCCTCGACGGTCATGTTGCGGAATTGGGAAGTCTTGAACCTCAACAGAGCACTCTGACGGGCGATAGCAACATCCACAGCATTCTGCTCAATAAATACACTCTGTACTTGCAAGTATTCCTCTGCTGGTTGTAAGCACACGGTCTGGCCCGGCTGGATCATGCCCAGATTGATTTTGCCCTTTACCTTGAATTCAGAGCTCGTGATATCAAAAATGTCGTTGATGGCCAAGTTGAAGTCGTTTTTCTGGAGCTCTTGGATTGAGTCCGTCTGTGAATCGGGACTTTCGATTTTGGAAAGTGCCTCAAGCAAAGTTGGGCCCTGGTACCATGAGAGTTCCTTGATTGAGCCTTCGTTCTTGACAACATTGTAGCCAGTCAACCCAGAAAGCGGAATGAAAGAGATGTTTTCTATCTTGAAACCAACCTCAGAGCTCGTGAGATAAGTCAGTAATTGTTCTTGGATCTCTTTGAAGCGATTTTCATCCCAGTTCTCTTTGTCCATCTTGTTCACGGCCACAATTATCTGGTCGATGCCCAAATTCTTCGCAAGTAGGGTGTGCTCTTTAGTCTGGCCATTCATCATGAAGCCAGTCTCAAATTCGCCATTTACGCTGTCTACCACGAGTAATGCAGCATCAGCCTGGGAAACACCACTGATCATCTGAGGCACGAAGTCCTTGTGCCCAGGAGCATCGATAGCCGTGAACCGGGTTTCTGGAGTCTCGAAATTGGTGGCGCATATATCAATTGTGACACCTCTAGACCTCTCCTCCAGGGTCTGATCCATGATCCAAGCAAGAGCGAAAGAACCTTTATTAGACTTCTCTGCCTCACGCACAAGCTTCACCATAGTCTTGGACTCCACGGCACCCACATCGTAAAGAATACGCCCTACCAATGTGGACTTACCGGCATCAACATGGCCAATAATAACAAATGACTTATTGGGCTTATTGAAGTTTGGGTTGCTAGAGACAACCTTGGCTAAGTCGATCGACTTGAACGGTTTGGTTGGAACAGGAGCCTTCTTATCGTCAGAAGCCAGCTCCTTTTTCTCCTTCTCATCGATTGTGAGCTTGCTCATGCCGCTTTCAAAGGCATCCTTTTGTGCCGTGAGGACAACGTCGTCAGGGCTGGGCGAACTAAAGTTTGACCTTGCTTTGGCTGTAAAAACGCTATTAGTATATGCATAAAATAACTCCGTGTTGTTGCGTCTCCTTTTCAGACACGGTTCCAACGATGCTAAATTGTCGCCAAATAGAAAGACAGATACCAGCTGCTCAGGCGAGAACAAAAGGTCAACCTCATCCACCTGCAAGCTGAAATTGATTGTCAGCTTTGGTATCGCAGATTCTTTCGGCGTAGGTAGTGACGGTTCCGGTGTGCGTTCCTCCAGTACCTTGCCTTCTTGCTTTGCTCGAGCTTTTTGCTTCAACGCTAGTCCTGCTAGGTTTGTCTTTCGTATCAACTTCGGCTTTTCTGGCTCTTGAGACTTTGGTGTTTCTAGTGGGGCTTTCAGAGCTGCCTCCCTCTGTGCCTTTCTAGCCTTTGCCAATGCAGCCAATTTAGACATTCCAGTGGGTGTAGAAGGCTGCTTTTCTGTGGGAGTTGGAGGTGTGTCATCAACTGGAATATCGCTTGAACGGGCTTCTTTGCGCTTCTTCGCAAGCATTGCAAGCTTTGACATTTTGGGTTCTTCTATAACAATTAGCATTCGTGGACTTAGGCAAATACCACTGTACTCTGGATGTGCAAAAACGGAGGTGCCAGTCTGCTGAGCACAGACGGTTTAAAATTAATCAACATACCTTTTTTCTTGGGGAATCGTGACCGCAACTCTTCGAGAGTAGGATCAAGCTCAAAGTAATTGTAGTAGATGGCTTCCTTGATACTCTGCTCGTCGATAGAGTCATTGTAGGTGGCGATGGATTCTTTCACCTTCGGGAGGAGTTCGTATAGAAGATCGTAGTCCTCGTCATTAAGGGCGTCTTCATGGAAGCCCTCTTCTTCCGATAGAATCTCATCGTCAATATCCATGGTAGAATGGTAGAGTAAGAAGAAATATGGATGAAGATTTAGAGAGGCAAGAGCACTGTGTGCAGATCTAGCAAATGGATGGAAAAAAATATTGACACCCGCGAGGTTCGAACTCGCGCCTCCGAAGAGACCAGGAATGTATGGTAAGGTGACCTTACCCTGGCGCCTTAGACCACTCGGCCAGAGTGCCAATGGATACAGTACTTTAATGTGCCAAATATATGAAGCACAAGAAAATGCTAACAACTCAAATAACTCAAGAAAGGAAAGCGTCAGAAGTTTTATTTTAGCGTGCGACCACTTAAAAACACTCAATAATCCCTACATCAATTTTTGGGACCATTCAGGCTAAAATAGGCCCTCCACCCAACTCACTATGTGAAGACAGCTATTTCTCCCTCATTTTTTTCATTCCACATATTTGTTCCGCACCCTTCCTGTGCATTGGCAGCCGGTCTAGTATAGTGGTCAGTACAGTTCGTTGTGGCCGAACAGACCCAGGTTCGATTCCTGGGGCCGGCAATTTTTTTGCATTCCCCGTATTCCCTTGTCCCACGTCCCGCCAATTTTCGTTATTGGTTCATTGAACGCCTCCAATTCAACCACCATGGCTGCGAAAAGCACACCTCACAAAAAGGCGTGCGCGCACCGGTAATACTATGGCACCTAGCATTATCAGTGAGATAGCGACACCAGAAGCAACTTCAACACCAATTTTTCACATGTCCTCAGAATACGTATGTACTTCGAAAGTCAAATTCACTCCATTTCTAACAACAGATTCCATTGGCGATTGAGAGCTCTCCTCTCTCCGACTCTCGGAAGCTAGTGAGGGAAAAGATCATACCCTGGGAAGGATTGGCTAGGGCCGGAATTATCAACAATGACCAGGCTGATCTTATCAAGATTTTGGAAACGCAAAACTCTGAGTCCAAGCGTGAGACTGTGTTGAACTCTGTGGACTTGTACTCCAAAACCATCTTAAACTTGTTGAACAAGTTGGAGATTAACTCCAGAGACGACGTGTTGAAGAGTGTCTTGGTCTTGTTGAGTGACCTTTTGACCGATCCAAAGGCGAAAGTGTTCTTGGATACTCTTTTGGATTTGTCGAAGGTGGACTCGTCCTTGCCATTCCATCCTTTTGTGAAGCACTTGGACAACAACGACCTGCTCATAAAGACGTTGAGTTTCTACAACTTGGTCATTTTGTTGGGTAAAGCAGCCAAAAAAGACATCAATGTGGATAAGGAGATCTTGATAAAGCTCTTTGATTTGGTGTGCTCCAAGGCCTACATTGGCGACACTGCCGAACAGAACCTGCAATCGATAGGAGTGCAATTGTTGCAGGACTTAATCATCAACAAGCATTACCGTGCGATCTTCCAGGAACACAATTTGGTGTCCAACTTTAAGAGCATAAACTCGTTGATAGAAGCACTGGCGGCGAAACCCAACAGCACCAACTTTCAGCTTTTGTACTATGTTTTCATGACCGTGTGGATTCTTAGTTTCTCGAGCGCAATCAACAAGACAATTGTGCACAATTTTCCTCAGCTTATTGGCAATCTCTTGACCGTCTCAAAGGAATCGATCAAACTAAAGGTTGTGAGGGTAGCCATCTCAACATTGAAGAACTTCGTCGCAGTCACCGTCAGCAGCCTGGAGCAGTACAGCGTTGTGAAGTTAGTATTGTTCCACGATGGTTTGAACGTTGTCAAGACAATCCAGACAAGAAAGTTTGCATCTAATGGAAGTGACGATGAGTTGTCGAACGACTTGGCTTACTTGAACGATACCTTATCTGAAGTTGTTTCCAGCAAATTGACCTCTTTGGACGAGTACTTGGTAGAGTTAGAGAACCCCGAATTGTTGAGCTGGTCCTCCCCTACGCACAAGTCGAAGGAGTTCTGGCAAGGCAACGCTCACAAGTTCAAGGACAACAACTTCAAGCTTGTCAAGAGAATGTTAGAGATTTTGAACTCAGATGATCTGCTGACAGCAAAGGTTATCATATTGAACGATTTACAATTTTTGATCCAGAACCTCGGCTCTGATATCATCACCTTCCTCAACACTGAGAAGGCTGGCCAGTACAAGTTGTTGATCATGACCTTGTTGGAGAATAACGGCGGCGACAACGAGTTGAAGTACGAAGCCTTGAAAACTATCCAGCATTTGGTGGGCCACGCATGAGAGAAAGAAAATAAATTCAGGTAGATTAGTTACTGCGTTGTAGTCGTGTTTGTGGATACGCGCCTAACATCATCTACATTTGATCCGCACCACATCTTCAACTCAATGGGATGCCACCTAAACAAGCCCCTAATAAATACCAGTACCGAGATGTACGAGAGCTTTCATTCAGAGATGGCGTCAAAATCCCTACTACGAAATCCGTGAAAAAATGGGAACACGATATTCCCTCCATTGCATCTCTAGTCGACAACGGATTCTACTACACTCCCACAAGAAAGAACCCGGACCAGGTCACCTGTTTTTGGTGTGGCAAGAAAGAAAATAGCATCGTTGGGGTCCAGGCTCTCGGCTCTCATCATCTAGCTACGAGCCCGAGATGTGCTTATGGGCTAATACAATCGAACATGGAATACTACGTTGCGGCACGAGATAAGGAAAAGTTCTGGCAGACTTTGGCCGAGGAAAAAAGAGCACCTGAGTCGGTCACACGCCCCCACTCCAAGGCTTCTGTCAATTTACGTGCTTCCACCTTCAAGGACTTATGGAAGCTTGATACTCATAAGAAGTGCACGGCTACCTCCAGAGACTTAGCTAAAGCGGGCCTTTACTATAGTCCATTGGATGAGGAGAATGACCGTGTTATTTGCATGTACTGTGATTGCCCGCTAGATCATTGGGACCCTGAGGATGACCCTTTGAGTGAGCACCAGGCTAATTCCTACGCATATTGCCATTTCCTAGAGACGCTATCGGGAGCTCTGTCTAAAGTAAAGCGACGGGAGAGCAACGGGGGAGAGCAATCGAAGGTAGAAATGCCAGACGCCTCTCTTGACGAGATTGATGATTCTATGTCTGCCACACCAGAGCCCTCTACAAAGAAAAGAGCCTCTGAGAAAGGAGAATCCAGCTCGCCCCTCAACGAGTCTGTTTCAAAATGGCCGTCACCACTGCCTTCACCGGAACCTGAGCTTCACAAGGAGTCTGAGTTTGACGCTTACGACTTCTCTATCGAAGATATCGAGGACCCAGACCACGGATCAATATTTGATAGCGGCAAGACCAAGATATACCTGAAGAAACACCGTTCTCGGAAACCGCCCCCGCCCCCACCAGAGTCACTTCGAAAGAAATCTGCTAGAGGTTCATTGATGCTACAAGTCAAGAAATCCCGAGAGTCAGACGAGTCCACTAATCGCTCTGTCACACTGACAAATGAAAGTGGTGAACTTCATAAAAGTCTGTTTACTTCAGTTAGTGCTAACGGTACGGCAAAGCTAAAAAAGACGAAGAATGATGAGTCTGCTGATGGATCCGTTGAAGAAATTGATATTGAAGTGAATGAAGAGTCTGCCCCAGAAGCTGCTCAAGATACATATGTCGATCTGATGGATATTGAACAATCGACGCCTTCAGTGGATGAAGAGTCCAAATTCACGATATCAGACGACGACTCGTCTTATCATGAAGACGAGATCAAATCAAAAAAAGCTCCAATAAGTAATGGCAAGCCAAAGAGCGAGTCTAAAGTCGAAAAGTCGAAAAAGCGGCTGTCGGAAAGCTCTGACGAGAGCATGGACTCTGATCGTTTCCAGCAGATTCTTGCATCTCCAGGTAAAAAGAAGAAGGTTAAACTCAACCAGGCGAATGGTGGCTATAAACCGAAGTCCGATATCCTCGATCTTTCTGGTCAAAATATCGGCGACTTCAACGAATCAAACATCTCTTACCATGAGAGGCAGAAACAGTCCACGGATGATGAGAATTTGCTGAAGAAGCCTGTACTCTCCAAGGAGCTATCAACCAAGACCAAAAGGTCAGCTTTTGACGATGATGACGACGATTTTGATTTCTTTGTGCTGCGCTCAAGGAAGCCGAAATCCCCTCGAAAGTCCGAATCCCAACAACAAGAGCCTAATGAGAAGCAGTTGTCTTCTATTAATAATAGTGCCTTGGCAGATATTTCGGCGTCCACGGATGTTGAAATGCCGTCAAATGGCAACCCTGAAAAAGGTGGTTTAGACCTCAAGCAAGCAAAGAAGAGCAATCATTACATTGAGGAACCTGATAAGCCGACCGCTCAAGAAGGCTCATTGATTAGAAGTTCTTCTCCAGAGCTTAATGAAGCTGTTGATGAAAGTGGCAAATCTAAGGTGGGGGAGAGACGGGAAGAAGAAGAAAATACAGAGAATCGTGAACTTAAGAAAGAAGAGCTTAAGGATAGCCTCAATGAAGGAGAAAAGCACCTCCATAATGGTGTTGATGATCGACTTCCACTACCCGAGCCTTCCCCAAGTGCTGAGGCTTCAGCCATTCAGGTTAATGACGATGACCAAAAATTAACCCTCAATGATGAGAATCAGAAGACTGAAGATCAATCTTTTGAGAATGAGGATAATAATCAAGATGCTGATGATCATGATAACACTGGAAACTCTGCAGATGTCACTAAAGAGGAATACATTGATACTAGACCCGACTTGGATAAGGAAACTGCCAACCCAGAGCCTGAACCGTCTTCTACTAATATCGTAGTTCATGACGATGCAGAAAACTATTCTGATCAGGGCAGTGACTTCACTCTTTCTCCTTCATCCTATGGAGAGTATGTCAAGGATATGCGAAGTATGGAGGACGAATTCGTGGATGCTTCAGCGATTCAAGAACCAAAGAGCGGGAGTCTAATGATCAGTGCGAGCTCGAAAGCCAACTTGCTTGACCAGGTGGATGAAGAGCCTGCAGTTCCAGTGGGTGACGCAGATATGATTTTGTTCGATGATCAGAATGTGAAAAATGAGTCTTGGAAAGTCAACGAGTCAAAGAACGTGCCTCAGAAAAATGAACCGCTGTTGGAAGTGGCTCTCAAGACTTCACAAGAGGGATCTCGTATTGGTACGGTCGAAACGGGTACTGAGCGCCCAGTGGTTGAGTTCGATGAAAGGAGAAAGGAAGAATTGCAGTCTGAGGCAGAAGCATCATCTAAGGAAAGCGATGAAATGGCTATCGACGAGGAGAAGTCAGGCGATCATGAAACGCCTGGGGATGTGGATATGGACAACGGTGCGAGTGATGAGTCTGACACCGATAGCACCAAGCGCAGGGAGGGAGGCATCGATGGTACTATGGATGAGAGGGATTCTTCAGGCTACATCGAACAGCCTGAGGAGAGAATCATCGATGGAAGTAAGGATGAGGAGGATACTACAAGTTACACTGGAGAGCCTCCACAAAAAAGTGAGATCCAGGAAACTCCCAGAAAGCTGGACACCAATGGAAGCGCTGGTATACCTGTTCTCCAGATATATGGCGAGGATGTCCTCAGGCCAGAATCAAGCCCAAGCTATAACGAATCACCTCACAATCGTACTTTCATTGATGAGTCTCTGTCTGAGCACACAGAAGGCGAAGCCCGTCCTCAAGACCAGCACTACCAGGATCCTGATCTAGATGGAAAGCCCGGAGAAGTCCTTCCGGATTCTTTTATAGAGTCCAGCACGCCCCAAAAGACAAAGCCACCTGAGAATGCCGTGTACCAATATCATCCGCGGATCGACGTCTCTAAACTAGGCAACATCACAGAGGAACTCAAAACGTTGAAGGACACAATTGAGTACCTTGCAGAAGTGTCTGCAGCGAGCTGTGAACTTCACAATGACAACGAAGGTCTTCTTACAGACTTCATTGCCGCGATGCCTGAAGAGGAAGAGATGATGACGGTGAAAGAGTGGATGCAACATAATGCCTCTACCTGCGGACGAACTGTGAGAGCAATAGCGGATCGGATGATAGAAGCTTACGCCGCCGAGTTTGACGCTTTTATCAAGCATGTTGAAAGTTTGGAAACCATCGATTGAAAAAAATTCGTCGACAAATTCTGAGAGCTTTGTCGTAAACTAAATGTATAGAGGCTCCGCGTTGCAAGATAATGTATGCGCGGAACAATATGGTTCCCGACTCTGTCAAATGCAGGTTTATATCAGCGGTGATCAACTGGCCAAAGAAATCAACCAAGGCAACGAGCATACGTTGAACTAGAGCCACGATCTTTTTTAACTGCCCATTGCGTGATCATCAATCCGGATTGAGATTTTGATTTTATCGCTGGTGAAAGCTCCGTGGGTTCTGTATTCTCAGCCTCCATCATAAAAGCAGCATTAATCTCCCCAAGCATAAATTGCATCCAACAAGGCCATGTCGTTCTGGCCGTTTTCGGGCTCGTTCAATAGCAACAGCCACTTACAGAAACTTCTTGATTCCACCACCGATGTCACCAAGATCAATGTGGATGACTTGTTTGAGGATAGAACCATCCAGCTGGAGTTTTTGGAAGAGTTGAAGAATCTTCTGACGAAATACGGCAAAAAGGACACCTTTCAGTTGCCTCTGATGCAGCAAATGGAAACCGGCACGAAAAACGGCACTTTGAGTGACGACGCCTCGGTGGCTTCCTCGACCAACGACGCAAGCTCCAATTTCGTCCTATCTAAAACCGCCCGGGAGGCCAAATTAATGGAATTGGTTCTTCAGCCACACATTTTGATGGGCTTTCTTGACTACATAGACCAGTCGGTGGACTTCTTTCATGGCCTCGCAGTGAAAGAGAATGAGAAGCTAGAGGAGCTCGTTAACAAAAGCGACAGCGGAAAGCTTGATCAAGACAATCCGCTGGACGAGCTCAGAGAACAGAGAATAGAAGATGCCAAGGAGGAAAAAGAGGAAGAAGCGGAAAGCAAAGGTGAACCTGTTGATGAACGGCTACGCCGGTGCATCCAGGGCGCCACAGACGTGCTTTCCATGGAGTTCTGGGTCGTTTCCAATAGAGTCATTGAAACTCCTCTGCTCATGGAGAGATTGTGGCAGGTGGTCCAGATGCCCCACCTCACCGAAAGCTCCCCTGCTGTGGGATATTTGGTTCTGATCTTAGACCACTTTTTGGACTCCAATCAGACTGAGTTCCTCAACATCGTTAGAAGGCGAGAGAACCTAGTCGACACCTTCTTGGCCAAAATCGAAATCCCCATATTGATGGATTTCTTCATCAAGATCATCCAGACAGACAGAGCAGAGTCTCCCACGGGGATTATAGAAGTTCTTGCCCAGCAGCATCTCATTGATAAGCTTGTTGACATCCTCAAGCCTGCGTCGTCCCAATTCGACGAAGGCCAGGCCTACATACCAAACCACCAGCGTCTTTTTAGACAAACTGCTGCTGCGGAGTTCATCAAAGCACTCATTTCCATATCATCCAATTCGACGTTGGCCGTGGATCTCGAGTCAAATATCGGTCCCAACAAATTGACTCGCGAGCTAGCCTCCCCCAGAATCATCAACCAAATGGTGCACGATATAATCTTGTACCGTATGCCAGGTAAACTGGCGTCAGAGTTACCAAGAACCAACAAAAGTGGCATCAGCAACTGTGTTACCATTTTAATCGAGCTCATTAGGAAAAACAATTCCGACTACGACTTGAATTGCGGTACTTACAGCTCGCTTCTTCAGAACAACAATGCAGAACCTACAGGCGAGGTCAGTGTTTATGTGATGTATCAATGGCTCAAGGATTTCAATCAAAATCCTCCAGGTGTCAGGGACCCTGTTTACTTGGGTGACATGCTTCAGATCTTTTCCCAAAACATGGATGCTATCTCCGAGCTCATTGACCTCGATGCTAGTGCTCCTGCTGCTGCCCAGAGGGGGACGGAAGCTCTTGGCGTGACGAAATTCAAGCTTTTCGAACTCATTGCTGAGCTTCTCCATTGTTCCAACATGATTTTACTCAATTCTCGGAAGATTGCCGACATTGTTCGAGTCCGTGATGAGGTTCGAATCATGCAAGAAGCCAGGCTCAAGGACGCTTTGGCTAGCTCTATTCTAGACGATGACCATTCTGACCATGACGTTGAGCACATCGGTGATGTCACTAGTGGCATTGACGATGTATCATTGCATGATGGTATGTCTACAGAGGGCGGGCGGAAGAGAGGCAAGTCATATAACAGTGATTTGTCCGCCAAAAGTTACACTGATCTAAAAATTGAGCAACACAATTCTTCCGAATACGTTGAGTCTGATGATGAAGAACCAGCTGTCTCGCAAGAGAATCCTTTTGTTTGTGAAGAACGTGACAGAATGTTCAGAGCCAATCCGTGTCTTGGCGATAACTTCAAGATCAATCTTGTGGATCTGAAAATACTTCCGAAAATGATAAGAAAATTTGTGGAGTACCCATGGCATAACTTCTTCCACAACGTTGTATTTGACTTGATCCAACAAATCTTCAACGGAAAATTGAACTCGTACAATTCTTTCTTAATTGTGGAGTTGTTCAAGCACGAAGAATGCAACATTGCCAACCTCATTATCGAAACCTTCAAGTCGAACGCTCAGCCACGCCCTGGCTACACTGGTCACCTTGTTTTGATCAGTGAAGAAGTGGTGAAGTTTTCATCACTATATAAGCCAGGCTTGATTTCCCCCGTGATAGTTGAAGCAGTCAGCGGTAAAGAGTGGGAGTGGTTCGTGGAGAATAGGCTCTTGAAGACCCGTGAGCTCTACAATGCTATCTTGGGCGCAGACTCCGAATATGAGGATGCAGACAACATGGAGGGCAATGCGCCACGAGGAGACGATGATGAATATGGGTTTGACTCGTCCACAGTTGGCTACATGGACCTAGAGCCGTACGACGAGGAGCAGAAGAACCTCATCATTCTTGGGGATAGCAGCAACCACGACGAGTTTGTGAAACTGGAAGCGGCTCACCCAGATGATGAAGCTGAAGATGCTGGAGAGGACACAAAGACGAATCTCTCAAATATCAGAGTTCAGAGCATGTCACCCAAATTGCTGGTACAGAACCACGAGGAGTTGGCGGAAGACCTAAATGGAACGTTCCCAGAACACCAAAGTGACTTGAACGAGGAAAACTTCTTTGACGACTTGTCTGGGTCCAGCTCCTCCGACGAAGATGACGACGATCACAACGAATTACGCCGTGTTCCAAAACATAGCGAATAACGAACCTACGGCGATGTATAGAATCTTAATTAAATTATCAACCTGTTACTTTTTCGGTTTGCTGTAGATGACTTTGCCGTTGGGCAATTCGATTTTGTTTCCCCTGGCCTTCTTCTTCTTTTTGGGTTTAGTCTCTTCTGAGCGTTTTTCGTTCTGGGCTGACGAATTGTGATGCACCACAGTGGTATCGATACACTTGCCTGTGGCCTTTCCTATCGAGATATTCCAGAGTTTGGCAGGCACTTTGAAAAATAAAGTTTCCTTGATACCAGGATTCACGTTGATGTCATTTTCGTCCAAAGGAACAAGAACCCGGTTGTTTTTCTCGGTTTCTATGATGCTCACCTCGCCAGAGTTGGATACGTGAAATTGGACTCCGTTGGGAGCCTCCACCTTTCTGTCGGAACCATCCATAGGCGGAATACCCGTGTTGTTCCAGGCCTGGGCCCTGACGTCGTCCTTTAAGTTCACGATTCTCTTGAAAGCCTGTTTTCTGCTTATTCTGAGAGAAACATAGTGGAACAACCCCACGATGACGAAAAGAACCACCAAGGTAAGGGCAAAGCCGGGACGGAATCTCAGGTACAAGTATCCCGTTCCACTCCACTTGGGGAAGCCCTTGTCGTAGAAATAGTCATATCTCGTCTTCAAGCCGTGGTCTCTCAAAATATTACCCACAAGTGACAAGCGCTGAAAACGCTCTTCAGCCTTTTTCTTGAGTTTCTTGGATTTTCCACTGAACTTGTCGGGATGCATTTTCCTCGACAACTTTCTGTACGCCTTGTTGATCTCGTCCAAGGACGACTTGGGTCCATTGGGTAGATTGAGCCAAGAGTAGAAATCGATGTTTTCACCGAGATCCTTCCTGATCTTGTCATTCAAGCTGAAAATCTCATAATCCTCAGGAGACCAGTTTGCAGCCACGAAGACGCTGCAAAAGGCAAGAATAAATAACCCTAGAAGTTTCATACTAGGCGGTTGGATATCAATGGCACCGCGCTGAAAAAGCCGTTTTTACTGTGCTGCATGAGGCTATACACCTTGGAGTCAAGAAAAAAGTGAACACTTCGTTTTTTCCACGCCATGGCTCTTTACCCGTTGACAGGGTCCCTTAAACTTGTCTTTTACTACGATGTCGTTTCCACGACGCTATGGTTTTGTTGTTTGTGCCGTTTTCTCGTTTTGCTTCCTTTGGTAGGCAGGAAGTTCTTGCCAGCTGGAATCGCCGACTTCTTCCATGTCGTGAGTGTTTTCCCGCTTATTGGCTGGGCTTTGGTTGCTAGTCTTGTTAAGCCGAAGTTGAAGCTAGCTGATTTGTGGGGGTTGTTTGATGCGGTCAGAATGGTATGGGTATGCTACGGTGTGATCTACCCTCACCCTAGAATCGCCAAACACACCTCATACTCATTTTTGATTGCTGGCTGGTGTATCCAGAACATGATTGATAGTTTCTACCACGGCTTCAAGACCAAGACGAGAACGTCGCCGTTGTGGTTGTTCTGGCTTCACCATCACCACTTTTACGTTACATTCTTCGTGAGCTGCATCAGCGAGATGATTCTCACCTTCTTGAGTCTTGGATTTGTCCAGAGTGATTGGCATGATATTGCTCTTAAGGTTTGCATCTTGGCCTACGTTCCCGTGGGCTACTTTCTTTTCGGATACCTCCGGGCCAGAAAGGCCACGAAATACGATGAATTCATGGAGAAGAGAAACCGTGGGCGTGTTCAGTCCCAGGAGCTTCCTCGTGTGCAGCAGCCTTCGTCTGCCGTTGCCAGGTAATGTCGGTTATAGAAAATTATTTGCATGAGACAAGTTGTAGTGTATTAGGTCATTTTCCAGACCCGATAAGTTTGGGGTTTAACGGGTGGTTTAGCTTGCAATCACAAAGCTCGTTTTACTTGTAACTGACCTGAGAGTCTCGTGAAAGGGAAAGTTTTATACTTTTTTACTCTATAAAGAGACTTTGGTAAGAAGAGATCGAGGTTATATAAGAATATCTAATCCTTCAGTTTCTTTGACGCTTTAGAAACCTGTTTAGTGTTACCTGATTACTTTAAGAAGATCCAAGTGATTACTTGATAAAAATGGGAATTGATAAGACAAGATAATGTCAAGCTCCGTGACAGAATTCAAATCTTTCCCATGATGCAACACCTTCGAACTTTCAATTTCCCTTTTGGTTATTTTTTTCGTTTCAAACCTATATATTGAACGGTGTGTTTACCCAAATTTATTTCGTGAACTACGACTTTAGTTTTGTCTTGACAAATATGGAGCTTCTTAAAAGGGTGCAAGGATACAACAAACCCTGGTTTTTATATCAAGTATGTGCCGGGTGATTATCTGGAGAGAAGAGTAACTCTCTCTCTTACCTCCAACCTTTTCTGCCACTTTCTTTTTCTTTTAATATTTATCAAGTAAAAGGATTTCTCGGCCTCCAATAGTACGCCTAAGCTTACGCTGCGTATGTTTTTTTTTTTGCTTTTATATTGTTATAACTAGTAAACGAAAAATTAAAATAAAGACCGTCTCAGGCGGTCATAGAAGAACAAGTGTCCGCTCAAAGAGCGGTTATATCAGAGCTGATCTTTCCAATACCCTTCAAGATGTCAGAAACCAAGGTGTCAACGTCACTGATAATGGCGGAGACATCTCTGGTCTCCAAAGCATCGTTCTCTCTGGTCTCCAAGTCAGCATCCTCTCTCTTCTTCAAGCCCAATGGCAGCAAAATTGGGTCAAGAACAGAAGGCACGTCGACACCAGCGTCAGTCAAAAGGTGAACGACATCCTTAATCACAGTTCCAAGAAAGTCCTCGACGTCCTTCAAAACAGTTGCAACAGAATCAGAATCCGCCTTCTTGACCATGGGAGTAGCTGGGTGAGCAGCCACTGGGGAGGCAGAAACAGCGGTGGAAGCAGCAAGAGAGGTGATGAGAACTTTGGAGAAGTGCATTGTTGATTGGGTTGATTCAGAGGTTGATAATCGAAAAAGAGAGGGATTCTGGCCTGTTTAAATATTCTTTCTTAAGCTCCACGTGGTTACCACAGTTTGAACGACTTTCATATGACCTCCGTGTCGGCCTTGTTTTCTCTTTGGTGAGGCTGCAAAAACTGTGTTTTCAAGAGCCGCAGTTGGAGCGCAAAATAAACGTCTGCAGCATCAACAAGCGTGCGTCTTTGTCATCAGATCTAGAGAAGTGTCAAGAAATGTGTCAAGAGATGTGTCAAATCGGCTGCGAATTTGATCTGCTATGAATTTTATAGAAAAAGTGTTCTTCCACCAGCGTAAAGGTTTCGCAGGTGCCATATATTCAAATCATTCTTTTGGCAGCCAAACAAAATTTTTGTTTATTGCAAAGCCTCAGCCTCGAAGCTGCGTTGTGGATGGCTGGTGTGGGATTTCTTATCTTGCAGTGAAGATCTACGCCGGATAATACTTCCGACCAAGCCTCGCGATAACTCGAATGGATTCGGCGATGACAAACCTATTTGAAGATAAGACAGCAAATGCTCATAAGCCTTGCTGTGTTGTTTCTGGCTTGGCCTATCAAATCACGTCAGTGGGAATGATGCAGTGTCGATACTTTATTCTAATGCGCATCCAATAGCCGAAGCACGCTAGACGTTGGGGCTTCGAGAATAAAAATTGGCGTTTTCATGAAAGACTTTATGGCTTAACCCAAACAGCCAACGGTGCATTCCCGCCCAAGTGCTTCTGTGGCGTGTTCAGCAAATACGTGAATATCGTCTTATCTCTCAGTTTCGGGCTTCCGTGATCACCAATGAAATGAATAAATGGCGCAAAGGCAGATGATGTGCTTAAGCTTCATTTGACCGAAAGCTTGTGGGCTGCTGGCTGCAGTTGGCTTTTTTGCTTGCATCTGTACGCTTTCATGGCGGTCCAACAGATAAACTTTTGCGTTTTCAGAGCCTAGGGCGAATTGGAGAGGTGTCGCTGATGACGGTACCACGTTTGCAGTAAATTTGATAAGCAGATAGCTTTCGCCAAAGGCATGTGTAAGTGTCATTACTGTGGCGTTGTTGATTGAAGGATAGCGTCGGTGTGAAATTTCCCACCCCAAGTTCTGGGCAGTTTTTTGGCTGTATCAGTGTGATGAAACTTGACTTAAGAGTGCCGTGTTTACCTGAAACACACCCAAGTTAATTCAAAAATCGTCTTACTTAGTGCTGCTGAACTAATATGTGGGGACTCGTGGAGAAGAAGGAGGAGCAAGATCGTAAACTCAAAGCGGTTTCACATCTTCAAGGGGACAATTCTTCGAATAATTTGTTTTGCTTTCTTATTTATATAATGGAGATCCTACGACACCTCTTCACTGATGAAAAACACAAAGTATTGATCTCTCAAAATTGTTTTCGCAATCCATCAAATATCAAGAGAAAGGTATGATGGCTATTCAAACTCAGCATTCTCCTTCGTCATATTATGGCCCAGTTTCAGTACTATTGTCAACATTTTGGCTCCACATAAACGTCACCATGTTGTTCCATGGGCTTACCAGTCTGGCCCTGTAACCGCATGAGGGTATTCAGTCCGCGCTCTGTAAGCGCATAAATGCATTAAGCTTAAACCCTTGACAACTTGCTGAAAAGCTTAATGTCACCCTGTTCTTTAACACTGCAATGGCTTTCATCGATCAATTGTTAGAGACGCATCACGCCAAATTCCAAAAGCTGATTACTTGTGCTCTCACTAACGAGCTCTGTAAGGGAACCCTCCCTGACTACAAGCTTTTCACCTACTTGGTGCAAGACCTCAAGTTCTTCCAGTTGGGATTGAACCTTTTCGGAAAGGCCTTGGTGCACTGTGACAAGCCCGAATCTGCTATCGTTTTGGGCAAACAAATCGGCTTTATTTCCAACTCGGAGAATACCTACTTCTTCAAATGCTTGGACCAATTGAAGGCTGAGTCACGGGAAGAGATCGAGAACCATGCTAAGCCGATGTTGGAAAATGACCCTCCTACCCTTCCACCAGTCCAAAGATACCTCGACATTCTCGACTATTTGACCTTCAAGCTGACCCTGTATCCGGAAATCATCACCTTCATGTATGTCATGGAGAAAGTGTACCAAGGCTGGGCAGAGTACCACTTGGAAAAAACTCCTGAAACGAAGAATCTCGCTTACAAACACAACGAGTGGGTTGTTTTACACAGTGGGCCTGAATTCGGTGCTTGGTGTGATTTCCTTGCTGGAGAGGTGAACAGAGTGGGCGTCGACGAAGAGAGCAAAAGAAAGTGCAGTGAGTTCTTCGAAAAAACCTTGGATTTGGAAATCGAATTTTTTGAAGCCTGCTACGACTACCATGTATAAAAGTACATAAGTGGACCACACAGTAAGTGTGGTGTACGGGTGCAATATGTTCAGTATAGAGTAGAGAAAAATTTCAATTTCAAGCTACACACCTTCCCATGATCACCAAATACTTCAAGCAAGTGTCGGTGCGGTTTAACCCGTTTTCCGAGGCGGCCAAGCCTGTGAGGCTTTTTATTGGCCGTATTCCCACGGCACTGAAGAGTGGGTGCACCATCGAAAGAAAGATCCTCACTGGAGACGAAGAGCCTTTGGTCAAGGTGACTTTCAAGGACAAAGAGGTGATGGAGATCAACCCTCAGAGCAAGCGTTTTGAGGACTTGAAGTCCTACTTCGATGCTCACCTGAGAAAGTTGGCTCTTAAGGATGCCATCTCCGAGTAAGTTTTCTGGGTGATGTGAAGATGAAGATATAGTGCAATCAGGCGAACAACTGGTTGCACAGCGTTGCGCATTAAGCTGGGATATTCCAGCACGAGTCATGATTCTGTAAATAATACAAGCAATAAGATTTTCAGCTGTAGGTCCGCCTGAGGTGTTGGCTGCAACGGAGAGTGAAAATAGCTAATGAAGCAATTTGACTTCGGTGCAAACAAAAGGATGTTGGTGGTGAAGCTCGGCAACTCTTATTGGAAATCCTCCTAGGGCATTGAATCATTGGTCTAGAGCGGTATTCAAGTCTTCAGCAATGCCATTGTCGATTACACCGAAAGAAGCAACAAACTGATCTGTCATAAACTCTTTAAATCAACCACAAATCATATTTTGATCTGTACCACGGTTCATTTTGGTGCAGCCTTTGAACCAGCTACAGGCCATAATTCCACTCCCATATCTTTCCCCGGAACCCGCCAACAAGAATCTCCATACTAATCGATCCAGAATCTCCACAATATAAAAACTCACATTGCCGCCTCTTCAGCAATCAACAACTGCTCACCTCGGACATGAGGAATTACCCCGGAAATGGAGGCATATAAAGCACAGGACTCGCAATTCTCTACAAACACCATGTACAAATATAAGGCGTTTATCGAGAGTATCGGGCTTCGGGCTCCCATAATGCAGGCTCCTATGGCTGGAGTCTCCACTGTATCAATGGCAGCCGAAGTTGCCAAGGCAGGGGGCTTGGGTTCGCTTCCTATGGCATCAATTGACTTGACTAAGAGCACAGAGCCCGTCTTTGAACAGATCCGAAAGTTTAAGGAGTTGGCGGGCGATAAGCCTGTGAATGTCAACTTCTTCGCTTTTGACTACAAGGAGCAGGTACCTCCGGGCCCAGCCGAAGAAGCCAATTGGTACAAGCTTATGGAGAAGGCTACAGGGATAGAGGAAGCCCAATTACGTGAAGCAGTCCCGACGTTCGAGCGAATCAACATTTCTTTCAAAGAGTACGAGGCTCAAAATGACGTGACGCCTTTCTTTGAGCAGCTCGGAAAGTTGAATGTCAAAGTAGTTCTGTTCCATTTTGGGTTTCCAGAGCGCCAGACCATCGACTTGATCCACCGGTTTGGAATTAAGGTTTTCGCTTGTGTAACGAACGTTGAAGAGGCCCGTGCGGCCCTTGATGCCGGTGTTGATGTTCTTGTGGCTCAGGGCTTTGAGGCTGGTGGTCATAGAGGAGCTTTTCTCGGTCCAGACGAGAATCTCTCCACCAAGGCGCTTTTCGACCAGCTAGTTGAACTTGGGTCGGTGATTCCCGCTGGTGGCATTGTCAGCTCCCAAGAGGTGAGTGACTACTTAAGAAACGGTGCCGTTGCGGTCTCTATGGGTACAGTCTATGTGACCAGTGAGGAATCCAGTGCACCCAAGTACATCCACGATCTTGTGAAAAACGGCCAGGATCTTCCCCCTACAACGATGACGGCCTTGGTTTCGGGGAAATCGGCTCGTACGATCAAAACTCCGTTCATAGGGGCCTTGGAACAACAGAAACGGGTCATGCTTCCTCTGTATGGGTATCTGTACTACGCATACAAAGCAGCTGCAAAGCACTTTCCGCCGGGCTGCGGCTTTTACTTAGCAGGTGCAAAATACGGCCATGTCACACCTGGTGCTAAATCTAGGACGATCACCCTGCGGCTCTGGGACGAGGTGGAGAGAGAACTTTAATTGGTTGCAAAAGAGGACGATGAAATGGTGAGGTTGAGGGGATGAAAAATATCTGCGGGTGAAGAAACACGAGTGTTCTGTTTAGTGAACGAAGTATACTGTGATTTTGAAAAGAAAGAAGTCATGACTCCGTCTGTACGACCATTGTTGCCCATGACACTGCGGAGGATAACGGGTGAGAACTAGTGGGAGCTTCCTTTTGTGTCTTATTGTCTCAGTGCAACATGCAACGGTTTCCGGTGAATTTTTTCCACCGCCGCAGGCTCAAAAATAAGCCTTAGTCAGCAAAAGCGGTAAATGCAGAGTGGTCAGAGCAGACAGGGTCCATGTTGTAGTCCGGGTCCGAGCTCAATTCCTGAAAAACCCAAGAAAAGCAATTTCAAGTTCTCAGGTGATTCTCAAAGCCTCGATTCATTGTCCGAATTCGTGGACTTCACTAACTTTCTCCGTGCTTGAGTCGGCCATCTACCCCAGCCGGAAAATCGCGGGAGCTCACCTGATAGTGATGCGATCTACGCCGTTTTGTAATGTCAGGCGATTAATTGGTCATGGGCCAATCTGGTCACCGCGAATGTTTCAATGGTCCCCATGATGGTTGAGCCGTAATTCTGATCCTATTTACAGTCAAGCTTTGGCCTAACGTTTCTTCATGCGTACTTTTCTTGTCAGACATTTGCAACCATTTCGCACCATGACTATCGCTCCTCAGATTTACAAACCTCAGCCTTTGACCACTGCCCAGAAGGACTTGATCAAGGCCTCCGTGCCAATTCTCGAGTCCAACGGCTTGGATCTTACCAAGGCTTTTTACAACTCCATGCTTAACGGCAGCCCCGAGGTGAGGCCTTTCTTCAACGACACCAACCAGGTGACATACAAGCAGCCCAAGGTGTTGGCTTTTGCGTTGCTTAACTACGCAAAGAACATCGACGACTTGACGCCATTGACCGACTTTGTTCAGCAGATTGTCGTCAAGCACGTGGGTTTGCAAGTCAGAGCTGAGCACTACCCTGTGGTGGGTTCTCACTTGATTGGAACAATGGGCAAGCTCTTGGGCGACAAGATCGCTACCCCAGAGTTTGTGGAGGCCTGGTCCATCGCCTATGGCAACTTGGCCCAGCTTTTGATCGATGCCGAGTTTGCTGAGTACGAGAAACAGCCCTGGAACGGGTTCAAGGATTTTGTGGTGACAAGAATTGAAGATGAGACTGACGACGTCAAGCTGGTGTACTTCAAGCCTGCGGACGGATCAAAGGTGGCAATGCCTTTGAGAGGTCAGTACCTTGGTTTCCGTTTCTTGATTCCCGGAAGCGATGTTGAGAAGTCTAGAGAGTACTCCATTTCCGAGTACCCAGACGGAGAATACCGAATCTCAGTGAAGAAGCTTGACCAGGGCGTCATCTCCGGCTACATCCACAACACTTTGAAGGTTGGCGATCACATTAAGGTGGCTCCACCAGCAGGCAGATTCACCTACCAAGAGACAGACAAGGACGTGGTCCTCTTTGCTGGAGGCATTGGTATCACTCCATTGGTGTCTATCGTCGAGAAGGCGCTCCAGGACGGCAAGAAGGTGAAGCTTTTCTACTCCAACCAGCGGGCAGACTCAATTCCGTTCCAGAAGTGGTTCAAGGAGAAAGAGGCCGAGTTCCCAGGTTTCACGCTTGTTACTCTCAACGATAACCAGAACGAGAGACTCTCTCAGACCCACTTTGACAGCTTGGACTTGCCCAACCTGGAGGTTTACATGCTTGGTCCTTTGGGCTACATGGACTTCGTCAGAAGCGAGTTGGCCAAGCGTGGAAAGACCGATGTCCACTCTGAGTTCTTTGGTCCCACTGCTGTGTGAGGTCCCCAAACCCCGACCCATACGAGACTTGCTCTGGCATTTATGTCAACCAATATTCACTTCAAAAGAACACGGTTTCTACTTGATGCCTGGTGCTGGTCCGTCCATCTGTAAATACTTCAAATGCAAGCACTATCTATGGTTGCAAAAGGTTAAAGCATTCCGCGCAGGAGTCAAAGCTTCTATTTCTCTATCTGCCAGCCGCCCCTGTTTTTCTGCTTTTGTGCCTGGCGCTCCAGAGTCAAATGGTCCCAGAGTCGCGCCCTTGACTCTTTCTAAAATTATATATACTTCGGTTTTTCCTAACTAACTCACCGGGCGATTCACCAAAGCTCCAATGCATCCTCACTCTTTTTACATCTTGCCTGATAAAAAAAGGCTCCTCGACGAGTACAGCAACAAGAAGGTCGCTGAGCTTCCCACCCCATCGCTTCTCATAGATAAGACCAAGTTCACCAACAATGCTGTGAAGATGTTGGACGGAGCCAAGGGCTTGGGCATTGATTTTCGTGTCCATATCAAGACGTTGAAAGCTGCCGAGGCCGTGCGGATCCAATTGACCGGAGACGGTCTGTCGATCTCCGATAAAATCGTGGTTTCGACGCTTCCAGAGGCTTGGATCATCTTGCCACTCATTGACGATGGCACCGTCAAGGACGTTTTACTTGGCATCCCCATTGCGAAACTGATGTTGCCCGAGGCTGCCCAATTCCGGAAATTGGTGCCTCTGTTCAAGCTTATGGTGGACGATGAGAGCCAGATCCAAGCCCTCGAAGAGTTCGCAACCGATCAGGGCATTGCATGGGAAGTTTTTGTGAAAGTCGACATGGGCACTAATCGTGCTGGTCTCGAGCAGGGCTCCGGCCGACTCCACTCCTTAATCCAGAAGATTACGCTGTCTCTGGCTGTTTCATTGCACGGTTTCTACTGCCACGCGGGACACTCATACGATGCCAGATCTGATGCCGATGCACACACGCTTTTATTGGAGGAAATCAAACATGCAAATTTGGCGGCTAAACATGCCCTTGCCATCGACCCAAGCTTGCAATTGTACATTTCTGTGGGCGCTACACCCACCGCACATGTTTCTCAACAGGTGAAGAGTGTAGAGGCCATCGAATCTGCTTTAGGCGAACCGCTCCTGGCTTCGTTGGAGCTCCATGCTGGCAATTACGCTTGCTGTGATCTCCAGCAGGCTGCCACAAAACTCATTGGTGTCGACGATATCTCCATCAGTGTCCTAGCTGAGGTGCTTTCAGAGTACCCCGGACGTGGACCCCAGGGACCAGGCGAACAGTTGATTAATGCCGGAGGAATCGCTTTCTCCAAAGACACGGGACCCTGGCCTGGCTACGGAGAAGTCGTGAGCCCTACAGAACACAAGGGCTGGTTTTTGGCTAGAGTGAGCCAGGAACACGGTGTTTTGCAGCCACACTCAGACGACTTGAAGTTTGTTCCCTACGGCACGAAATTGCAGATAGTTCCCCAGCACGCCTGCATGGCTGCATCAAACCATGCCTGGTACTATATCATCGAAGACGGCGTGGTTGTGGATATCTGGATTCCCGCTAAGCTCTGGTGAATGCAGCCTATAGTGCTTAGTATCTCTCCCGATCTCCCCGGGAAGAGTGCGTGAAGGCATGACTTTCAGGTGACACAAGCCTGGGTCCCGAGGATTTTCTGCGCGCACAGCGCGAGTTCTTCCGGGGTAGCGGGTCATACAATGGACAATCCTGGCGGCCTCCAGGGAGCAACTGACGTCTAGGAATTCAGAAGAGAATGTAAAAGGACACTTTGGACAGTTGATTCTGCCAAGTCTATGCGTGACTGTCCAAATCCCACCTCAGGAACGGTGGGCTTTCTCACATGCCGCAACTGGTTTGTGGTCAAGGTGCACGGATGTGAGGAAAAAACCTGGGGTGAGCCAATCACGGAGTGAGAGTTTCATATTTGTCAATCCTGTACATTGGTCGCACCCGGACTAGCGCCGGGTTCAGTATGGCCCTCCCACCAGAAAAAAAAAACGACTCTCAAACCGCTACAACCTCTTCTTCTACACCACCCATTAGATACCATGTTGAGGACTTTGTTCAGACCAGTTACACGTTTGACTACATCCAGAGGCTTGGCTACTGCCACGCAGCCTCGGATCAAGAAATTCCAAATCTACAGGTGGAACCCCGACACTCCAGAGGTGGAGCCAACCATGCAAAACTACGACGTGGACTTAAACGCCTGTGGTCCCATGGTGTTGGATGCTCTTTTGAAGATCAAGAACGAGCAGGATGCCACCTTGACTTTCAGAAGATCATGCAGAGAGGGTATCTGTGGCTCCTGTGCCATGAACATTGGAGGACAGAACACATTGGCATGTTTGTGCAGAATAGATACAAACACGTCCAAGGACTTGAAGATCTACCCCTTGCCACACATGTACATTGTCCGTGACTTGGTGCCGGACTTGACCCACTTCTACAAACAGTACAAATCCATCCAGCCTTACTTGCAGAGAGACACGCCTCCAGAGGATGGCAGAGAGAACTTGCAGAGTATTGAGGACAGAGCCAAGTTGGACGGTCTTTACGAGTGCATTTTGTGTGCTTGCTGCTCCACATCCTGTCCCTCTTACTGGTGGAACCAGCAGCAGTACTTGGGCCCAGCCGTGTTGATGCAGGCGTACAGATGGTTGATTGACTCAAGAGACGAGGCCAGCAAGATCAGAAAGGAGATGTTGCAGAACTCCATGTCCTTGTACAGATGCCACACTATCATGAACTGCGCCAGAACGTGTCCCAAGGGCTTGAATCCCGGCCGTGCCATTGCCGAAATCAAGAAACTGATGGCCTTCGATTAGGTCTATATAGCATTATTTATCACAACGCATGACCGAGGTGTAGGGATGGCAAGGCGGTACCAAAGCGTGGAGAGCATCGCTGGGTAAAACTGTACTTCAGGGCGGTACTGCTTAACGGAGTGTCATATCGGCGTCTCATTGAGTATGAAAAAAAAGCCGAAAAAAAAAGCCGAAAAGAGAGATAAGAAGCTCACAACAGCTTTTTTGATTACCTCATGACCGACACAAACAAACCTCTAAATAAGCCTCCGGTTACCAACAGCAAGCATCAAAACAACTTCTTCATGCAAAACTCAATCAAGAAAACAAGATAATAACGAAGTCTCATTCAGCTTGTTCCTCTGACTAGGCTCTGCTGAATTGTGGAGACACTGACGCATAGAAGGGTTGTGCAGATCTCGAGGCCATGCTACTAAAGTGTCTGTGGAGTACACAAGTCCCTACAACAAAAACTGACATATATCAAAGTTTATACGCAACACCCAATCATTAAAACTACCCCCATTTCTTGAAAACCCCTCGAAAACACCGTATCACTGTAGTTCACCTCATCTTTCGAACTGTCACCCCCACATTCCGCAAAGCTCTATCCAGGCCAAATCCGAGACAAATCCGAGCTAAAAGAGCCCCACGCCAGGACAGAAAAAAACGCTACAAGCCCCTTTATCGACTTCGGTTTTCCACGACTCGGGTTCCTTAATGGGGTGGGTCATTCAAAACCAAAATCTGGGATTTGTTTGGGGATCTAGTGGGGTTGGCTGGATGGGGTTGAGGAGTTGGCGAAAGATCCAAGTTTGTTTGGAGTTGGTAGATGATTACAAATAAAAAGTATTTAGGAAGGTCCCTTCACTGTGGTGGTAGTCAGATCAGGCCTGCTACTCCCTGTCTGAGAGACGACAATGTCGTCGCTGCCTCAACAGGCCTCGAGTGTTTCGGGCCAATTGGCGACTTTTTGACTGGAAAAGTTATTTTTAAATTTTACTTGTAGTAGAAGAGCATGCTGTTTGATTTTGAAGGAATTTTGCCGAGTACTGGTGGAGATTCATGGGGTCACTTGGCTGAGGCAGCGACGACATTTTGCAGCCAACATTCCGAGGCCGGAATTCATAGATTCTATGGCTCCTACGGTGACGTTGTTTTGACGACCTATCGCTATAAAGATTGACGAGGAATTGGCAACTTTGCAATGATATTTACGCTGGAGATCTGTTCGATACTGTATCTCCTACTCTCTTCAGTCACACCTAAACAGATCCCCAGTACATAGCTCCTGGTAGTCTTCTTCTGGAGTCTTCTTCTGGAGTCTTCTTCTGGTAGTCTTCCTTAATCCAAATTCCAACGTCCCAGCACTCTCACAAATAAACCCAGAAACCCCATTCAGCTCAGTCACTCTTCTGGGCATTCCCCACTGACAAGGACTAAACTATGACCGGCCCCATTTGGCTATTCGCAGCAATTGTCCCCAAGCAGCCTCCTCAGCCTGGCCAGTCAACCCCAACAAATTCCGTTTTTCGGCACTTTTTCCGAGCCATTTGTTCATCCGCGTGAATTGCGGACTTTTTGGCCATACATAGAAGTCCGTTGAGCCAAGTGAGGTATTTACAAAGTTGCTCGGAGGAAATGGCTCGGAAAAAGCTCCCCGATCCGCACTGCCATTCTACCCCAGATACTGCACCAAAAGCTCATTGGCCTTGTTCTTAGACAAGGGAGATTTTGCCGCCATGCAAAGGGGGTTGAGTGGGGACGCCTATTCAGTTTTCCTGCTGTTCCGAGCGATTTCTTCTCGGTGCACGGAGTTCACGCTGGGGTATTTCAAGGCGGCCCTGTCCCGGTGCAACGAGCCATCTTTCATTTTGCAGCCATCGATTGACCAATTGACGACTGAAAACCAAAGAAACTTATTCATTTTTTCTCAGAATGTCCAAACCTAAGGTGCTTTTGGTCTTGTACCAGGGCGGTGAACACGCCAAGCAGGAACCCAAGTTGTTGGGGTGCCTCGAGAACGAACTCGGGATCCGAGAACTTGTGGAGTCCAAGGGCTACGAATTGGTGACCACCGCCAATAAAGACCCAATTGGCTCGTCCGAGGTCGACAAGCACTTGCCTGAAACAGAGGTGATCATCACCACTCCGTTCTTCCCTGCGTACATCACCAAGGAGAGAATCGACAAGGCCCCCAACTTGAAGCTCTGTGTGACCGCCGGCGTGGGCTCGGACCACATTGACTTGAACGCCGCAAATAGCAAGAACATCACCGTGGCCGAGGTGACCGGCTCCAACGTGGTTTCTGTCGCTGAGCACGTTATGCTGACCATCTTGAACTTGGTCCGTAACATCATTCCCTCTCACGAGCAGGCGGTGGCTGGCGGCTGGGATATTGCTGGATGTGCTAAGAACGAGTTCGACTTGGAAGGAAAAGTCGTGGCCACCGTTGGCGCCGGCAGAATCGGGTACCGTGTGTTAGAGAGAATGGTGCCCTTCAACCCAAAAAAGCTCTTGTACTACGACTACCAGCAGCTTCCATCCGAGGCTACCGACAAATTGAACAAGGCCTCAGAGCTCTATAACGGTCATGGTGACATCGTGCAGCACTACTCCGACTTGAATGCCATGTTGGCCCAGGCCGATGTGGTCACTATTAACTGCCCATTGCACGAGAAGAGCAAGGGTTTGTTCAACAAGGAGACTATTAGTCACATGAAGGACGGTGCCTGGTTGGTCAACACTGCCAGAGGTGCCATTTGTGTGGCTGAGGACGTCGCTGCTGCCGTGGAATCTGGAAAGCTCAGAGGCTACGGTGGTGACGTCTGGTACCCTCAACCAGCTCCCGAAGACCACCCATGGAGAAGCTTCAGGAACAAGTGGGGCGGAGGAAACGCCATGACTCCTCACATCAGTGGTACCTCTTTGGATGCCCAGGCCAGATACGCAGCTGGCACGAAGGCCATCTTGACAAGCTACTTCAACAAAACCTTCGACTACAGAAAGGAGGATCTTATCGTCATCGACGGCGATTACGCCACCAAGGCCTACGGCCAGCGTAAGTGATTCCTATATAATTCTGGTCATCTCCTCGATCAGAATAATGTCAAAGTATTTTTCAAAAGGCGAAAGACTCCCAGATTCCCAGAGTAGTTCTGTAGGAATCTCACTGGCTGTAGAGTTTGTAGGCAGTGTCGTGCAGAGTTCCTCCGCCAACTCTTTCACACCTAGTTTTTCCAAGCACTCCTCCATGAGTTCATTGCAGAACCTGACAGACTCGAGCTCGGGCTTGTGAGCCTTCATCATCCGGTCCCTTAACACAAACTCGGGACCAAGCTGACAGTTGATCACTTTCTTGCCTATGAGGCTGAATCTGCGGGCAGTTTCGTACTTATCCTTCATGAGGTCAAAGACATTGACGATAATCAGGTTGGAGGAGCGGAGCAACTGACGGTGTTTCTGGACTTCGTAGAAGAACTCACGGTACGCACTGCTTGTTTCAAGAAGCGCTCTGTGGTTGCTCTGGTTTTCCAAAGCTCTTTGGATATGGTTATAGCGGACCATGGCCGAGACCACTGATAAGCTGCATTGGCCAAGACATTGAATCAATGGGCCGCATATAAAAACGTCTGTGGAGCCGCTCACAAGAGTCATAGTCTGGTTCACAAGGTCTGGTAGTATTGGGAACAAAAAATTCGTGAACATTTTGATGATTTTGTACCTCCATTCCCTCGCTTTAGGTATATCTCCCTTGCGAGTGCAATGGAAGATTAAATGTAAGTATATTCCCACAAGGAAGTAATGCAAGTTGAGCAACAACCGGAGTTTCGTGAACCGTCTGAAGGAGTCCTGTGTTTTCAAAGAGAGGGTCCCTCTATTGGCCTGTAGGAATTCGAGTAGATCGTCATACTTCTTCACGAGCTTTTCGAGAACCCTTTCTAGTCTGCCGATTTTCACATTACCAGACACCCTCCCTGTTAGACTGATACCCTCAGTAAACAATTCTCTATAATCTTCAAGCAAACGAAAATGTTCAATAGCCATCTCCTCACTCTCTAGGTCGCATCCGTTCAACAACTCAGGTTTAAACTCGGGTAACTTCACGTCAAAAGTGTTGGGCCCAATAGACATGCAATTTCCGGAAAATAGCGACCGATCAACCTCGAGAAAAACAAGTGTATACCAGAGTTTTTTCTGAAGCAACTCTTTCTTCTCGTCAAAATCTGCTCTGTCATGACTCAACTCCCTGTTCATCCATAGACTGTATGCGATCTGACTCAGAAACGACGCCAAAGCACTCGACTTGGCGTCATACCTCGCAGTTTCCGGGGCTATGGTAGAGTAGTAATTGAGGGCCACAACCAACTCGAATGCCTCGATGCATAAGTCGCCTGTTATGTTGTACAAGCTGAGGCAGTAGTTCGCCAAGCCAATAAAGTCCGGTCCGATTTCCTGGATGCTGAGATAATCTAGCTCTTCTTTGGAGTTGTGGAAGCAAAATGACGGCACCTGGTTGGATCCACCAGTCAAAGTCACGTAGGCCGTTCGAAGAATGACCAATAAAAGTCCGTAGATGGCGGGGTCTTTTTGGTCTGTTCCCAAAATCAAGGGACTACCATCGGCATCAGGTCCTGTGGCTATTAATCTCGCCACAGACTGTCGAAATTCGTGTTCATCCACCACAGGCATGTAGGGGTATGCAATTTTAAAGAACCTGTCAATGAGCATTTTGATGACTCTGACGCTTGGAAGTGTGCTTTGGAGCTTCATTCTTAGCGTTTCATGGTCTTCTTTCCGTTCCACTTGGTGAATAAGACCGAATGTCTTGTCCAAGGGATTCATATGGACTCTGGGAGCTTCATCCTTGAATGTGGGTGTATCCTTGCACGAGTAGAAGGATTTGAAAACTTGAATCAATACCTCGTCTATCGACACCAAAACGACCCATTTGAAAGGCCCCATGTACCTCCAATTCAGATCGTAGCGATGATCGATCATGCTAAGGGCATCATGGAAGTTGATAGTTTCCGACAGCTGGGCTTCCTCCATGTTGGTAGCTGGCGTAATGCCATGACTAGTAAGCTGATTCTCTAAAACAAGAATTCTATGTCTTAAGGCATCAGCAGCATCTCCAGAGGTTTCTGGCTTGGGCACGGCGTCGCAATGAGGGTTACCCAATTTTACACAAGCAGTGCATGGCGATTTCTTATCACACTTAATTTTCCTCTTGCGGCAAAATGAACATACAACCTTGTATCTACCCCGTGTCATCGCAGATTAGCTGGAGAAATCGGGCTATCGAGATTCATCCTATATATGAGCAATGTGAATACCCCGTGTATTTTCCGTGAGGCTGCGGCTAATGCAGGCTCTGCCGTTTTCTGCCGTTCATAAACGTTACAATATGTTCTCAAGCATAGGAATGTCCAAGAGCTCGTCAACGGTAAAGTCGAGACTTTCGAACATCCGATTGTCGAAGAGGTCCGTTGGCGAGTTAAGGTGGTTAGGTACAGGTAGGGCCTCTTGTTTCTGTCTGAGAGAGCTGAATTCCACTCTATCGATTCCCTCGCGAATTATCTGGTTGCAACCTTCGAGGAACAGCGTCGAGGTCCGAATGTACGCCTTGTCCTCCGCTGAACCCTCCACGGTGTCCACCATTTCATGCAACTTGCGATGGCCGTAGTCAAGCCTCTTGCATAACGCATTGGAGCTTCTGAGCAGGCTGTAGAAATTGCCGAAAATGAGCATGAGCTGATCGAGCGTCTGGATGTACTTGTCTAGAGCCTCAAAAAGATTGCTATACCGCAGGTCTGCCCTCATTCTGCCAGAGTGATTGTTATTGCACTTCATCAGCGCATGTTGGCTCTTGTACTTGATCAACAAGCTGACAAGAAGAAATGGAATGTTGACGGTTGAGTTCACAAACAGCGAAATGGAAAACAAATCCGTCGACCCGGAGAACGGGTTCTTGACATGTCCGAGAAGCATTGGCAAAAGCGGAATGACGTTCTGCATGGTGGACGTGATGAGTTTCGTTTCAGTACTGGTTGCGAGCCCATAGTCCTTTCGCTTAAGATGGTTGTAATAGACGTGCGTATTGACGTTGAAGAGGAAGAATTGGACTTTCAGGAGCACGGTGAGAAGGTTATTTCTGTAGAAGGAGTCGACTTCACTGAGCGGATCATGGCGCAATGCACTTCTGATTTGCTCGTGCACCCTTCCAAGAAATTCCTCCACTTCGTTTAACTTCTCGCGCACAGATTTAAGAGATACGCTTCCGGTGAGTTTTCCGGTCATCGCCAAGCCTCCCACAAGCAATTTGTTCATTTCTTCGTTCATCTCTAGTGTTTTCAACACCACCTTTTCCATCTCGTGATCTCGGGCATTAGATGATTCAGCGTGATATGTAGGGACACTGACATCGTAGGTATCAGGATTTATGCTCACGCAGTTTCCGGAGAAGATCGAATCCGAAAGATCGAGATGTAAGTATGTGTACCACATTTTGCGACATAGCATGTTCCATCTTGGGCTTGAATCGTCCTGGGGAGCGAAACAGTGAGGTTCTCGGTTCAACCGACGGCAGTAAGCCATCTGGTTCAACACAGCGAACAAAGTTCTATTGGCATTATCACTGTTCCAGCTCTCAGGATTGACGTGATTGTACAAACAGATTAGCCCGACGAGCTGCACCACATCAAAAATGCTCTCATCGATGAGATTGTACTGGCCAAGGCACCTTTGAGCCAACCTGGCGAACTCTTCCAGGATGTCGTATTGAGCCAAGTAATGCATTGACTCTGGCGAAAAGGCCGTGGAAACGTTGACCCTGCGATTGCAATCGTGGATAGTCAAGTAGGCGAATCGAAGCATCATTAGAAGGATTCCCAAGTTTGCAAAATCTAGCTCTCCACCCGCAGATAGCTGAGTAGGCTTCTCGCTCATTGTTTCTGGACCGATCATCAATTTCACCATTTCCCTGATGTAGAGCTCATCTAGCACAGGTATGTATGGATAAACGACGGCGAAGAAACGATCTATGAGCATCCACACCACTTTGACATTGGGGAGGATCCCCTGGATCTGTTGTCTCAAATGGGTCAGACTCTCCAACGGCGTACCACCAAACAATCCTGTAGCAACCGTCGGCGTGGCCGTAGGGGCCGTTTTCACCAGTGAGAGATTTGTGTTCTGTTTAAAAGCGGTTTTCACCATGCCAAATAGGACTGGGTCCAAGCTGACAAGGACTACCCATCTGAAGGGGCCCCAATGCTTGAGCTGGCGGGAATACCTGGGTTCTGGCACCTTCACTGGAACATCAAAGTCAATTTGGCACTCTGCTCCGACATTGAGCTCCGGAAGGCTCTGGATCACTTGGCTTCTCCGTTTTCCAGCACTCCGTTTCACCGTTTCCTCAAGCGCCAAAAGCCGCTCCTTCAACAAATGCATCTCGTCTTGGTTACCTGAAGACAGTGAGGGCTTTGTCACCATCACTCCATCGCCCTCATGCTTCGTAAGCTGGTTTTTTGCAAATTCACTGTAATCGCATTCGGCCTTGAACTTGACACACGCCGAACACGGCATCTTCATATCACACTTGATCTTGCGTCTCCTGCAAAACAGGCATACCATACGTATGCGTCCTCTAGGCATTCTCGTTAGCGTTATTTCATTCACCAGGTGCTCTTGAGCTGGTGCTACTTGATATTTATGTCTCTCCGTTTCTCCGTTTCTCCGTTTTTCCGCGTATGCACTCCGCGTCCGACTTCCGCCGCTCCACCGTATATTGCGATCTTTAGAGGGCATACCGAAACCCTTTGTTCTCAAAATCGGTGAGGCCCTTGAACCCATTTTGAATCGCCTCCTGTTTCATTTCTTCGGTTTGTTCTCCTTGTTCTTTATCTCTCCTGTAATTTCTTGCTCTCAACAAAAACCAGTAACCTATGCCTAGGGCGATCAAGCCCGAGTAGCAGGTCATGAGTCCTATCATGGCTGATCTATATTTCGGAGCTTCTCTGGCGTAGAAGATATTGGCACCCACGATATTTCCCGCTGCGTACATTGTGAACCATAGACCATTGGTGACGATTTTTTTCGTGGTTCCTCCGATATTGGCGTTGATGAAGATCCAACAGAGAATAATCGGACCGCCAATAATAAACTGGAGCCATGTGCAACCGACAGAAGCCCATCTGTTGTTCTCGATCAAATGAATTCCGATCAAACCTGCAAATCCCGGGATACAAAGGAGAACAAAGAGGAGGCATCGAATGTTGGGAATCTTCAACGCTGCAATGCCGGCTGCGAAAACTAAGATGAACTCGAATGCACCAGTGGGCATTTGCAAAGCTGTAGATGCAATACCACTAAAACCAAAGCCCTTGATCAAAGCAGACTGGAAGTTGGACACACCGCCGTTGATGATACCAACAGCCAAGGCAATCAAGACCACGACGTAAACGCCAGGATCAGAAATAGCTTCAATCGCTTGGGCCTTTTTGAACTTCTTATCTTTCACACCCTGGTTATTTTTCGAAATGTACTTCACGAGAATCGCCTTCTCCCGTTCCGACAAGAATTTGCAGGATGTGGGACTGTCTGGGGTAAACCAGAGGAAGACAACCGACCAAACGAGGTTCAAAAGCCCAATCACCAAAAAAATCAACTTCCAAGAAGCAATGGCGGCCAGGTTTGCGTGGCCCAAGCCAAAACCCAAAAGGGCTCCAACGATGGTAGCGACACCATTGAAACTTAGAAAGGTGCACATTCTAAAAGGCTGGTCCTGGCGAGAATAGAACATGCCACAGATCATCATACACGAAGGGGAGATACCTGCCTCAAACATGCCTAGAATGAATCTTACCACGAGCATCCCAGCATAATTCTTCGTGCCCACATGTGCAATCAAAATGATGGCCCATACAAAGATCATGGCACCTGTGTACTTGGCGATGGGGACCTTCTGGATGATGTAATTCGAAGGCATGGCCCAAAAGAGATAACCAAAGTTGAAAATCGCAGCAACCCAAGAGTACCTTTGTCCATATAGGCCCAAATCTTCTTTGAGTGAATATGCGGAGGCATAGTTCAAACTGAGCTTATCTAGATACTGCAAAGTATAGGTAACACAGAGGATCGGAACAACTCGAAGGTCAAGCTTCCGCTTGATGTCTTTGATTTCTGCTTCGAACTCTTCCTCTGAAATCTCGTTTCCTTGCTCATATAAGTCTAAACCGACGATGTGGTTTTCCTCTTTAGTCTCGCCTATGACGTCAAGAGAATCCTGATAATCTGACGTTTCAACGCCATCTTGTTTTACTTCTGATGATGGTTTAGACATAGTCAGAAATCGATAAAATGTTCAGAAGAAAGGCCTTATCAGAAAAGAAAAAGAGGACATCGGCTTTTTTTTGACTATGTACTGTGCGTTCTCCTTGTGTTACACAAAAGCAGATGTTGCCTTAAGTATCGACAGACGACGCCGCGCATACATAATCAATTTGGTCACATGGTTTGATGTCAACGCCGTCAACCACATATCTGAACGCTACCATTTTATATCGAAATTATGCTTGAAAGCAAGAAATTTGATTCTGGTGACAGGCTACCGATCCTGCATCGACTAACACGTAAGTGCATGTCTTGCGTTGAAGTAGTTTTTGACAAGGCGATTGCACTCGGCACTCTCTTATCTTATGCGGGGGTCGACATACTGTAACTGACAAATTCCTATCTGCCGTCTGGATCACTTAAAGTAAAATTTGGAGGTGGGCTTTTTCTTCTCATTACCAACGCTCCTGCGTGAAACTTCCGTGGGTTGTCCCTGGCCATCTTCTGCATTAGCATCACTGCTTGACTCTTGCTTCAGTTGATGTGCTCTGTGGGGGAAGTATACCACATTTATGGGTGGTAAGTAGTAAACGTTCGAAATTGGGAAATATCTGTACCTAGTTGGCTTTCCATCCGCATCAACAAAAGACTTTGAATCTAGCAACTCCTTGAGATTTGCAGCCAGCGGAGCTCCACTGGCTACTGGCGTTTGCCTGGCCAGTCGCAGTACAGTTTTCGCCTCCTCCAAATTGTCCTCGTCAGCCTCTGGGGCTGATTGTTCTTCCGGAGTTCCAGAAATTGACGACTCTTTGGGCTCAAGCTTGATCTCTAACTTTTCAGTACCATCAGTGTCAGGCGAGCCAGCAGCTTGAGGCTGAAGGTCGACGTTCTGTTGGCTCGCCGAAAATTCGTGGTCAAGTAATTCATCGTCGTTAACGTCTTGCTCTGATAAAGTGAAGCTCGATTTTGAGACCGCAGGTCGACTTTTGATCTGAATATCTCCTTTTTTTTGATAGAATGAAGGGTTCCTGCCCCTTACAATAATGGATGTGCTCTTTAGCTCTTTCACGATGACCTCCTCCCTGTCAAGCTCGGCCACGAGCCTGATTGTGAAATTGTTAAATGTTTGATAGTTCACAATAATGCTATTTGCCGTTGCACTTTTGAATTGAGCTTTCCTTATTGTAAAGTAATTGTCACGAGCACTCTCTTCTACCAGTACCTTATGCGAAGTATCAATTTGTCGGGGGAGTACAACATCAGAGTACCCCTTACTTCTGTCCTTCATTGATTCTTTCTCTCTGTTTATAATAACAGGGATACGTTTGCATTCTTCGCCATTAGCAAATGCCAACACGTCGATACGGAAACTGTTGATGACACCTTTACCCAGAATTGCTAGGAGGTTGTATTCACTGGAGCGATGAAAATTGAGATTGATGTGAATGAAATTTCTTCTGTAACAACAGATAACCTCGGGCTTGTAAGTCTTGTCTATTTGAGGTTCCTCTTTTGTGGCCGAAATGTGGTTGAAATTGTCCTGGTCGTTGGTGTAGAACCTGCCGGAAATAAAGCCTCGAAAGTCAATATCCACAGGTTTGTTTGCATGATCAAAGATCTGGACTGGTGGGTGTTCATGGGTGTCCTTGAGGTCCAAAAGCTTTTTTAGGATTCTTGGGTTGTAGTCGATTTTAATTGTGCTTGCTGTGGCATGTTTTTGAATGAGAGAGTCTGGTCCAAGATCTCCTGGAGACCTCTCTCTTTTCTTCAAATTTCTGGGTCTATCCTTGTTTCTTGAGGTATGTTCTGTTTCTTCCTCAAACCGCTTATTGCCAGTTCTCTTCTTGAGACTCCCCGTGTTTCGGTCATGGCCGTAACCATGAAGCGCATCTGGCGTCGCTGTCTTTGATGCACCAAACAACAGGTTCTCTGTATCGTTGTAGCCTGGTGTAGGACCCGCCATATTCTGACCGTACGGACCCTGCGGGCTCATGCTCCCATAGTAGTTCATGCCATCAAATTGACCTATTACTGTCAGTGGAGACCAAGCCTGCTGAAAAGGCATCACATGTTGCGGGAAGTACTGCTTTTGCATTTGATGGAAACGCATTGGAGGCTGTAATCCGGCCTCAGCGGGGATAAAGTCTTGATAATGCAGCGTGTGGGACAACCCTTCTTCCTGGGGGGCAGCATAGGGCAGAAAGCGCATGTTGTTGCCCTGGTTAGCGTAATTGAGTAAATGGTTTGAAGCAGGTCCTGAACCCATGCTCATAGAGTACATGTTGTCTGGGTCCAACAGCAGCAGCAGGTAATCCTGATCGGTGTTTGCCATTTGCATATTCATCCCCGATGGATACGATGACATTTTCGGCTGATCATTCTGGAACAAAGCAGCGTGAAAGCCATCGTCTTCCTGTTTAACCAAAGCGTCGGAGTTTAGCGAGGAAAGAGGGTGTAAAAGGTCGGGTAGAAATAATGACGCAAGGTCGTCCATCTTTTCCTTCTGCTCGTCCATTCTCCGGAGTATATGCTGGGGTTTATATAGGAGTGGGTCGATGAAATTGAAGAGTGTACAGATCACCGTAGTCCATGCCTTAGTGATATGATGCTCTGGGTGATGGCCAGGTTAGTATGTGCAGGATGAAACGCTCAGACCCTTCTTTCTGGGGTAAATGTCCGGTCTGAAGTTCCAATGATGAAAAAAAAGCGCAACTTAAAGAACGTCGCCTGATGCTCCGAGATGCTTGGTGTGTAGCTAAGCGGGGTGCGCAGCAGATACAGATCTCATGTTAGGTACCAGATAGTGTAGCCTATGATGGTGAGCGGCATCATATGGTGCAATTATTCGTTTTGGGATTTTCCAATTGGATATCAAATGAGCAGCGCGTTGGGTTTAACAAACACGAAAACACGATTTTATTTACTGTTCACATTCAAATTTTAAAGCGTGATGACAAGAATTTTCGTTTTCTGTGTAGATAGAGTTAGTCGCAGAGAATTGAGTTTCAAATGCGGAGCGAGCCCAGATTCACGAATATGAAAAGAGCTGTTAAAAAAAGGGAAAGTTCGATTTTGCGAAATCATTGACACAGAATTACAATGGCACACTCATTTCGCTAGAATATCCTTTTCAATTTAAAAAATCGCCGCTTTTCGTGGGCTTAAATCAGATTTGCAACCTGCTCGCCTGAATCTCTAATGCGTCATTCACAAACATTCACTGCGAAACAAAGCGCCTGTTAACCGCTCAGCATAATATCGGAATTCAGATGTACGGATCGGGTGCCATATTCCGCGCTGTCGAGAGTTTTGCATTCACAAAAATTCACTACCAAACATCTCCATTATGGTCAAGCAGGAGCCGTTTGGCGTGGAACAGTTCATGGACAAGTATGAGACGTCCATTAAATACAACATGGGCGAAACATGCGTGGATTCGCTTAAGATGAACCAGATTGTCCCAGAATCTGAGCAGGCTGCGCTTGCAAAGACCTTGCTCGATACCAAGCTCGTGTACGGCCACATTCGGGGGTCTCCAGAGTTGAAGAAGGAGATTGTGAAATTATACGACGACAGCGTTACTGTAGACGACGTTGTGATCACCAACGGAGCGATTGGAGCCAATTTCTTGTTGTTCTACAGTTTGGTGGAGAAAGATGACCACGTATTGGTGGTGGAGCCCAGCTACCAGCAATTGAGCTCTGTTCCAAGGATGTTTGGTGCTAGGGTGGATACTTTCAAGATTCTTCCCGAAAAGGACTACTTACCAGACATTGTCTCGTTGGAAGAGCAGATCCTCACCAATCGAACCCGCCTTCTCGTGATCAACAACCCAAACAACCCCACAGGGTGCGTTTGGGACAATGACACGATGGAGCAGATTGTGAAGATATGCCAGAAGCATTCTGTCACGCTTATGTGTGACGAGGTGTACCGTCCCCTCTACCACGAAGCCAAAAGCACAAAGTCTGCGGTTTGTTTCGGGTACCGAAACGCCGTTTCAACAGGATCCATGTCGAAGGCCTTTTCGCTAGCAGGAATCCGGGTGGGCTGGATTGTTACAAAGAATGCTGAGCTAATCGAGGCCGTCTGCGAGAAGAGAGACTACAACACAATCTCTGTACTGATGGTAGACGACAAGTTGGCGACAATTGCGTTGCAAAACAAAGAATCCATTCTCCAGCGGGGCCATGAGCTCTGCAGGCGCAATCTCGATGCAATTGAGCGAGCCATCAAGGACCTGAATGGTGTGCTACTGTGGAAGCGGCCGCGTGGAGGAAGCACTTGCTTTGTTAAAATTGTCGCTCCTATAAATACTTTGGCACTTGCAGAGGAACTCGCTGAAAAGCATGGCGTGCTAATGGTGCCCGGAGAATTGTTCAACGACCCCGGGAGCGTGAGAATTGGTTTTGGAAATAGCGAGAGAGACATCGAAGAAGGGTTCCGGATCATGCTTCAAGTAATCCAGCAACGGCTGGAGCAAGCCTGATTCGCGGCTTCTGCGATGAAGTCGCATTTTAGGTGACGTCTTTATGAGCGGCTGGAAGATTTTGCACGACAGCTCGCGTAGATCAATTATTTATAGAATTAAACGCAGCGCAGCTCGCTGAACTTGCGCTTACGTAAAGACTGTTTCCCCCACGGATTCTCGTCGAATGCAGCTATTTGAAGATCCTCCCGTGTATCACTTATCCCAAATAAGTCAAAACGTAGTAATAAGCCATGCTGCAGTAATCCCGTTGGTTCCTAAAATAGATTTGAGGCTGTTTACCTCTGCCACGCAGACCGTACGTCCTGTTTTCAATCAATAGAGTAAGTGCGGCCGAAAATAGTCTGGGACCGAACGGCTGCAGGCCTGCTTCTTTATTTGGGGCTTTATTCCCCTGGGCTTTGTTTTTGGCACCATTTAAATTGCGATCAATTTCTCCTCATGGAAAAATTCCTGATCTCTTCTTTTCTCTTTTCTTTTCTCTTCCTCTCACGGATCACTCCCCATTGACTTGTCCACCCTGAACCCTCACATCCAGTGAATAGTCTGTACCGGTCCGCACCCCATCGCTGAAATCAACTCTCCAACTCACCACCCCTCAATACTCAACATGCCTTACAATGGAAGAGAGGTCAACAAAGTGTATGGCCAAGATTTCATCATCGACCTGCGATTCAAAATCGTAAAGGAAATCGGCCACGGAGCCTACGGCATAGTGTGCCTGGCCAAGTTTGGTTCTCCCCAGGGCGACGGCAACTTCGTTGCCATCAAGAAAGTCACCAACATCTTCTCAAAGAAAATCTTGTGTAAGCGTTCTCTTCGTGAGATCAAGCTCTTGCAGTTCTTCCGGGGCCACAAGAACATCACCTGCTTGTACGACCTAGACATTGTACCCCATCCGGTCACCGGCGATTTCAACGAAATCTACTTGTATGAGGAGTTGATGGAGTGTGACATGCACCAGATCATCCGCCTGGGACAGCCGTTGACAGACTCCCACTACCAGCTGTTCATTTACCAGGTGCTCTGTGGGCTCAAGTATATTCATCTGGCGGACGTGTTGCACCGTGATTTGAAGCCAGGCAACTTGTTGGTCAACGCCGACTGTGAGCTCAAAATCTGTGATTTTGGACTTGCCAGAGGCTTCTCCGAGGATGTGGAGCAGAACTCCCAGTTCATGACAGAATACGTGGCCACCCGTTGGTACCGTGCTCCCGAAATCATGCTTTCCTTCTCCAACTACACCAAGGCCATTGACATTTGGTCCGTTGGCTGTATTCTCGGCGAGCTTTTGGGAGGAAAGCCTCTTTTCAGAGGTAAGGACTACGTGGACCAGTTAAACCAGATCTTGATGATCTTGGGGACTCCAAAGGAGGCAACTCTTACGAAGATAGGCTCTGTCAGGGCGCAAAACTACGTCCGCTCTTTGCCAATAATGAGGAGGGTGCCCTTCACAGAACTTTATCCCAACGCAAACCCGTTGGCGCTCGACTTGATGGAGAAGATGCTTACACTAGATCCTCACCAGCGTATCACCGTCGACGACGCCTTGAAGCATCCATACATGTCTGTGTGGCACGATCCTAATGACGAGCCCGAGTGCAAGGTCAAGTTTGATTTTAAGACATTCGAAACGGTCGACGATCTTGATTCCATGAAACAATTGATTATCGACGAGGTTCGCAACTTCAGAGACTTTGTCAGAAAACCTATTCATGAACAGCATCAGATTCAGCTCCAGATGCAGCAGCAGCAGATCCTAAAGGAGCAGGAGGAAAACAATTCACAATCAGCATCCCATATGACTGAAGATACAGCAGATGCCATTCACGCTCAGATGGAGCTGTTTCCAGATATGTACAGCACTGACTATTCCATGAACAGCGCCGGTGTGCTCACCTACACAGATCTGCTACTGAATGACAACGGGCTTCAATTCTACGATGCTGTACCCAAGCCTCAGGAGCTTGACAATTTCTCGCACATTGATGACAAAAATGAGAATACCGAGCTTTTTCAACTCGAAGAGGAACTAGGATTTGGTTTGGACCGTACGTTTAATAACCAGTGATTTATTCCTCCGAATCGCCAGCGTACCAGCGCCTAATCTTTGCATTTTCATGGATAAAAATACATTAGAACATCCACCGAGCAATTCAACTACTCGAGCATGTAGCTAAATATGTCACCGTTTCTTCCGAAGATGAAGAATTGGTCTGGCGACACCAGGTAGTTTTGGATCTTACCGTCTCTCAAAAAGTAAGAATAGTCAACCTCAAGGGAGGGTATTTGGATCGAAGGAAGCTCCTCGTCGTTGACGATCTTGTGTATGATGCTGGTATACTTTTTCTTCCCGTCTTTTGAAATGTTACCACCAGGGTATTGTCTTTTCAATCTTATCTCAAAAAGCCACCGGTACAACAGCACCACGATCTTTTGCCTCTCTTCATCATCCTCAATAGAATGGGCCAGCGGTTGAGGGCTGGGACTCAATATTTTGTTGATGCCGAGATTGCCGAAAGACAGCTTGGCGAAGCTTTCATCGTTGTGGGATAAGGATCGAGCCCTCGAGTGTTGAGCTTTCGTCAACGTGAAACTTGGTGGTACGTGACTAGAAAGAGGTCTGACACGACTTGATACAGGCTGCAAGGCTGGGACATTCGAGGTTTGTTCTGGGGTGATTTCATTGTCCTTCGAGCTCTTTTTCTTTCGTGTGGTGAGATGTCCTCTCTTGACTCTTGAAACAGCTTTGCTATCAAAGTCCCAAATGATGATTTTTCCGTCAGAGCCACAAGAGATCAACTTGTATGCGCTTGAGGGAGTTTCATCTTCTAGCGCATGATTCTTGCTGAGCTGACATCTGGAAACAAAAGAGACCTTCTCCACGGTATTGGTATGTCCTTTGAGTCGACCGACAATAGTGATATCCTTGATCGTTGGCGGAAAGAAAGTCGTAGGTTCACTCACAGCATCTTGAAAGTCTTCCCGATTATCGAAGCTGGTGCCGGTTGTTGCACTTTCTGTCGTCGACAAGAATAAGGAGGGTGCGTGCTGTGGGTTTGAGCTTCCACTATTCATTGTACCACTGCGGGACCTACCACGCGTGTGACTTGACTTTTTGTTGATCAATCCGTTAATGTTGTAATAAGTCATCTTGAAAACTTCAATGAGATCTCCCTTCCCAGCGATGGCGAAGAAGCGGTGATCTGGCGAGAACTCAATGTGACGAATCCCATCCTGGAAGTAGCTTGCGACTATATCGGAAACAATCAGATGATTGTAAAAGTTCTGGGGATCGCCGTAGTTTTTGTTATGCGTGTTCAAGAGATCAATAAATCGAACGAGGCCATCATCGGATGCGACCGCAATAATGAATGGACTTCTCATGAGATTTGGTGAAGGCAGCTGCTGATACGATATGGTACTCGCAATTGAAGTGATGGGTTTGTGGCTCAACTTGAAATAACCCACGATATACCCCGGAGAATCTTCCTCCTCGGTCTCGCTATTTTTCTTGTTGAGCAGACTCAAGTCGAATTTTTTAAAGAAAGTGATCAAGCTGTCGTGTCCAACTTCCTGTTTGGTGTACGGCGTGTCAGAAGCGCTTCCAAGGGGATCGAGTATAATAACTTCACCATTGGCGTAGCCCGCTACTATGAGAAGATCATACTTGGTGTGGGTAATAGCTGAAAGCGTTGTCACTGACGTGTTAGTCCACGAGGCATCAGCGCCTCCATCACGGGTTGGCTTCATAGCGAGATTATCAAAGAGTCTATAGGTGATGCTAGCGAGGTTGATTACAACGATTGAGCCCGTGTTAAGACCCAAAACCAAGACTGGCTCGTGACTAGCCGAACACACGAACGTGAGAATGCTGGTGATCATCAAGTGTGGGTGGAGCTGTAAGCGTAGAAGCGGTACCTCCACAACCTTTTTATAGGGTTTGCATGTCGTTGTCAAGGTTGGAGGAGGACCCTGTTGCTGTGGTTGAGAGCCTGGTGCAGAAGAGTTCGGAGCTGACGATTCCTTTTCTTCCGTTTGCGGAAAGAGAGCAGTAGTGCAATTGGACTCTTTTGTTCCCGTGAATTTATGTTCCTTGTCAATTGCGAAAACGTTGATGACATTTACGCTCGTGGAGACTAATAGCTTTTCTGTCGTTGGCGCCTTGATATGCGCTTGGTAAACTCTTGAATCATATTCGAGTATTTTTGCAAACACCTTCAGCGTCTTCGTAGCTTTTCGTGGATGCTGGTTTCCGCCAATCTGCGGATGGGTGATGGAATGAGACGAAGACTCGGGAACGGCATTAATGAGCGACTTGAATGGTGAGTCTGGGCCTTCCGCCACTGGAGATGCACCCATACGTAAAAGCTTATTCAAACTTGTTGTCATGTTCCGAAATGGGTTGCGGTTCTCGTTCAAGGCAGAGCTTTTCTCATTGGCAAGGATGATCATGGAACTCAAACATCCCGGGTTCATATGCACTAAACGGTAGGGATCCGGGATTAAAGGATTCACATTTGCGCCAACATGAAGCCCTCCATCTTGTTTCACGCTGCTATGGTGCCCATCCACTACCCTGGAGAAGATCCTGGTAACATGTGAGGGCAATGAGACGTAGGTTGTCGATTCGACATTCTTCTGTACATCCTTTTGAAACGGCGGTCTTGCCACATGCAAATATGTAGAATTCAATTTGGCCTTCACGGAGGCAGGCAAAGCAGCAGAGCTGGTCAAAGGCCAATTGAGTTCAACCAATTGTTCGAGTACATCCTCAGGAACCTCTTCAGTGGTTGAAAAATGGACATTATCATCAAGATGTAGCAAGCCGGGACACATAGACTCTAGGAATAACAGGGCTGGCGAAAGCTGCAGCCCAGAAATATTTAGCAGCGTCATATCACTGGTGATATAGGATTATTGGACTATCTATAGGAGGTGCTGTCGAGAATGGGCTATCTGGTGGCCTGGGTAGATAAGGCAAAAGGGCGTGCTGGCATCAATGGGGTGCGAATTCCAAAGACAGCTGAAAGCTTTAAGTTGAACTAACGATTGTCTTGGCTGTGTATGTTGGCTGTAGAAGGAAGCACATCAGCTTAATAGGAGACGGTTTCCAGGCGAGGTCCATGCAGGAACATCAGAATGAGCCCGGAACACAGCCATTTGGGGCGGCAGGTGGCGGAGGTAGTGGGAATCTCACTGGTGACTTATGGAGACGATGCAATTGTCTTTGGAAAGTCGACTTTTGTGGCGGCTGAAGGCACCACCGGCTGCTATTTTTGGTTTTCAGCAAGTCACATGACCACGTCACGTGATAATCACCAGAGTGGAGGCTTTTTCTGCCTTCCTAGCTTCCCCGCTCCAAAACAGATGAGCACAGGGGATCCTCTACAGCCCGAGACTCACTTCTTGCTGCATTTACAGTGCAAGATTCCGCTTTTACCGCTTCAAGTGGAGACACTGAGATAATGAACGATCCTGCACACAATACGCACACTCGAGGCACGCCAGTAGGTGCCCCCAGAGATGACTGAGGAGAGTTCACTTCTTCTTCTCCCAACACCTTCACTCGTTTGACAGAAACGTCCAACTTGCGAAGTTTTCAAATGATATGACGCATGCTAGGGTCCTGGATATAGTGAATCCACAGTGAACTTAAAATGGGGCTCCAGCACTGGCCCAGCCGGGGCTGAATTGTGAGTGGTTTGAGTTAGCAGAGACCAAATCAAAGAAGAGAACAGGCTGCTCGTTCAGGAAAGCCTTTAATCCGAAAGAGAGGGCTAAGCAACCGACATGCTCTCGTCAAATTGACAGGTTCGGTCAGGAGGCTCCATGCCAAAGGTGACCTTTCTCATCTCACCTCAAATGTCATAAGCGCTGACAACCACAAAGGCTTCAACGAAACTCGAAGGGCTTTCTGATTCCATCGAAGCTGCTTGAGCCATTCACTAGGCAAATCTAGTGGGAAAAGACATCGTGCCCTACACGTGATCGTACACGTGATACACCCATATGCGCGACATTGTCGCCCGCAACTCTCTTGTGCTCGGTGGCAAGACAAATTTTTTCTTCGCTCCCCGAATTTCACCCCCTAAATCCACACAATCATACCCTACCTGCCAACGCCGACGGGGTAAATATCGCATTTCGGCAAACGTCACTGGGTTTTTTGCTACACCAAATTCCATTGGCAGGGTTAGTTTGGTGCCTACTCACGCATTTGTTCCTGCTTTCCGTCCGGTTTTACTGCTGTTGTTGTCACGCCCTCACCATTTTATGGGAGAACGACATTTTTTTGCCCGCAAGTAAAAACCCGTACACCCATACTTAAGAGTCGTGCCAGCTCTTTCATCCTTGTCAAGGACAGAAATCCGCCACTAGGTCAGTCCATCAATCAACCAAAGCCCTTCGGAGGCTTCCAATTCATTCTGCCTGACCCTTAGAGGTCTTTCGGTCCGCCAACATGGCTGTTTTACCGCCCAAAACTGCAACTGCCGCTAAGAGCGGCCCTGGTGCAAGGTTCAGACAGCGAAAAATCTCCGTCAAGGTTGCTTTACCCATATATAATCAGAAGGACCTTACCGGAGGTGAAGCGGAGCTTGAACCTTCTCAGCTACATCACCTCAATGCGGGCTCCTCACAACAACCTCGAGATATGCATAGCATAGAGACAGGCGTGGATAAGAATGAGGAAGACGAGGTTCATCTCCAGCAAGTCATAAACGCAGCTCAGAGGGTTTTGTTGGGGTCGCTCAAAGATGAAAAAGATAAGTCGAACAGCTCCGTTTACATCCCCACACCTGATGCCTCCAAGCTCTGGAAGGAAGCGTCGAAATACTACAATGATAACACATTCGTCGAGCCTGAGTCTTATATTAAGTTCAGTGCCACGGTTGAAGATACACTTGGTGTGGAATATAATATGGACGAGGAAGACGACGAATTTTTTAAGAATGTCCTCCTGAAGGAATACCCAAAGCCCAGCAAGAAAACAGATAAGAAGAAAGACTCCAGTGCAGACGATACGAGGCCTTGTTCTGAAATAGAACTCGAGATCGTTTTGGATAAGTTCGAGAAGACTATTGAGGAGAAACAGCCCTTTCTTTCCATGGACCCCTCGAACATTCTTCCTTACTCTGAACTCACCTCCTATATTCTCGAGGACTTCAACTCTAAAGGGAATAAAGAGTATCCCTACCTGCAACCAGGGCCAAGTTTGAACTATATGTCAACATCTACTCTCAGAGAGAATCTTTCAAAAGAGCTCAATTATGAACCATTCATTACGTTATTTGATAAGAATCCTCGTGATACTTCTTCCACTCTGCAAACAAGATCAATTCCAGTTCTTATGCAATTATTTGGTCTACCGATCTATGAACACTGGAAAAAGAGAAAATTGGAGCGCAAGGGTAAGCAAGTCACTCCTCAATTGAAGTTTGAGGATCCCAATGCGAACGAGAAGGATAATGACAATGATCCCTACATCTGTTTCCGTCGTCGTGAGTTTCGTCAGGCACGTAAAACTAGACGAGCAGATAATTTGGGAGCCGAGCGTATTCGTCTTCTTCAAAAATCATTGCGTAAAGCCAGGGAATTGGTTTTCAGTGTTTGCAAGCGTGAGTTGCTCAAGCTAGAACTATGGAATTCAGAGTCCGAAGTTTTCAAGTCACGTTGTGAAACAAAGAATGTTAAGAGAATTGCAGGAGTCAAAGGTGATGATCACTTATTCTACCCTCACAAAAGACGGAAGCTTCCGAAGATCGAGACAGAGGAGGACGATTTGGAGGCACCTGCTTCCAAAGTTCGCAAGGAGAGAAAGAAGACAGCGGAGTTGGAAGCATCTGCTTCTCTTTCTACAAAAGACAAGCAAGTTACAGGCCAAGTCCAACCCGAAGCGTCGACAAACCAACCATATGTCAAATTACCTCCTTCAAAGATTCCAGATTTGGATTTGGTGACCGTGAATTTGGTGTTGAAAGAGAAGAACGAAACCATCAAACGTGCCGTGCTCGAGAAATTGCGCAAGAGAAAGGAGCACGACAGAGGTTACGTCAACATCACTTACGACCCATACCAGCCGTATTTCAATCTCACTACAAACGGCTTGAATCCACATCTCGAGCTCAGTCATGTTCCATATTCGTCCATTGCAGCGAGCAACTACCACCAGGTCAATACTACAAATGTCATTAGTGACTCGTTGAAGAAATTATTGGAGGATGCTAAGAAGCCATTACCCGGAATGAAGACTTTCCGTGGAAGCAATGGCGAGCTTGTGCCATCCAAGCCATTTCCACATTTGCAAACTTTACTTGATGATCACATCAACTCGAAAAATAACTCGGAGGGTTACATCGCGCACATACTCAACAGCATTCAGAACAACGACTTCAGCTCGTACACTGAAGGTTACAGGAAGAAGGACGCTGAAGATGAAGAGAATGCTAAGTGTTCTGCTCCAATTTTCAGAATGAGGAGACGCCAAGGCCGTGCCAATCAGCAATTTATAGATAGAAGAGGTCTCATGAGAAGGCCAGATGCTGAGATTGACTCTTGGTTGAATGAGTCCGATCTGACTAATGAGACCAGTGACGAGGATATGATGGACGCGGACGGTGCTAAATCGCTGGAGACTGAGGCTTCTCCCGTTTTGAACGCGTACGATAGCAAGGCCGATGCTATCAAGCGGTTGGACTCTCGTTGGCAATTCGACAACGACTACACTGAAGCTGACAAGGGCATCAGAGTTCCTTTCAGTTTGGATCCCTCGAGACTCAATTGCATCAGCGATGATACGCAATCAATAAGGTTTGGATCAATGCTTCTATCCAAATCATACGATTTGTTAAGGGAGAGTGCACACCAAAGACAACTCTTGATGCAGCAAGCGCGGATGAGAGCTTTGCAACAGCACCAAATCAATAATAGAAACCATTTGCAAGCGCTGCATCAGTCGTCACCTGAGGCACAGGCACAGGAGCCTAACAAGGCAGGCATTCCTCAAGGCGCCAGCAGCATTTACAAGAAGAATGGCACCCCTGTGGGCGCTGGTGTTGCGAGAACGGCTCAACAGACACAGCAGCTTCATGCTCTTCAGCAATTGAGGAACCAACAAAGCCAGCAGCAGCAGCTGCAAGCGCCCAACCAAGCGTACCTTGCCCAAAAACGGAACGAAGGTGGCAGCCTGTCACCTGGTCTGTACAACGGGCAAACCGGAGGTACTACACAACTGTACAATAACAACGCAAAGTACACGACGGCGGCCATGCAAAGTGGACGTCGTTGAGGTTGATAGAAGCGTTACGTGGGGTCTCTAGACGAGATGTCACGAACTGTAAAATAGCTTGACGATTTTAATGTCATGATTAATGAAAACCCATTCTCTTTTCTTGTATGCCTCGAACTCCGGTGTGGAGCAATTCGAGGGTATACACAGTGTGGCTTACTAAAGCTGCAGGACCTTAACCGTAATATAAAAAGCTAAGGGATATCCCCCAAAACCCCAATTCATTTAATAATCACACAATGGCAAAAAGTATCATCGTTTATGGAGCACACGGCAGAATCGGACAGAGATTGATCGGCATTCTTGCCCAGAACAAGATCAACACCACTGCGGTAGTAAGAAACGAGACCCAGGCCCAGCAAATCTCCAAAGTTGCTGGTGGTGCAGAAACCACCAAATCTGCTTATGTGGATTTGGCAAACATTTCTGTGAAAGAATTGGCCTCCCAAGTGCAAGGCCACGATGCTGTGGTCTTTACTGGAGGTTCAGGTGGTAAGAACATCTTACAAGTTGACTTGGATGCAGCAGTGAAGACATTTGAAGCTGCTGTAGAAGCCAAGGTTCGCCGTTATATTCTTGTTAGTGCTGTTGGCGCCGAAAACCATGAGTTTTTCGAGAAAACCCTGCTTCGTGACTACTACATCGGTAAGCACTACGCCGACCGGATCTTGATCCACGAGTTCAGTGACAAGTTGGACTTTACCATTTTGAAGCCTACGCTGTTGACCGATGGAGACGGAACGGGCAAAATTCAGAAGTACAAGCCAGGTCTTGAGAAGCCATCGATTGACCGCCAGGACGTTGCCCAGCTGATCTACCGGATCTTGGACTTGAAGAGCACCTTTGGAAAATCCTACGACTTCACCGGCGGCGACGAACCAATTGAGGACGAGCTGACTTGGGCCTAGGCCGCAGGGGTCCTTAATTTCACCACTGTGATGCCTCACTCTTAAAATTGACTTTTCTTAACTTTTCCTTCTATTATTCCAATTCAGTATATGCAACTAAAACAAACCTTCAATCTCACCGTCGTCGTTCACCTCCACATTCATGTAGCCCGCATGGGTAGGCAAGCCGGGAATTGTCATGATCTCAGCTGCAAGAGCATACAAGTAACCAGCACCAGCGCTACATCTGACTTCTCTGATGGGCACGGTGAATCCAGTAGGCACACCCTTCAACGCTGGGTCATGGGAAAGCGAGTACTGGGTTTTGGCAATGCAAATAGGCAACTTGTCGAAGCCCTGTTGGGTGTAAGTCTCGATCTGTTTCTTGGCCAAGGGAGACAACTCAATTGCCTTGGCACCGTACATTTTCGACGCAATCGCCAACAATTTGTCCTCCACGGAGTCGTTCACGTCGTAGAGGAAGGTCTGCTCAACAGTGTCGTTTTTCATGGCAGCATTGGCAACAGCCTCGGCCAATTTGAGTGCACCAGTTCCGCCTTCAGCCCAGTGGGAAGAGGCCACAGCATAGTCTGCACCGGCAGCCAAGGCTTCTTCCTGGATAAGACGAAGCTCGTTCTTGCTGTCGGTTTCAAATTCGTTGATGGCCACAACCACAGGCACGTTGTACAGCTTGATGTTGGAGATCTGCTTGGCCAAGTTGGCACAGCCCTTTTTCAAGAACTCCAAATTCTCGGTGGTGTACTCGCTGGGCAACTCCTGACCAGGCTTAACGTCAGAGGCACCGCCATGCAACTTCAAGGCTCTGGAGGTGGCCACAAGCACAACTGTGTCTGGAGAAACTCCGGAAGCACGGCACTTGATGTTGAAGAAACGCTCTCCACCCATTGTGAAATCAAAACCTGCTTCGGTAATGACGAAACCCTTCTTACCGTTGTTAATAGGGTTGGCTGGCGACGTCAACTTCAAGGCCAACTTGTCGGCAATGACAGAAGAAGCTCCGATGGAAATGTTGGCGAATGGACCGGCGTGGACGAAAACTGGAGTACCTTCAAGGGTCTGCATCATGTTGGGCTTGATGGCATCTTTCAAAAGGGCAGTGATGGCACCAGCACAGCCAATGTCCTCAGCGGTGATGGCAATACCAGTGTCTTTTTGCGTACCAACGACAATCTTGCCCACACGCTGTCTCAAGTCCTTGAGCGACGTGGACAAAGCCAAGATGGCCATGATCTCGGAGGCCACGGTGATATCAAAACCAGAGGTACGTGGAGGGTACTTGGCAGCCTCGTTCTTGCCCTGACCAAGAGTGATCTCACGAACAAACCTATCGTTACAGTCCACCACACGCTTGATGGTAATGGACTCTGGGTCGATGTTGAGCTTGGCAAAGTTTTCAATCTCGGCGTCGGTCAAGTCGTCTGGGTTGGTCTTGTTGATTCCCAATTTCTCCAAACGAGCCAACATCTGCTTAGTGAACACACGCTTACCCTTCTTGGCAGGCACCAAACGCTTGTAGAAACCCTTGACGGTCTTGGAGGTGGCCTCGTGGAACATACGAGTGTCCACAGCGGCACACAACAAGTTCTGGGCAGCAGAGATGGCGTGGATGTCACCAGTCAAGTGCATGTTGAATTCGTCCATAGGAATAACCTGAGCGTAACCACCTCCAGCAGCACCACCCTTGACACCAAAAGTGGGGCCCATGGAAGGCTGACGAACGTTGGCAATGGAGTTGAAGCCCAAGTGGGCACCAAGAGCCTGGGTCAAACCAATGGTGGTGGTGGACTTACCCTCACCCAAAGGAGTAGGCGTGATACCAGCAACAAGAACAAAGTGGCCACGGGAGGAACTGTCGCCTTCAAGCTGCTCGTCCAAACGCTCTGCCACTTTCTTTGGGTCCACCTTGGCCTTGTAGTGTCCATAGGGCTCGAGCTCGGCCTCCAAGATACCCAATTCCTGAGCAACCTTGGTGATCTTCTTAGGTTTTTGGGCACGAGAAATGGCAATGTCAGAGGGAACAGGGCGCTTGCACTCGAGAGCCAATGGCTTGAACTTGTGGTCGTGGGCTCTTTTGGCCTGAGCAAGAGCAGCATCATACACATTGGAGCACAACATGGCCACAGTCATGGGGCCAACTCCGCCAGGAACAGGGGTGATGTACGAAGCTTTCTTTGAAACTTCAGCGTAGTCAACGTCTCCAACAAGTTTCCTTCCGTTTTTGGCAGAAGCGTCCTCTTTGTAGTTGATACCCACATCAATAACCACAGCACCGTCCTTGACCCAATCGGCCTTGACGTATTCAGGAATACCAACAGCAGCAACAACAACATCAGCACCACGAACAACCGAGGGCAAGTCATACGTGTAACGGTGGCACACAGTGACAGTGCAATCTTCGTTTCTCAACATGGCTGCAACTGGAGTGCCCACAATGTCTGAACGACCAATCACCACAGCAGATTTACCACGCAACTGGATTCCGGTGGTCTTGATCAACTCCATAATACCGTTGGGCGTGCATGGTTTAAACTTGGGGTTACCTCCACGCTTGGAAAGTTCACCCACGTTGAATCTGTCAAACCCATCCACATCCTTGGAGGTAGCCACGGCATTGGTGACCAAGGTCTCGTTGATGTGCTTGGGCAAGGGAAGCTGGATCAAAATACCATTGACCTTGGGGTCCTTGTTCAAAGCGTCCACTTCATCAAGCAATTCCTCCTCGGTGAGGTTCTCATCGAATTGCAAGAGCCTCAGCTGAATGTTGGAAGTCTGGGCTGCCTTGAGCTTCGAACGCACATAAGCTGACGAATCGGGCCTGCTGCCGACTTGTATAATGGTCAAGCTGGGCTTGAATGTGAGTTGGTCGAAGGAGATGTCATCGTTGTTCACAGGTAAATCAAGCGATGGGAATTGTTCACGGTTGTACTCGATGACCTTCTGTGCCACCTGGTGCTTGATAGACTTGGCTAGTTTTGTACCGGAAACGACCACAGCATCAAGATACCGTGGAGTGCTGTGGAGTTGTTTGCGGGCAGAAAGTTGCCATGTTCTGGAGAACCTAGACAACATGATAGGTAGCTGCGAAGTATTTAATCCGCTCCGATAAGCGTTTTGTAGAATGGATCTGGATGGATAAGAGCTCAAGAAGCTTTGGACCGGCTAAAAGATTCCCGCAATAATCCAGCAGGTTTTTGTTTGAAAACTGTGAAGAGAAGTGTGTCGAGACAATCCAAGCTTGGTTTGTGATGCACTGGAAAATTAATCAATAGGCATCTCGTTAGCTGCATAATGTGCAGTCCTAGATCTAGCAAGAGTGCCCGGAAAAATTTTCTTCATGAGTCATTGGCGTCTCGGACTAGGTTGATCCGCAGGCCATGTGTCATACTATCGCCCGAGACCCGAATTCGCCAAAAATGGGTCTCATGCCATGGCAAACTCTTCATTTGACCCCTGAAGCACTCTACATACAAAGCACCATGCTATCGTACATGTACAGCAAAGACGTTTTGACTCGGCCCCGCCGGCACTGCACATAGACGGCTTTCTTTGACTCCGCTCCTGACTCTGAGCGAATGCACCACTTCGTATCTCGTAATGCATGTTTTACCAGTATTTCACATGGCAGGTATCAGTGAATTGGGGCTTCAGAGAGGACGGTTTTCGGACTAGCGGACTCCTCTCTCACCAGTTCAAGTTGGTTCGATACAATTGGTTTTGACTGCAAATTGTTCCCTGGCGCGGCCAGCCCACTCTCGATTTCTTCAACAGAGTCACTCTCTGGGGTACTGCCTGAGGACGTTATCTCGATGATGTCCTCTGGCGGCTGATTGATATCTGCACGCTCGGAATCGTTTTGCACCAGAGGTGTGTTTGAGTTTGCAGCCAATTCATGTAGTGGCTCTGGCTCCGCTTCTTCAACCAGATCTTTCAAAGTGGAAGTCACATCAGGCGTGCTCCTCAAGCGCTGCAACATACTCTGTGCTCTGACCATCACGTCTTCTTCTTCAATCGGAGATTTATCTCCATCTTTCCTCCCGGTCAAATCAGCAGCATCCTGATCTGGGAGCGGATCTGAAGCTCTTGTACCACTTTTCGATCCGTACAACTCAGCAAGAACCTTTCCATGTCTCTCCCTGGCTCTGACTCTCTCCATTGGGGCCCCGGATTTGAGCTGGCGCAAGAGCTCATCAACTGCCGCATTGGCAGTATCCACAGGAGTATCGGCGCCGCCTTCCAAATCGTCATCATCTTCGTCATCATCTTGACGATCGGACTGCTCTTGGGGATCTTCTTGAACGGGTCTTTCCGATGATTCTTTGTCTTTGCCATGGCCAGCCTTTTTAGACAATCTGCTCTTCTCTCTCTTTTGGATCGCCTGCTTCTTGAGTTCGTAGGCTCTCTCTTCCTCTTCTCTTTGGACGTTCTCCGCGTGAACCTGCTTGAACTGATTGACAAAGGCAGAAAACTTGGAAAAGAAGGAGTTTCGGCTATTGCTGTCGTCAGGCCTCTCATCAAAATATGTCATCAATGAACTGTGGTCTTCGATCGTCTTGCTTAGTTGCTCGATGAGCTGCGTTGCATTTTCCTTAGCAACAATAAGTGGTCGCCTGATGACTCGAAGAACCTTGTCCTCTGGGTGGAATATGCTTGGATCTTTTAGATTGCCCTTCTCCAACGAAACCAAGGTATTGGAAATGTTTCTTTCGTACTCCTGGCAATCCTTTTCAATCTGCTCCACACTGATGTTGTGCATTTGATTGAGAACATTCAACTCATCCACAAATGATCCCCACTCTGGAAACTTATTTCTGACAATACGTTCAACGTAGTGGAGAAATGTCATAGTATTGGAGTTATCCTTGAGGAACTTCAAACGCTGCAAGGTGTCAAGCTTGAAGCCCAGGGCTTGTTTGGCATCGTCATTCATGTAGTTCACAATTTCAAGAATCAATCCTAGCACATGCTTGAGGTTCTCACTATCCCTGATGGCTTTAACAGTGCTGTCAATCATAGTCAATTTTTGCTTCAAATCTTCAAAATCTTTCTTATGAGTCTGGGTCACGAGAAGAGCCCTCGACCGTGATTTCCAATAGTGCCTCATATTATAGATCTGAAGAAAGACCTTGTCTGGCCTCTCAAGATCATCGCTAGGTTTCGATGGGGTCGACTCTGGGTCGCTGAGATCCTGTGAATAGGGAACGAAGTTTCTGAACTTGGATTCGGAAAAATCATTGAATATGTCAGATGTAAAGAATTCAAGGACGCTGATATTGTCAATGATGTCTTTATCGCAATGCAAAATCTTGAGAGCGAGATCATCTGCGGAGACATTATTGTACATGTGCAAATAAATACCAAACTGATGAGCAATGTCCCGTGGTATGAGAGTTTCTTTGGCTTTGGCAGCCTTTGTGACAGCACTTTTGCTGAGAGACTTCTTCTTTGGGGCCTCCTTCACCTTGAAGTGTGTTTGCACCTCGTCGTACGCATCCTCATTCTCAAGCTTCTCTAGTAAATCGTCCTTCTTGATGTCAGCCCAGATGGTGGATGTGGTGTCATTGACATTATTAACATGGACCGGTTTGAGTTTGACCACCAGCTTCTTTCTTGAGCTTGAAGGGGGAGCAGTTTCCTCAACAGCCTCATTCTTATCTCCAGTCAAATTGGGCGTGAGCAAATCAGGGACGAATGGCGGAGGGGGTGGAGGTGGCGCACCTGTCAGGCTATCCGAAGAATTTATGAAATCAGGTAATGGTGGGGGAGGAGGAGGAGGACCCGCCAGACCACCCAATCCAGCCGCTGGATTAATGAAACCTGGTAGAGGAGGAGGTGGTGGTGGTGGTGGAGGCGGTAGGCCAGATTTACCTGCAAGCATCGATGGTAACGGAGGTGGAGGAGGCGGCGGAGGAGGAGCTGATGATTTGGTGGCGTCTGGAAGAAAATCAGGGAGTTTTGGTGGAGGCGGTGGAGGAGGAGGAGGCGGTGGTGGGGCACTCGAGGACTTTTCGCTCTTTTGGGTCTCCAGAAGCTTTCCAAGATCTGGAAACTCCTTCGTGAGCTTAGTCGTCTTGATGCCGAGATTGTTTTGCAATCCGATTGAGTGATCTTCGGGCTTGTAGTCTCCTTCAGCCACACCTTCTAACATCAAATTATCTTCACTCTTCAGATTGCCGAAGTGCTCGGTGAGATTGCTTGTGACCCTCGACTTTTTCAAGTTTGTTGTTCTTGACTTTTGCTGTGACATTTTGTACTCAAGCTCATCCAAAACAACACCATGTACGCCTCCGCTACCAGCACTCCTTTCATTGGAAGAAAGCGATGAAAATGACGTTTTTGCCAAAAGCCCCCTACCGCCATCAAAGGATTTTCTCAACCTTTGCAAGTCACCATCAAGTCTCTTGATCGTATTCAGCATGAGACTTATCTGCTTCTCCTGCGAAAGGATTGTTATCCTCAGCCTTTCAAGCTCCTTTTCTAGGTTTTTGAGGTGATAGCTATCGCTTGCAGCAGCAGACATTTCTTGGGGAACAGCTCTGCTTTCTCTCAACTCGATAATCTCTCTTTTGAGAGCTTCCATTTCCATGACAGCACGACGAGCAGTATCATCAGTTGCCAATCGATCAATGAGCTTTTCCAACGTGACGTTAACCAAAGTCTCAGACTTAGCATGTTCAGCATCATCATCAGTAAGATGATCAGCAATAGTGGCAAGGATGTTGAATAGCCTCCCAGACTCCTTCTTGGATTTGGACTTTTTGATATATCTGACTTTCTCTAAGAGTGAATTGATCTGAGCATTCTCACCACCAATCTTCACATGATCGCTTGAATCCCCGTCATACTTGGTTCGAAGGTCAGTTAGGTTTGAGCTCACTGACTCCTCGTCTTCATCCAATCCAAACGTCAAATTCTCCTCGATCAAAAAATGAGAGTAGTCACCTTCGGCTAAATTATTGTACTGAGCCATATGATTCAAGATCTCATCATTATTAAGGCCTTTGATCTTTTCGAGGATTTTGTCAAGTCTGCTATCGGAGAACTCTTTTCTGAGATTGATGCGATCCTTTGGTCTCTCGCAGCGTTCTAGAAGCTGGTTGATAAAAATGATTGTCACAAGTAGATATTCTGTAAAAACATCCTCGTAGATGGAACGGTTGTTTTGTGTGGTTTGAAGATGTTGGTCCAAAGTAGACTCCAACGCATTCATCCATGGCTGGAAACGAACGAACATAAGATACTTGTCTTGAAGCTTTCGAAACTCATCCATGAGATGGGGGAAGAAGTTGAAGTCTTGAAAGTGGGTCAAGTAAATAAGGAGCTCGGTGGCCAAGATTCTAGTCTCGATACTGGGAGATAGCAACGAGAACGGGAGACTTCTGACCACCTGAAGATGCTCTTGGTTGATCAAGTTTGGAGCTAAGGAAAACACTGGAGTTTTATCATTTGAAGGGTCGGTAGCCATGAGTGTCTTGAGGCACCTACAGATAACCTTCTCCTTCTCAAATTCGTCATTTGATTTGATACTCTTCTGGTTGATTTGTTTGAGAAGATTGGCCAATGCTGACTCACCCTGCTGCTCACGAAACTCCTTGACCCACCTATTTAGACTGACAAGACGTTTGTCCAACTTCTTGAAGTCTTTAGTTTGAAGAGAGTTTCGGAGAATCTGCCTGATGAACCATACTGGGGAGCCTTTCTTTGCGTTGGGTGCAATAGGGGGCGAAGAAAGACCGGGTATAGGGTTATGCAATGTCCGATTCAGTGAATCGGAAAGACGCTCACGTCGAGTACCAGAGCTAGACCTGCTTACGGTTCTGGTATCGAGTTTAGGAAGCCTTGTTTCCACAGAAAGTTTGGCTTCTTGAACGAGTCGGGGAAGATCGAAAGAGCTGTTTTTTTCGCTTTCTCTGAGTATTAGCTCCCATTGTCGTTTGTGGTCAACGATCTTGAAGGAGTCTTCTGGGAAAACCCTGGTCGACTTGAACTTCTCAAAAAGATGTTCAACCACGGCTGGTTCAGGCATTTTGTCGATGTTGGATGTGACAACCTGAAAAGAATGCAATGAATTAGATATGATGGCCCTTGAGCTGGAGGTATTATGAGAGCCTAAGAGGTTGGTGCTTGAACTGGCCCGCTCCTTGGGGTTTGAATACAAAGGCGCCGGAGGCCCCAATTTAGCCATACTCTCGGCGGCCTCAAAAGTTGAGCTGCTCATGCTTTGGGAACGTGGAATGGCTGAATCTGGGACGCTGGTGGACCTCGGTTTCGGATCAAGGGAGCTGAAGCTAGCGTTACTGTCGTTGGCCGAGCTCAAGAGGGTTTCGGCTAGCGTTAAATCCACCAGATGGAAGTTCCCTTTAGTTGGTGACAGAGGCATTCTTGGACTGTGAGCGCTCACAGGGCTATGGCTTGCCCAATCGCTAATTACCTTCGTTTGCACAGGAGGCAAAGCAGGAGTCTTACTTTTGACCTTGAAGTCGTCAGATGCAAGCAGTACCCGTTGCGGCAGATCCAGCACAGTGAAGGAGTCCTTCCTCGGTAGGTACCTGACCTGAGTTGGTTCAGTCAGATCTGCCACAGCAGTGTATGAAATGGCCTGGAAGCTGTCACGTCCAGACTGTGACTTCTGAGGTTTGGTCTGCTTCGGCGGCAGCGCCAGTCCAGACAAGGATTCTTGATTGAATTGAGCCACTAGGTTGATTTTGGAGGCCTGTTTGCCGATTCTTCGGAGAGATTTGGAGAAAATCCCCTCTTTGGCGGGCCGGGCCGAAGCCGGCAGGGAGAGCCCCAGATCGTGCTCAGAGCCCTCGGTCATAATTTCGAAGCGGGAGAATTCAGCCCGGCTTTTGAGGATGTTTCAGATCAGATGTATGAGGAAGGAACCAGGAAGCGCACGATGTATTGGGTAGGAAATGGCCCCATGCACGAAACTTGGGAGGACAAAAAAATGAAAAAAGAAGGATGATTTCAGATAAATGTGAATAAAGGTGAATTAAAGAAAAAACGGGCGTTTTGAAAGTTTGGTTAAGTTCCTAGAGAAGGGCGAAGATGTGGTTATCAGCACGGCTGCGAAAAGGACCCTGTATCAGATAGCCCCAGTGATGGACATTGGAAGAGGCAAAAAGGAAGAATTGGCTTTTACTTCGTTTTTCTTCGTTTTTGGATCTCTAGACCCGATTTTGAGTTTGGAAATGTTTCGAGGATCACTATGGGCTGTCAAGATCTGACACTCGATGGCTTGAATAACAGTGGAAGGGAGCAGGAGAGTTAGTGTATCCTGATGAAGGTCGTCGAAGAAGAGGAAAAAAATAAAGAGAGATTAAAATGCCCCGGCTAGAAAACGTTCAGTGGATTGAACATAGCTTCTGCAATTTCATTGGTAAGTTACAATTAATAGCTGAGTGAACGATCGCAAAGACTAGAAGTATGCTTTTTTCTGCCCCTGCTGGAGATTGGTTTTTGGCTTTGAGGGCCCTCATTTACTGGGTGATTCTGGCGTCTTTTTTTAATTCATTGGATCAAGAACCATCCGATAAAGGTTCTTCCATGAAGACATCCGAAGACAGAGAAAGACTGAAAAGATGTCCCAGGAACCTAATAAAACAACCCCAAATCAAATTGCACGAATCATTCAACAAGCCCCAACTTCAAGCCGCCTCCACCCACCAGCCTACTCAAGCTGAACATCCTCCCAACGTCGACTCCTTGAGTTTTGCAGCCGCAGACCTGAACTAATTAGCAAGGCGCCTGCCACCGCGGTAGAGCAAAACTCGCGGTAGGGTCAACCAGAGACCCATCCCATCCCCAATTCAGCATTCTGGCAAAAAGATCGGATCCAAAGAAAAAACACAGTTCTTAAATCAAAAATCCCTACCAATCCAGTTTTCTCTTTTTGCTTCACTAACCTCAGCCTGCGCTGGTGGACCCAGCGTGCAATTGCTAACGGCGCCATTGCAGGCGCCCTCGCGCGGCTGCTTTGAATTACGCTCCCATGAGCAAACACCCCAACAAAAAGCCCTTTCCAGCTGCAATTTTCCAATAAAATCTGTATCATCAAAACCGCAATTCCCTGTTTCCTCACAAAAGTTCACTTGGTTTCCCCTTTTTCCTCCACCCCGCTGGGTTTGCTCAACCCTCTCCTCTGCGTTGTGTTTGTCTGAAGCTCGCGACTATTTGTTTGGGCCCACCGCGCTTCTGCCCCAGCGCTGGCGCCAGAAATATTTCCGAGCTCTAATTCTCACTTCTTCTCCCCAGACTTCTTCCCGCACTTGTTTACCTCTGTTTACCATGAGGCCTACACAACGAAAACAGGCCGGGAAACAGCAGCAGCTGATCTCCAGCTTTTTTGCAGCGGCGCCCGCTCGAAAACCGCTAACTACGCCTGAACGGGTGGTCGAAAGAAGAACAAACCTGAGGCTCTCCTCCATCACCACCTCAAAGGGTGCGTTTGATGAGTTTGGATCGTCAGATACTTCTTTCGGACTGCCCGAGGTGACCAACTTCAGCAACCCGGTGCTTTCCAAATTGTCCAGAACTGCTTCCACAACTGGTCTGCCTGAAAGAGGCAAGTCCGCCCTGCCTACTAAGGCGTTGTTTGTTCCTGATTCAGATGATGAGAAGGAGAACAACGTACCAGGAGTGTCCCAAAAGGCCGCCTTGAAGCGGTCCGCCTCCGATATGATGGGAATCATCAACGGAACGAAGAGACTCACGAAAAAACCACCGCCTTCCCAATTTACCCCACCTCCACCTTCACTGGCTGAAGGCAGGATGATAAGGCTCAGTGACGAACAGAGAGCCATTGTCAACTACGTTGTGCACAAGGAGCAGAATGTCTTTTTCACAGGCTCTGCTGGTACCGGTAAGTCCGTTGTTCTTCGGCATTTGGTGCAAGAGTTGTACAGAAAACATGGCCAGGTCAATGTGGGTGTTACTGCATCCACAGGTTTGGCTGCGTGCAACATCAACGGTCAGACAGTACACAAGTACTTGAGCATCGGCCTCGGAACAGGAAGCCCGCAGGATTTGGCCAATAAAATCAAGAGGCAGGGCGCAGCTAAGAGAAAATGGCGTTCCATCAAGGTGCTCATTGTGGATGAAATCTCCATGATTGACGGGAACTTGTTCACCAAGATCGACCAGGTGGCCCAGATTTTGAGAAACTCCCAACAACCGTTTGGAGGTATCCAGGTGGTTTGCACAGGTGATTTCTTCCAGCTTCCTCCTGTGTCTAGAGACAGACTGAGTCAGTATTGTTTCCAGAGTCCTTCGTGGGCCAGGGCAATGACCCACACTATAACACTAACACAGGTTTTCCGTCAAAAGGGCGACACAGAGTTGATTGATATGCTCAATGCCTTGCGTAAGGGCGAGTTGGAGGGGAACATGGTGATGAAGTTTCATCTGCTTCTGCGCAAGGTCCACTACGATGATGGTATAGAACCCACAGAGCTCTTCCCAACGAGGCAGGAGGTGAAAAGGGCCAACGAAACAAGATTGCATCAGCTCCCTGGCGAGCTGCATAGGTATGTGGCGAAGGACAACGAGCTGGACCCACAACTAAAAAGGTTGTATGAGAATTTGATGTGCGACGAGGTGCTAGAGTTGAAAGTGGGCGCCCAAGTCATGTACTTGAAGAACCACCCTGATGACGTGGTGGTGAATGGATCCATTGGCACAGTCTTGGGTTTCATGAGCGAAAAGCTCTATGAAATCGTTTGCCTGGCATTCGGCGTGAGAGAGTTTTTGGATGCGTCCTCTGAGTTTATTCTTCTTGTGAGGCTCGTCTGTAGTCTAGTGGGCAAGAGCGAATTCAATGACGAACAGAGAGCCATGTTTGCCAGTTTGCCTGCCGATTGGAAGTCTAAAATGGCTAAGTTGGCAGCCGAGGCGTTCAAATCGTCCCCATCCGATCCACTTTTGCCTGTGGTCAACTTTAGAGGATCCTCGGGGTTTGCATTGATTATGGTGCGCCGTCAAGAATTCACGGTTGATCCTGGCAAGGCATTGAACTTTCAGGGCAAGAAAGAGGGCATGGTACGAGAGCAGCTTCCGCTTCTTTTGGCGTGGGCCATGTCCATCCATAAAGCACAGGGCCAGTCGATAGATCGTCTTAGAGTGGATCTACGGAGAATTTTTGAGAAAGGTCAGGTCTATGTTGCTCTATCCCGTGCTACCTGCAAAGAGCACTTGGAAATTCTTAATTTTGACCACCGACGCATAGCAGTCTCTAAAGAAGTTAGGGATTTCTACGACTCATTGGAGGTTCATAAGGGGTGAGGAAGCGACTGATGATTCGAAGTGGGAGACCAGGGGCAGTGGAAGTTCGGAAGAATAGAAACCTGCTAGTTCACGAAGGCCGATGTGACTCCCTGGAGAATCGTAGAATCCTTAAAGATAAGGCTTGACTTCCCAAAATACGGAATTGGCAGAATTGACTCTCGAGACTCAAAAATGCTTGAAGAAGTGACTTCGTGGAGGTCGACAAAAGGCAACGAAGTCAGAGTCTCCGCTTCAGCCCCATCGGAGTCAGGTGCGGGAGTGTTTTTCCATTCCTACCACTACACAAATATTGCATTTTATACAGTGCCATACACGGCCGGCAAATATTCCACGCTGGGCGTCTGAGTGCATGATCAAATACGATAAAAGTCGAACTTTTGTGGTGCCAAATAGCCGAGACGTTTGTATGTCCGGCACAAAGCCCCTGTCTTTACAATGCCGTACATCACTGCGGAAAACGATAAGAAAGGTGTCATTACCCACTCCAGATGCTGCTCAACAGCCAGTAAACCTATGGCTTCAAGGAGGAATTGCTCTGTTTCGTATGTCGCTTATTTCTTGGCTTGAAGCTCACCACTAACCACAGCTGCCTCAACTGCAGGATCAAGAAGGTATGATACTCATTTTCATGGTGTTGATCCGTACTAACAGGTAGCGAAGATGTGATGGAGAAGAAATTTGTGGCAATTGCCGCAAGCATGGGCTTAAATGTGAGCGACCCGAGGATGATAAGCGAAGTATCCGGTTGACTACCACAGAGACACAAAAACTACGAAGTTTGGCTTCTCTGCTTCAGAATACCTTATCCAGAGTTCACACTGTTGCTTTCCAAGATAAGCAAATATCGAGCGAGACGATTCTTGAGGAGATAAGACTGCTCCTTGACCGTTCAATGGACAAGACCGAGAAGGAGGAAATGCCGGCAAAGCGGAAACTCCCTGTATCGATCGGTGCTACAAGTGGAGGTAGTTACTCCATCTTTGGGCCCACGTCGGCATTCTACAATTTGGTCGATATGTCAAACAACTCCGACTCGGCAGACCCATTTGACAATATGCTCATGAATTCGTCCTCGTTAATTACTTGTCTCGAAAACTTCTTCAAGTATCAGTACCCAGATATAGCGACTTTCATCCACAGAGAGAGTTTTCTCAACGATTTCCTTCATCCGCTGACTTACAAGGGATACTGCTCGGAGGAGCTCATTTATGCAATTGCAGCTTTGGGAGCGAAATGCTCGGAGGATGAGAATTTGAGAGGGTTGGCTGGTTCGTTCTTCGAAACTTCCAAAACCAAGATATTCTCAAAGAAGATCTGTGTGCCCCATGTAAACACCCTTCAAGCGCTATTGTGCCTTTCACTATACGAGCTCGGGGACGGCAATGCATCGGCTAGCTGGATGTTGTCTGGAATGGCATTCAGAATGGGCTACGACTTGGGCTTCCAATTAAACCCACAGGATTGGGCTATAGAGCAGGGCGCTGGTGAAGGGCCCCATGAAGCACATTCTGCTATCATCACGAAACTGGACGTGATGATTCGCTCTCGTGTTTACTGGGGCTGCTTTGTCTTTGACCACTTTGTCAGTCTTCTAATGGGACGGCCGGTGACAGTAAGGAAATCCGAGGCTACGATTCCCTCAAGTGAACATCTTCCAAACTCCACAGGTATAAACAATTTCATCTTCCAACCGACTAGAGACCCACACAGCGTGGCTAACATTGATGCCTCTCAGTCGTTAGTGTCTTTGTGCTCATTGAGTGAGTGCATTGGCCTGGTCCTCTCGGAGATCTTCTCCAAGGACTCTGCCGGCGACGACATGTCTTACCTCACAAGAAGAAAAATTGAAGACTTCAATCTGTACTTGGCTGAATGGAGAAGCAAGATCCCCACAGAGATGCGATGGAACAGAGCCACCTTGAAGCGACAGAACTATAATCCGACGGTGCTGAACTTCCGCCTTTACTACTACATTTTGATTTTGTGCTTGAACAGACCATTCATGAACGTCAAAGCGGAGAACAACCGATCCCATTCGTTGTGTGAGAGTGCCATATCGGAGTTGGCTATCTGTCTTGACAAATTCAACATGTCCGGGATTCCACCGTCGATTCTTGTGGTCTATCTGTCTATTTTAGGCATCAGTGTGATCTTGTTGAAAATCCATTGCAGCCCCAAGGCGCTGGTGCCAGACCAGGACATCGAAAACCTAAAAGTTTATTGTACTACTATCTCCAGGTCGTGTCAGTACTGGAAACTTGCAACCCGTTCGCTTCTCTTTTTGAAGAGAAAAATCGCCGAGCTAGGGCTTGACGACCTCAATCAGATCTTTGTCTCTGCTGCTGAGGCATACTCAGGGCACAACTCTCAGCCTGATTGGGACCTGCTTTTTGACGGCGTGGACGCCAACATGGACTGGGCATTGTCCGACAATGTTTTTTCCAATTTCTTTGATTTCCTAAATACCGACGACGTCACTCGCGTCAATCCTTGAATGTATTATACAAGTGGAGGGTTTCACCTCACCTATTTTTCGCAACCATAGGACTGTAGTAGTGTGCGAGTTTCTCAGATCTCAGTAACATCATTTGCCCTCACCTTCTTACAGTTAAATGTCGTTCACAGGTTCTTCAAACTCAGGTGATTTGGGGTTCAATGGGTTCCCGGTTTCTCTAAGCTACTTTGTGGCCGTTCCCGAGGTTCTGGCTATCGAGGATCCCAATCTTGCAGTGCTTTTCAAGTCACTTTCGAAGAAAAACTCAGTCACCAAGGAGAAGACACTCAGTGATTTGGTTAAGGCCTTTAACGACCCGTCTTGTGAAATCACCACTTCGGTAATAATGTGCTGGATCCAGCTGTATCCTAAAGTTGCTCTCGATAACTCCAAACCTGTCAGACTACTTGCACATCAGGTCCAAGGAAACTTGCTAAGACGGGTGGGCGGCAAGGATTTCGGGAAATACTTGAAAAGCACCATTCCTATATGGCTCCTGAGTACCTTTGATCCGGACTCGCTGGTGGCTAAAGGTTCATATAAAGAGCTTCTTGAAAGCTTCAACAATGACGAAGATAGAGTCGATAAGAAACTTTGGTACATTTTCAGCGAACCCATTGTCCACTACATCCATACTTCAATCTGTCTTGAGTCACACGAGAGCTTGTCTGACCTCCGCTATGTCAAAACAGAGGACTCTATCGCCAAATACGAAAGAACAGTTGCTGGGGCAATCTTGATGCTCAGAAAGCTCATTGATATCACAAATTCCGACTCATCATTTTCGTTCACAGACGAATCAAGAAAATTGGTGGACGAAGTCTTGCATCTGGACGAGCTTTGGGGGCCATTGGCCTCGTGCTCTGACCCTGAGGCTATTAATATTGGTCTCTTTAAGGCATACCTATCACTTGTGAAGGCTATTTTTGATCTCAAGGAGTGCAAGCCTCTTCCTTTCACAGCTCAGATTGACGATATCAAAAGCCTTTACAAACTCGTCAGCAAAAAGATCATCAAGAACATCAAGCTCAAGCAGAACGAGAAGACGCAGGCCCTCATTTACTCGAATGTGATTATTCAATTTTGGGATACTTTGAACGTCTTGACGACTTTCACCAAGATGGACGACGATGCTAAGAAAAGTCTCAAAATCAAGAAGAACTTTTGGGACTTGGCAGGGTCGAAAGCCCACTCCCGTCTTATGGACTACATCAAGTTGGGTCACTGCAACTCTGATGCATTCTTTTACATTGTGCTCAAAGCATTTTTCAAGAATGCTTCTGAGGTGGAGTACAAGTCGGACTCCGATGACATTTTTTTGGACTTCAGCTCGAGCAAGCACATCAAGAGCGTAATCAGAGCTTTGTTGACTCAACTTTCCAAACTTCCCAACTTCGCCTTCAAAAAGACCATCATCGATTGCATATTCACAGTCTTGAGTCTTTCATCATCCAAAAACACTTCCGAACTCAGGACTGAGGCTTTCTTGACATCTCTCGATACCCTTTCTGTGAAACCGAGACCAGCTGATGCCGCTACCAAGAATGAAGCACTCTCCATATTGGCTTCTTCTAGTGCATTTTTGGATATGGACCTGATGAACAAAGACATCTGTGAATCATTGACTACTGACGGAAATGTCACCATCGCTGGTTTCACTTTTAAAAACAGCTTCAGTCTGGTTGTGCCTACCTATGTGGCTGTGCTTGATGAAGATCAAAGCAATAGTTTATCCGATAGTGTACTATTGGCATTGCTGGATATATTTGAGATTCCTAGCCAAACACGAGCATTCGAGGTATTGATCCCTTGCTTTCAAAAAAGTTTTAGTCACGAGGCAAAGGAATGGATGCCTCTACTTCCTTCATTTTGTACTCCAAACTTCACCCAACTCCCATTCGAAGTCCTCAAGCTTGTCCTTGATGCCAATGTGGATTGGATTAACTACAACGAGTTGATCAGTGATGTCTTCACAAAAGTTCATACTGATGTGAAGGAAGCTCTTCCAGAACTTCTTCAGATCTTGAAGCACACTAGTACCATTCTGGAGACTGATGTGCCAGAGGTGAAGGATTATTTAGAGCTGTTATCGAAGGAAAACTCGAACAGGTTGACGAAGACTGACGTTGTTTACGACTATATCGATGATCCAGTTATTCTTCGAAACCTCATCTCCTCATCTACTGTTCAAGAGAATCCTAATCGGTTTATCGAAGCTACGATTCTGTCAAAGGCGTCTTTGAATGGCCTCGATGAAAAGGCACAGGCAAGTCTCGCTCAAATAATTCTTGAAAGTTTAAAGGCTATTTCGATCGAATCACTCGCTTCATTCTTCGATCTCATTGGTGACGATGTGTTCGTGGCACGTACTCTATATGCTGGTATGGATAAGTCCGAACAGTCGTTAAAAAAAGTCACAGAATTCTTGTCACAACATCCTAGATTCAAGCCCATGAAGGAAATTTCTGAGAGGATCTCGAGAGCTGTCAGGCTGGTTGACATCATGACTGTCGCCATTTCTAACCCATTATCACACAATGTCCATTTAGCTAACAACTCTGGTGAGCCACCCTTTTTGGACAAGTTTGTTCTCGACATAGCAAAACTCTTGGCCTCGTTTATCCATCGTGAAGATTGCCTTTCGACCGACTTAATTGCCTTGGCAATTTTGGCAAGCGAGTATATTGAGGACTACTTGTTTTTGGCCGACTCAAAAACAGATCTGCTGTCCATATTGGCAGAGAAAGCCCTTTTGGAAAACGCAATCGAGCATCATGTGTTTGTGTCCGCAAATAACTTGGCAAACTTATTGAACGGTCAATACGAGGGAAATCCAATCGAGGGCCACTTGTTAAGTGCCATCTCCACGAAGGGTCCTTTTGACAATTCCCAGATCTATTTTGCTCGTTATGTGACACGTCGTTTCGCATCTAGGTTCGAGCTGATGTCATTGGATGACTTCGAGGCTCTTGACATCAAAAGCACGAAGCTCGTGAACCAGCCACTCATGTTGGCGGTGTATCTTTCGTCGACCACAAAATTCTTGGGTGTGTCTAAAAAGTTTGATCGGTTGAGAAGCTTTATCTTTGCGGAGATCTTGGGAGTGAAATCCTCAGCCGACATCTTGGAATCTGGCAATTTGTGGCTCACATTGGCCATCAATTTTTTCAATGTTGAGTTTGAAGAAACCCTGAATTACGAAATTCTACCTCCACACAAAATGGGTATGCTCATTAATCATATATCTGACTGGTTGGACTCTGACGTTGCCTATGAGGACGACTTTCTCGTCATGAGAAGTCTCTTGGCCTTATTTTTCGCCAACTTGTTGAAACATTACCCCGACTCTGCGCCAGGAAAGTCTTGGGAAATCGCTTTCGATTTGTGCCTCAACAATTTCAGTTCCACCCAACTTCATGTCAAGGACATTGAGCTTAGATTTTTCACTTTGAAGCTTGGGTCAGTTTTACTCAAGAACACAGACGATCTGGGTGACTGGAAGGAGTTGAGAAAGTCGCTCATCGAAGAGTTCTGTGACCTCATGCTGAATGAGGAGGTAGAAAAAATCAGCGAACTGTTTGACAACCAAGCCATCAAGTTGTCCAACGACCTCTTGAGAAGAACAATGAGTAGCCATAGTGTTCCCAACTATCTTGTTGCTGATAATGCCGATAAGTTCTACAAAATTCTTCTTAAATCCACGTTTGTGGACATGCAGAGGGTATCAGCATCACTTTTGCGAAATCAGATATTATCTACTCGTGATGATTTTGTGGTCGAATACCAACTCAACAAGACTAACTTGGGGGATTCTCTGGAAAATCTAGCGCAAGCCAAGTTACCAGAACAGCTTTTGGAGTCGGTAGCTACATTCGAGGAAGACTTTGAATTCTTGATTGAAAATAATAGACAACACATTGTCGCATCTTATTTGTGGAGCTGGCTTTTGATTTTCGCCTATTTCAAGGATTCCACCTATGGAATCCGAACAGATTATATCAACCAACTCAAGGACAACAAGTCTGTTGAACATTTATTGAATGTGATCTTCGACCATGTTGACATCACTGATTCAAAATTCTTGAGAACTTTGGTGGATGGTAATTTGGACAAGGTTACCAGAGTCGACCCCGAAAGCTGCTTGATCTCTGATTATTCGGTGGCCAAAGGTTGTTTGGGCGAAGACTTTTTGTATGAGATGAAATTTGTGCTCATCCACCTTTACTTTATGAGTCTTCAATATTTGGGATCCTACAGTCAGCAGTGGTATAGCGAGCTCAGAGACTTGCAACTCAAGAGGCAAATCGAAAAGTTCTCAGTGAAATTCATTTGCCCACTTCTCACGTCGAAGATGTTGAGCGAAGTGGAAAGTACCAAGAAGGCCCTCACAGACAAAGATGAAAATTTAACCATAAAGGTGAACAGGATAACTAATGAGATTAGAACTATTTACGTGATCGATGAGCAGAAAATGGAAATGGTGGTCAAGATTCCAGAAACGTTCCCACTCTCCAGTGTACTGGTTGTGGGCCCTTTGCGTTTGGGCGTGAAAGAAAATCAATGGAAAGCGTGGTTGTTGGCTTCTCAAAGAGTGATTTCTCTCACAAACGGTTCAATCACAGATTGTATTGAGCTCTTCAACAGAAATGTTAATTTGCATTTCTCCGGCTTCGAAGAATGTGCTATTTGCTACTCCATCTTGCACCAGGACCATTCTTTGCCATCTAAAACTTGCCCAACATGTCTGAACAAATTTCATGCTGCCTGTCTTTACAAGTGGTTCAAGAGTTCTGGAAGCAGTACTTGTCCATTGTGTCGTACAGCATTCAACTTTAGCAGATCTGCTAGAGCTTAGTTGACCATTCATATAGTTTAGCCTCGGAGGTTACCATGAGGGCGAGGAGATCCTCGTTGGGGAAGATTTGCTGGAATCTTACCAGGATTTTGACGGGCCCACGGTGCTCCAGTTAGCGTAATATTGGCCTGGGTCGTCTTCTGACCAGCATAGCCATTAATAAATCCGGGTAATGTATCATTTTTCTCGTCCTTTTCTTCATTTGAGATGTTCTTGACTGGTAGTTTTTGTCTTGTCTCGGAGTCAAGCCATGGGAATAAGCCCGAGCCGAACCAAAAGTGTTGCACGACAGGGAACTTCCCAAGCACTTCGACCTCGTACATCTTGAGCAAGCCTGACAAAACCTTAGTCCACAAAGAGACTGTCTTGTGTATATCGTAGATAATCGGGGAGTGTTCATTGAAAGGACCCAGCTTGATTTTGAAAATGAACGCAATGGCATTCACATAGAAATTCGTTTCCTTGAAGTCCTCAATCATGAGGGAAGAAAGAATCTGCAGCACAGGCGGCACGTATTGCTTGCTTTCTCCATCGACATTGAACTGAGCTGCCCCAATGATGTAAATAAAATGGAAGTGATCGTCAAGTCCCCATACACCGTGAGATCCAGCGGGCTCTAGACTGTACTGCAAGATTAACTGGCGGACCAAATCGTAGTACTTTGCGAATATGACAAGAAGCTCCGTAGCGTCAACTTTAGAAATATCAAGAATCTGTAGCTCAATGAGACCGCCCAAGAACGCAATAAACGACAATTCGTGGCCAGAGCCATAGTCTAGTCTGATAGGCGAGCCGAAGGAATTAACCAAGTAGTGCTCGAGTTCCTGCCGAAGATCTTCATCTTTCGTGAGTTTGTTAAGCAATGGTTTGGTACTAGCTTCCATCTTATCTTGCCACTCCCTTCTAGCCATGTTGCCGAATCTCCGAGGGCCTTCTAGAGGTGGAGTTTCATTGAGTAGCTTATTGAAAGCCTCGATTATTTCAATAACAGCGAGGCCAGCCTCGGTAAACGACTTTTGGACATCGTTTTCGGCTTCTTTGGATGACGAGCTCACGTCTGCTCGAGTGACTAATGATAAATCGAAAACATTTCTGGGTAAAGCGGTTCCTTTCACTTTCTTTATAATTAGGTTGATCACGTTGTGAAGCCTTTCAAATGCGATGGATTTTTGGAAATTTGGCAAATCTGAGGCATCATAAATGCACTTTGTTGGCTGAGAAAACCGAGGCAGCATTCTTTAGTTGATGTTCTTGCTGTTGATCTAAAGACAGGGTAGAAGTATATAGTGTATGTGCAGGAACGACCGTTATCAGCTTGCATCAATTCTCGAGGGTCATGTAAGATGGAGTCCCTTTATGAGGTGGGTGGCGAACCAGAAGGCAACTTTTTCGCCTTAATAGGCGAAGAATCAGGAGATAATTGCATTCGAGCCTTTTTGGACGGGCTCAGTTCTGGGGAGCTAAGGTGCGACTCAACGGGTGCTTTTGCACCCAAACCGGGATCTGCGAGGATGGGTCCAGATGAAAGGACATTCTTCATGCTGATATAATCCTCCTCCCTTTTTATTGTGGCTGCTCCGTCTTCTTCTTCCTCGGGAACAAAGAGGGGTTGTGAATCCTCGAATGGGTTCTTCTGTTGCTGGAAGAAAGCTGTCACAGTAGCCTGTTTCGGCAATTCATATTTCTCCTTCAAAGTCTTTCGCCTTCTTCTAGTTTCTTTTTTGGCTGGAGAGCCTGATGGTTCAGTTTTTACAGGTGAGGAAAGCGTCTCGTCTTTGACGAACACCTCATTCTCGACCGGCGTTGGAAGTGAGTCTTTAGTTGCACTGACAATATCGTCATCATCATCAATAAGACTAATGAGTTCGATTCCCAGGCCGACCTTCTTGGTAGGCGACATGTCAGGCCAAAGTCTGTCAAGTGTGGTTTTCTGAGGTGGAGCTTTCTTTTTAGGAGACTTCTTCTTCATGTCTTTCATTTTTTGTTCCCTTTCAAACTTTGCCACGACTTGTGGAGCGATCAAGCGGACAGATTCTATAGTCACGGTCACTGCAGTAAGTTTATCGTCATCCTCTTCGTCTTTCTGCACAAGCCTGTCAGGGCTCTGACTTCCCTCCTTCGATTCTCCATCCTCGACTTTAGCTTCAGAATCTTCATTGCGATGTTTGTGCTTCACTGAATAGACGCTATCGCGAAGCTTCGTTTTGTTGAATTCCAAAACGCCCAATTGAACCCCGTTGCTTGTTTTCGATCTGGTAAGATTGATTTCGGACGAGGCTTTGGGCGAAATGAGGAGCTTGAGGGCAAAAGCTTTGAAATTAAAAATCCTTTGTCTCGGCAATGCGTACTGGTCTCTCTTGAGCGAGACCCCTCTACCCTTCCCGACAAATACAAATTTCCCATCCTTGACCTCCAGCTGGCCTATATCGCCAGAATCGCAGACGTGATTGTACCTCTTCACTGATTGTGCCGAATCATCAGGAGTAAGACCCGGCATGTCGTCAGTGATGGCCTCAAGCTCACCGAAACTTGTGGAGTATGGTGTGAATTTGAAGATCTTGGGATTGACCAACGGGAAGAAATATAATAATGCAAAGTAGTCATCAACCTTGACCTCAGCATTCATGGTTGTCTGTCGCCCAAAAATCTGTTTAAGTTGCTCCCGAAGCACAGAGTCTAGATACTTGTTGAACGCTCGAAGGTTATCGGCACGGTCTAGTTCAGGCTTGATGTTCTTCCATGGCTGCAACGTGATCGCCAGCGATTTTTCTAGATCCACAAATGTTTTCGTAAACATAGCAGTAAAGTCAGGAAGCGAGCCAAAATCCTGGGTCAACTTGCGAGGAAGAGAAGATAGTACGCTTGTCCCGCATAAGGCTATCTCATTGGCACGAGTCATACCTATGCCCTCTGCACCGGTTGAATAGTCGCCTCCTCGTAGAATGGCAATCAATACCAATCTGTTTCTATCCAAGCCAGTTACCTCGGTCACCTTCCCCATGTGGACTGGAGTCACGTAGTAGTCTGTGTTACTCAAAACCGGCTTATCGCCGTTCATGTACTTGACACGATTAAACTGACGAAGCATTTTCGTTGCTCCAAAAACTAGAGTATCGGAATCGTCCGAAATGACGTAGTCTACAACGCCTAGGCGCTGGAGCCAAGCACATTCGGCCTCTGCCTCTCCTGGTGCTTGCACAATATCCATACAATTTCTCTGCAAGATCAGTTTGAGTCTTTCCACGAGTCCCAGGCCTTCATTATAGTTTGACGGGTGAACTTTGAGAAACTGCTCGAGCACCTCATCGTAGTTCAATGAACCCTGGATCTCAGGAATACTGCCGTGTCGGAGCTTACTGGGCTTGAACTTCCCATCAAACACAACCACAAACGAAGTATTGTGCTGCACGAAGTACCAAAGCTTTGCCATGAAGTTCCGAATCACTCTGTTCTGTACATCGGGATCATCAGGGTCCATATTCGGTAGCTGCGAATAAAACATGAACATGTATGCGTCTATGGCGAACCGGGGCGGTCTGGCATTCTTTTCAATGAAGTTCGCTAGAAAGGTGGGGAAGGGAATTCTGGCATCGCAAGCTGGGCTCATCACCGGCCAAAGGTCGTTTATACCCATGACATTTCAGGAGCTGTGGAGTAGTTGTAGTTGCGAAAATACGCGTTTAGAGATACTGGCGGGAGAAGGCCACAAAGATGAGATATGGATTTTTTGGCTGGGGATGAGATTTGGATGAGCGTGAATTTTATGTGGCTCGTGGAGAAGTTTGAATTTGCTTGTTTGTTGGATTTTTGGGTATGATATCGTTTTTGAGATGGAGCAGTGGGTGTCAGTTGGTTGCAAAATAGGCGAGACAAGTTCTCACTGGCGAAGAATATGGGGAAATGCAAATACAAAAAGTATACACGGATTGAAAAAAAAAAAGCCGGAAAATTGGCTTTTGATGTCCTGTTAAAAAAGGCTCAAGAGAGAAACAACTTGAAAACACAAAAGAGTAGTGTCTAGGGGATTTGCCGGTGGTTGCAATGACCAGGTAGGTATATATGGGCCTTGTCTCAAAACTGATTTTGTGCTTTTTACGTAGTAATCGTATATATCTGTTTCATATTAGTCAGTGAATCAAGCCAAAATAATAATGGAAAAAAACAACTCAAAGAAGGCAACTAAAGCAAATTAAAGAGAAGAAGAGACAAGGAGGGAGCGGGAGATGGTTCTAATCTAGTGGCATACAAATGAGTCCCCTTACTAATTCGGTGAGATTTACAACAAAAGGAGAGGCGGAGATGAAGAGATGAGCTTGGGCAGGCTGCGATACTTACTGCCACGCCCAGTGAAGAAGGTCAAAGTACGTGCAATTGTAATGTGGTTCGACCAACCCTTCAATCTCTGTATATCGATGGCCTTTAAGATAAAAATCTTCTTAGCTAAATATGATTAGCTGAATGTAATTAATTCTTCAACATCACTTGAAATGTCGGAGATCCGATATCGTCATACTCTTGCCCACTTCGGTCTTCGTATCCGGCTTCGATGAGCATATCTAGTGGCTGCAAACAACCCGAAGTGTGAGCCATAAAAAGCTATTTTACAAAAAACTCCACTTTCAATCATATTCTAAAGAAACATCATCATGTGCTTGGCGGATCACCAGCGGTTTGATTCCTCGCTCTCCTGATGCTCTTTCATCTACCGCACTGTACAATTACCCATATTGCAGAAACTCGATACAACGAGAACAACCGGACTCGCATAGAAAGAGCAACAAGACTTGAATATTATCCCCAATCTTATCGACCGCCAGACTACAAAGCATCATAAGTCGGACCACCTTCTGATAGGACATCTCGTGCAGGTACATTCGAGGAACTCCAACTTAGCTTCTCCACGCTAAAGAGAATCTCTACACATCCATCCACAAACACTCCCCAAACAAATGCTATCGCAGGATTCGCTTGGACAGCTTATTTGTGGAGGCTTCCAAGGCACCACCGTGACGTCCCAGGCGTACCAGCTCATTGTCAAATACAAGATATCCACCATGATTCTTCTGAGGAAGAATGCCCAGCTGGTGGAGCAGATGTCTAAACTTATCCGAGACTTGCAATATATCGCTTACAAACATGCTGGATACAAATATCCTTTACTATTTGCCGTGGACATGGAGGGTGGCATGCTCAATGCATTGTTTGACTCACAGAACTTGACCCAGTTCCCGGGAGCCATGGCTTTGGCTGCCACCGGTGACCCCCATTTGGCATATGAGGTCTCCAAGGCTTTGGCAGTAGAGCTTCGTCATATTGGATTTTCTATAATTCTCGGTCCGGTGCTTGATGTAATTACAAAGCTCTCACACCAGCTTGTCCTGGTCCGCTCATTTGGCACGACTATCGATGAGGTGACCAAATACGGCAAGGCTTGTGCTAAGGGCCTTAAAGACGGAGGTCTCATGACTGTGGGTAAACATTTTCCGGGAATCGGTAATGCGTCCGTGGACTCTCTATTGGAGGTGCCAATGATGACAGACTCTCTAGAACAAATCAGGCGCTTTAATTCTGTGCCTTTTGCAGATCTAATCCACGAGGGATTGATAGACGGAATCTCGGCTGCTGGCTGCGGAGTTCCCACCATTTCTCCAGACGAAACCCATGCTTGTCTTCTGCCGGTCATAATAAATCAGCTACTTCGACAGGAAATCGGTTTTAAAGGATTTGTGATCAGCGAGTGCTTGGAGATGGACGCCTTGTACCATTCGATTGGCTTGGGTCAGGGGGTCATGTTGGCCATTTGTGCTGGCTGTGATTTGGTAATGGTTTGCCATGACTTCGAGCTCCAGATCGAGGCCCTAGAGTCTATATCGATTGCACTCAATAACGGAACTTTGGAGGAGCACATGCTCAAACCTTCCTTGTCCCGTATTGAGAATATCCAGAAGAAGCTTCCGCAATGGAACGATATCTTTCCTGATGACAATCCGACAGAAGTCGGCCTTTTCAGACTCACATATCCAGAACTTTGGACACAACACAAGGCGTTATCCGAATATGCTTACAGACGCTCCATCACTCTTGTGAGAGACTACGAGGGTGTTCTACCGTTGACACAACACCTTGATGACAACGAGAAAAATAACGTCTTGATTCTCACACCCTTGTTGAATCCAATCTACCCACAGCTGGAAAATCCATGCAAAAGCAATCTTTACCCCGGAGAGGCCGTTTTCCTGAAATTTGGTGAGTCTCTTTCACAGTACTCTGACAATTTCAACGTGCTTCATACCACTTACACGGCAAATGGTCTTACTGCATTGCACGAGTCGCTAATTGAACACTCCAAGGCGGTGATCGTCTTCACATCGGAAGCTTCGAGAAACATGTATCAGATTGGCATTGTCAAGTACGTCTCTATCCTTTGCGGAGCATCCCCTCTGTCGCTATCACAGCTGTCAGGCCAAGTCCACCTTTCAAAACCGTTGATCATTGTGGCGACCCTGTCGCCTTATGACTTTTACTACAACAAAAGCATTGGTTCTGCTTACCTCTGTTGTTATGACTACACAGAAAATGTATTAAACGAGCTAGTCGGTGTACTAATGGGCGCTCATACAGCTCAAGGATGCATCCCAGGAGAGAAGAAATTTGTTGCTGATAAAACCAAAAAGAGAAAGATTGTGCTGAGTCCAGGAAAACTGCCCGAAAGGCCTCGTCGTTACATACCGCCCAAGAGAAAATGGCTTGTGGATGACTTTGACTGTCACAGAGACTGGCGTGGTCTTCTTAAACTCTTCAAGGCCAACCAGCCCAATTTCAGTGAGTCGACGTTCAGATTGCTTGTGTCTTTCCTTCATTCTACTTCAGCCACACAACGTCATTTCGTCATCCGAAACTCCAGTTTGAATATTCTCTATGGAGTAATTATCACTTGGGTTCAAGACTTGAGCACATCTGATGGCCCAGACAAAGAAAAGACGGGAAGCATTGTGTATTTATTGGTGGACAAAAGCAAGCGGTTGCAGCTGATTGGAAAGAATCTTCATGTACGTGCCATGCGCTACCTATTCAAGGAGCAAAACTGCTTGTCCGTGAACTTGGGATGCCTGTTCCCAATGCCTATCTTTTTCGACTTAGGCTTCGAAGAGAGAAATCTGTCATTTCTCCACAATGTTGGGTGGGATGTCAGCGAACAGTCAAAGCTGTGGCCTGCTCATATCATGGTGCTACATGAGCTTTCATCGTGGTCCGTTCCACAGAAGATTTTCCGCGAGTTAATGATTGTGGGAGTTAGGTTCGACATTTGTCTGCAAATGGACAAGCTAAAGGCTTTGATTCTGCGAGCTACGGAAAACAATACCCAAGAGAAGCCTCTGCCTACATCCACACCGACAGGGAATACACCAGAGCTGAATCCTTCAACCGTTGACGTCAGCACGCACAACAGATGGTTAAGAGAGTTGTATCGGGAGGCCATGCGGTGTAATGATAACAACTCGGCATTCGAGGCGAAGATAATTATAGCCCTTGAGCCTAGCAACCAAAACGTTATTGGCAGCATTGTCCTCTTCACCAATAAGAGTGATCTTGCAAAATACTACCCATTCATTGAAGAAGCGTGTCTTGGCACTGGAACCTACAAAAAAGAATCTTTAGTGGGAGGGGTTGTTGGACCAGTGATCGATCCGAGCTACTCCAATCTCACGGAGATTTTCAAATTCGGTTTAATATGCTCCGCAGTGACGTACTTGAAATCTAATTACTGTGACGTCAACTCTGCAAATAGCATGAACTCGTGTATGATGGTCGAGGTTTTAGATGGCAAAGGGTTCACGGGGATCAAGGCAATGGGCTTTGAACCTTGGAAGCAATATCATTCGTATTACGATAAGCAACGAGAAGATGAAGTTATTATTGGCGATTGAGCTAGCTGTTTCGGTTGGTCCCGGGTGCCCCTCCACAGCCCCTCGTGCAACGGTCGGAACAATTTTTGCTGAGGGGCAGGTGATAGAATGAAAGCTCAGACGAGGTTAAGCCTTAAGATACCGACGCGCTCGGATAGACGGATGTCCACACCGAAGAAGCTTTCCGAGGATACTCAGAAAAGCGTCTGATTTTGCACAACCTATGAAATGAACCAGGCCAAAATTAAGCTTTCTCAAAGGGAAGAAAAAAAGTCAGACTTCAGTTTCGTTACAAATGTCACAGTGTTGCACGTATAGCCCTTTCGAGCTTCAGTAACCAACGACATGTAATGTATAGGGCCAGGGACGCAACACTGACGTGAAAGCACATAAACGAAAAGAGAGGAGGGGAAGAGAAAATGCCTTCTCCGATGCCGAAGAAGAAAGCCAGCCTGAATACCACGGCCCGTAAATGCATTGTTCACAACAACGCCCGGGCAAGGCGTGTTTTGCTACACCAGCACAAAGTGTAAACGGCATGTTTCGACAAAGCAGCAAGGCAAATTTGCTTGCTTGAGACATCCTGCGCTTCACTACAGGACCTGTTTTAGCCCACTGTTTGCAGCCCTACACCAGCTTCCTCAAGCATGTGCTCGGGAGCCTGACCAATGAGAATTTGCGCAAAGTGGAGAGACAACCCGCGGGGACTTTGGGTAGATATTTTTCCCAGACACAAAGTGGCGTTTCAATAGCTTGACTGGGACGGTTTCCCTTAAGGCTGGCCAGGCCAGGCCAGAGCCCCGGAGGTTCACGGAATTGGCGACCAGAATCGGGGCATTTCCTGCAGGGACCCTCCGTTCTTCCGGGATGCCCATCTAGGCCGTCGCCAGTTCCGTGACCAACCGATGAAAAAGTCGCACCACCCGGCTTTTTCCTACTAGTTGGAGGCTGGTAGCTCGCGATATACCCCATATTTTTTGGCCGCGCATGCCTTTCCCCATAAAATGTTCCCTTATCCCGGGCACAAGCAGCTGTCTGCAGTACAGATACCCCAGCATGTGGATCCGCAGCCCCGGGCAGGCCAGGCGTTTCTTACTTTGTGACAAGCTGCAAAAGTGTGCAACGCCTGTTTGGCAAGTTGCCCTTGAGGAATATATAAAGAGGCGAATTCCCCCACATTTTTGACTTTTTTTTTTCTCCTTGACTTCAACTCTATCAATCATGGTTCCACCTACCGCCGTTGAATCTTCTTTGAACTTCACCGCTCACCCATCGATCAAGTCTATCGAGGACCCATTGGTCCAGCAGTTGACTCTTAAAGACGATGTCACCATCAGACACAATGCCCCTCCACCAACTTTGTACGAGGACGGTCTTTTGGAAAAGGGTACTACCATTTCTTCTACCGGTGCCTTGATGGCCTACTCCGGTAAGAAGACTGGTAGATCGCCAAAGGACAAAAGAATTGTCGACGAAGAGACCTCCTCCCAGAACATTTGGTGGGGTCCCGTCAACAAGCAGGTTGACGAGTTGACCTGGAAGATTTCCAGATCCAGAGCTTTGGACTACTTGAGAACCAGAGAGAAGTTGTTCGTCGTGGACGCTTACGCTGGTTGGGACCCTCGTTACAGAATCAAGGTCAGAATTATCTGTGCCAGAGCTTACCACGCTTTGTTCATGACCAACATGTTGATCAGACCTACCGAGGAGGAGCTCAAAAACTTTGGTGAGCCAGACTTCACCATCTACAACGCTGGCCAGTTCCCAGCCAACACCTACACCAAGGGCATGACCTCTTCCACCTCTGTTGAAATCAACTTCAAGGATATGGAGATGGTTATCTTGGGTACCGAGTACGCTGGTGAGATGAAGAAGGGTATCTTCACTGTGATGTTCTACTTGATGCCTATCAAGCACAAGGTTTTGACTTTGCACTCTTCTGCCAACCAGGGCGACGAGAAGGGCGATGTCACCCTTTTCTTTGGTTTGTCCGGTACCGGTAAGACCACCTTGTCTGCTGACCCTAACAGAAAGTTGATTGGTGACGACGAGCACTGCTGGTCCGACAACGGTGTGTTCAACATCGAGGGTGGCTGTTACGCCAAGTGTTTGGATCTCTCGCAGGAGAAGGAGCCAGAGATTTTCAACTCGATCAAGTTCGGCTCCATTTTGGAAAACGTGGTGTACGACCCAGAGACCAAGCTTGTGGACTACAGCGACTCCACCATCACGGAAAACACCAGATGTGCATACCCTATCGACTACATTCCCTCTGCCAAGATTCCATGCTTGGCCGACACACACCCAACAAACATTATCTTGTTGACGTGTGACGCCAGCGGTGTGTTGCCTCCAGTGTCCAAGTTGACCAACGAGCAGGTGATGTACCACTTTATTTCCGGTTACACCTCCAAGATGGCTGGTACTGAGGAGGGAGTCACGGAGCCCCAGGCCACCTTCTCGGCCTGTTTCGGCCAACCTTTCTTGGTTTTGCACCCAATGAAGTACGCCCAGCAGTTGTCTGACAAGATCTCCAAGCACAACGCCAACGCCTGGTTGCTTAATACCGGCTGGGCTGGCGCTTCTGCTGCCAGAGGCGGCAAGAGATGTCCATTGAAGTACACCAGAGCCATTTTGGACGCTATCCACAGCGGTGAGTTGAGCAAGGTTGAGTTTGAGCGTTTCCCAGTGTTCAACTTGAACGTGCCCAAGACCTGTCCTAATGTGCCAAGTGAGCTTCTCAATCCTGTCAACGCCTGGTCCGAGGGCGAGGCCTCTTTCAAGAAGGAGATTACGTCTTTGGCTGGCAAGTTTGTGGAGAACTTCAAGAAGTACGCTGACCAGGCCACTACGGAAGTGCAGGCTGCCGGCCCCACTGTCTAGTTTTTCGCAACCAACTTTTCGCATATAGTGCATACACACAAGTAAGAAAGCACATGATGATGTAGCAGCATGAGGGGGAGATTTATGACACAAAGCATGAGAGGTAAAGTAAGGAAGAAATTGGAAACGTGCCACAAACCCGAAAAGTTCTCCTAATCGCCACGCACGGGAAGAAAAAAGAAAAGCGGGTTTCTTTCGCCAATCGCAGATCTAACGGTCCCCTTTCTGACATTGTCCGACTGTATATTGAAGGCGAAAAATCTCATGGCCCATAATGGTAAACTCCGCTCCAGGCAACCCCGAAGCCCTAAACGGACTTAAGCGAAGAAGATGATCAAACCTTGTTTCCACGCCTTCACATGGGCTGGAGTTAGGAAATTGAAGTCAGCTATTGCCCCTGACTCCCCTCGTCATCTCACGGAGTTGGTGAGAACATGTGAGCATTTCCTGCCCAGTTCCAGCAGCTGCAGCCATGAGGACCAAAAGTAGAGAAACCCAAGAAAATGAAGCCGGGGTAAATCACAGCGAATCACAACAACCCTCCCACAATGCCCCCATAAAATCCAATTCCATTGGTGGCTCCTGTGTTGTGGGTTCCTCTCTGCAAGTGTCGACAGGAACTACCCCGCGGACTGTAAGCGCTTATCTCCACACACAGATATAAAAGCAGCCTCACTCGCTCTTTCTTCGCCAACATGCTGGTAATTGCTGACTTGTCGGAAAAGATCCCTTGGTGGGGAGCCGTGCTTCTCGCCTTGATTGCCTACCGCCTCTTCAACGTACTTGCTTACTACGTTGCCTACTGGCGCTCCAACGCCTCGTTTGCTCCCAAGGTGAGCGATGGCTGGTACGGATTCAAGCTCATGAGAAATGTTGTGCAGAAACAGGCCAAGGGCGAGATGCCCGACTTCTTGTTTGAGCGTTTTAGGGAGACCGGCCACGACACCGTCCACTTGACCATGGCTGGCACCCCGGTGGTGTCGACCAGAGACCCGGAGAACATCAAGGCTCTTTTGGGCACCCAGTTCAACGACTTCGTGCTTGGTCTTCGCCACCGCCAGTTTCAGATTTTGCTTGGCGACGGAATCTTCACTTTGGACGGCATGGGCTGGAAACACTCCAGAGCCATGTTGAGACCCCAGTTTGCCAGAGAACAGGTGGGCCACGTCAAGGCCTTGGAGCCCCACGTCCAGGCGCTTGCTAGGCTCATCCGTGCTAACCACGGCCAGAAGTTCGACATCCAGCCCCTTTTCTTCAAGTTGACTATCGACTCGGGTACAGAGTTTTTGTTTGGTGAATCCTGTGAGTCTTTGCGAGAGGACGAGCCCGGCGTGGCCGAGAGCGGGCCTGCCGTCAAGAGACAGTTTGCCGAGGCGTTCAACATCTCCCAGTCGTACTTGTTTATGAGAGCTGGTTTCCAGAAACTCTACTGGATTGTCAACAACCCTCGCTTCTGGCGCAACAACAAGATCGTCCATGAGTTCGCCGACTACTACGTCCACAAGGCCTTGAACTCTACCCCTGAGGAGGTGGAGAAGTTCAGCGCCTCCGGCTACGTCTTTTTGTACGAGTTGGCCAAACAGACCAGAGACCCCAAGGTCTTGCGTGACCAGTGCTTGAACATCTTGTTGGCTGCCAGAGACACCACCGCCGGCTTGTTGTCGTTCTGTTTCTTTGAGCTTGCCAGAAACCCCGAGGTTTTTGCCAGGTTGCGTGCTGAGATCGTGAACACCTTCGGTGAGGGCGACAACGTCGACTTGTCTCAGATTACCTTCGAGTCCTTGAAGAAGCTTGAGTACTTGAAATGGGTCATTAACGAGACCCTCAGACTCTACCCATCGGTGCCACAGAACTTCCGTGTGGCCACTAAGGACACTTCTCTTCCTCGCGGTGGTGGTCCAAACAAGGACCAGCCTGTTTTCATCAGAAAGGGCCAAACAGTCACATACACCGTCTTTGCCACCCACAGATTAGAGCTGGTGTACGGCAAGGACGTGTTGCAATGGAGGCCTGAGAGATGGGGCGAAGATAGCATAAAGAAGGTTGGATGGGGATTCCTTCCCTTCAACGGTGGTCCAAGAATCTGCTTGGGCCAGCAATTTGCATTGACCGAAGCGTCCTACGTGACTGTCAGACTCTTGCAGATGTTCAAGAACATCCAGTCCTTCGACGACTGTGAGATCCCCAAGAAGGCTAGCCACTTGACTATGTCCTTGTTTGATGGTGCCAAAATTAGCCTTGTATAGGCTTGTATATTTATTATGCCAATAAACCTTATGGGAGACTATTTGACTGTAGAAAAGGTGGCCAACACCGTCTTGCAACTTGATCGTCCTGCAGACAACGTGTTTGTCCTAACAAAAATTCTACAGTTCATCTACAACATCGAGTAAGATAGCTCGTGCCCCTGCCTTTATTCAATAAAAAAATGGCCACTGCCACCCCTTCATACCTGTGGGATGTCGGCGTCTTCTCTGATTGCTACAATGCTGTTAAATTCCTGGACAGCGTCCCCGACCAGATCAATGCTTTGATTGGAATGGATTTAAGACATTTGCTTGTGGTTCCTCAGAAATCCGATAAAGCCCGACAATCGTTGGCGAATGCTGAAAATGAGCCTGTTACGTTCTCTGATGGCCTGTCTTTCAGGTTAAACAAGCCGTTTATCGAAAGCGCAAGTCTTCTTGCAAATGAGCTTGATTTGGACGAGTTAGCTACAGCCGAATTGCTTCTGCTGGCTTCTGGGGAAAGTTTTTCTAAGGGTTCGAGTCTCGAGGATGCTGGAATTTTGGCCTTTTTCAGAAGATACGACTATATTCTTAATATCGTGGGATATATGGTGACCAACAACAGAGTCCAGATGTTATACTCGAGCCAGGATCCAGCCAAAGAGCTTTTCCAGCAGTGCATTGAGAGTTACAAAAAGATATACCGCTTGATCCAGATCCAGAATGACCAGATTGATAAGCAAAAGGCAACTGCAGACATCAACAACTTGGCGTTTGTCAAGAAGGTGTACTATTTGAAGCAACAGCTTTTCCAAACCCACGATCTCTTGAGTCAGATATTCTACTCGCTCATTGATGCCTTTCCAAAGTCGCTCCAAACAGCAGAAACGTATAGCACCATTGTCAAACACATCAATGAGAATGTCACCAACGACTCCGACATCCTTCTTTTGCATTTTCTCCCCTCCCTTTTGCGAATTGTGACGAGCTTAGAAGACTTGCCTGAGGCCGAGGTGAAGAAGTTCCACCAGCAGTTTGTGGCTACGCTTAAGGCTGATTACCCCAAAATAAAGGATAACGACGATATCGACTTGTCGAAATCTTCATTGAGATCCTACGATCTTTGTGCCAAACTCTTCTTCTTCATTGCTTTCATTCCATGGTGCAAGGCCTCGCCTGCGAGAACCCAAATGTTCGATTTCAAATATGATATACTTCAGTATGTCGAGTGGCTCATCAGCTACGGCACTACAGAGCAGCTCTTGTGCTACACTTCCGAGACTGCAGCTCCAGAGACCGTGGCTCTTCTAGAGCAGAGTGAGCTTTATGACTTCAGAGCTCTATTGCAGGGAAGCTTCCCTCTGTTATGGCCAGCCAAGTTCCTCTATCCCGGTAACGACGAGCTTCTCCACGCTGCTAAGGCAAATCCACAGTATTCGAATGTTGCAAAGCTCTGTGACTTCTCGAACTTCAAGATCTCGAGAGCTATAGCTGACGATCTATTGGCCCCATCATTCCACACATTCTTCAGCGGTTTCGTTAACCATGCTGCTATAGTGTTGACACTGCTTCGTGATAACGAGGAGGACTATCTCCTTTCGTCAAACAAAAAGGAACTTGTTGATTCCTCCAGGAACGCACTGAACTTCAACGATACCTTCAATCACCTCTCCTCAAAGTCTTTGGAGAAAAGAACATCCGAAACATCAGACTCCGATCACGATCTTAACGACATTGCGAGTCGTGCTGACTTGGAGAGGCTCTACATGGCATGTGTCTATACCTATAGCAACAGGAAAGACCTTTGTGAAGCCTTCTGGACCACCGATGAGTCCAATATTACAGGATTTATTGATTGGGGTATCTCCAAGAACACCTCGCCACTCATAACTGCCACCTTTTCCATCCTTTTGGGAAGCTTAACGTCAGGTGGAACAACGGCTAGCTTGAAAGTGTGGGACATTTTGGTTAACGCTAATACTTTCCGCAAGAACGACTACTCATATATCTCGATTGACTCGATCATTGGCTCGTTAACATACTATTTGGACGCTCTCACGGACAATTTGGAGCAGGAGTTGAATTCCAGATCGAGATTGGAACAGCAAAAGCTGGAGTTTCTCTTTTCCAGCAGCACTCATCACAAGCGAGTCAACGATGAGGACACTGAAATCCCCATCACTCTTTCAGAGGATTCAGTCGTCTTTATAGCAGGCTTCATTATGCTCATTGCCCAAATCGTCAAGAATGCTGATGATAATGAACCAGTGTCGTGGAGCCTCAGACAATCAGCATTTGCCAGTTTCCATCCAATTCTTGTCTCCTTTCTCAAATTCGACAATTTGATCACCAGTGCCAAGGGTTCTCTTAATAGCAAGAGGGATACCGTGCCAATCATCTTTAATGAGGAGAACAGAAGCATAATCCTCAATCTTGTTATGTATTGCTTGAAAGAATTTGCATCAACGGACGACCTCCTCATCAGAACCCAGATCTGGGATACTGTTGATCGATGGATATGTCATGCCCTTCATGATGGTGACAGCGTCACTACAGCCGATAGTCTGAGATACTCCGGACGGAACTCGATGCTGACTGTTGTGTCAAATGCTACCAAATCAGAACTACAGAAGCTCAAGAGTCTCTACAGAGGTTCGCATATGAAGCAAGCATTCAAGTTGGCACTCACAAAACCTTCCGAGGTGTCGAACTTTGTTCAATTAATTGCACAACTTCTTGAACCATGTTCCACTACCCAGTACGGATTTAAAACTCTGGAGCTTTTGTATCCGTCCAACATAGGCTCTGGCTATCGGTTCAAGAATCAGATTGGTGTTTGGCCTTACATTGAATACATTCTCAACGAAGTGTTCACGCATACACCCGATCTCGAAGATGAAAGTTTAAGAGTTCATTTGCAACAGATCATTCTCAAGATTATCAGGACTTCTTTGGACGAAATAGACTGGTGTTTCCTTGTGGAGACCGCACCGCAAATATTCCTTGAGACTCCTTCACCAGAAGATGTTTTTGCATCTTCAAGGCTCTTAAGCGGAGAAATGACGACAATCACTTTCGAGACCTTCGTCAGAGTTCATCATTCGCTCGCCGTGCTCAACTTTTTGTTCGAAGAAAAAGTATCCGCCGTGTTGTTTGATATCGTGAACACCGGGTTGGAGATCGTGGCCAATAATGCCATCTTGCAGGATTTGATAAAGGACGCTTTGAACATCGTCAAGAGCACCTTAAAGCTCCAGCATGTGTACATTGAGAAGTTTTTGCCTTTGCTCAAAAATGCTGACATCTATTCTCAAACCGATAGCAAGAAACCGTTGGGCTATGGAACAAGCTTGAGCCTTGCGCTTTCGACTCAAAAACTTCCACATGACAATGTTTACTATCCCACAGGCCTCGGAACACATGGTGTGAGTGATTACTACGAGTTGATCCTGTTTAATCTATCCAGTGTTGTTCACCTTGGGTTGTATGTTGGAGCGGATGAGGCCGCAATTTCTTTACCAGCAATTTCAATCTTGCGCAAGCTTTCCCGTTCCAAGGCTTTCAGCACCGAAAGCGACCTTTCAAAAAACCTTTCCTTGAGGAATACTCGACTCTTGAGTATCTTCGAGAATGTGGATGAATCTGTCAAGATCAGATTCGCATTCGTTCAACAAATGGAAACAATCTCGGACTCGTTGCAGGCGAAATACGACATTTTAGAATTCTTGCTTGAGAACTTACCCTCAAGTGGACAGATCACAGTGGCCCACTTTCTATTAGGGTTTGACACTCGCAGTGGTGGCCTTTCATTAAGCGATGACTCCAATGAGTTATCATTGTTAGACAGCTTGATCCAGTTGCTCATGTCCACGATAGATTTGATTTTTGATATCGACTACACCCAAGGATACGTCACCAAAATCGGCCTTGGTCCTTCTAAGTTAGCATCTTTGACGATGCAAGTATTGGTGCGCTTGGGCAAGAGCCCTGCTGTTTCTACCCAGACTTTGCAGTACATCAGGAAGTACGACTTGTTCTCCAAACTCCTTCACAAGCAACCAAAAATTGACGATGTCACGCTTTGGCACAGCGAGAAATTCCAGGGCAATGTTCAAGATGGAACCAAGAATAGCTTCATCGAGGACAATGTTAGCCTTGAAACCTTCTTCGAGTTCATGAAGTATAGAAATCTGATTCTTCAGTACTTGTCCATTGAAATTCACGAGATCAGATCTGTGACAAAAAAAGAGCAATACATCAAGATGCTTTTAGATGACACGGAATTCTTCAACGGTACGCCGAAGGTCCTCAATTTCTTGGACGTGCTCAATTACCAGTTCTACAATTTTGAGGTCCAAAAATTGCTCGAGTTCGAGAACAAGTACAATCTTCCGGCATTGGTGCATCATTTGAGTCAGGAGAGAGAAAGAAAGAAGGAAGTCAAGTTGTTGAAAAAGTTTGCTGCATTGAGGTGCCAGAATGCTAATCAGCGGCTCCGTACAGAAGATGAGAAGGCGTCCTTCGCCATTGACATGATGAGCGAGGTTACCAGAGTGGATGAGCTTTTCCAGAAGATTTTTGTGGTTGAGGAGTTGAAGAAGCGCCATTTGAGTTGTTTGCAGCTGTGGGTACAAACCATCCAGGTGCTCAGCAGCGACGGAGTGGCCGACCGGGCGGACTTCATTCTCAAGGTGTTCCAGTACATTCTCCCCAAGATCAACAACGACTACTACGAGCGGGACATTTTGTTTGCGGAGGAATTGATACTGTTGTGCATGCTTTTGTTTGACATGTACGAGGAGGACTCTACAGCAAAGACCAGTTCCAAAGAAGGCCAGGAACACCACCTCCAGGAACTCCACCCGCTATTCAAGACCTGTGTGAACGGAGTGCTTTGTACGAATTCCACGCCAGCCTTACGGTCGGACTTATACATTTTGCTCAACAAGTTCACCCAGAGAACGCCGCAGTCGGGACTGCTACTCAGCCAGATTCTCACTGTTCTTCGCTCTGTCGACCGGAGATTCATCAAGGTGATATGTAACGACTCCATCTACCTGGAAGGAGCGCCCCGCATCACATCGATAGTGTTGTTGGAGACGCTTGTGAATCTCCTGGGTATGGAGCAACTGACGTCCATTCTCGATGCGATTGTGGAAAACAATTCCTTGTCGCTTTTGGCTAGACTGCTCAAACGCACAGGCGAGCTTTTTGAGGCCTGCGAAGGCAGCACAGATTCTGGCATCCGAGTGGATACACTTCTCTACGAGCTCACGGCGTTCAAGGCCACGCTATACCTTTTGATCCGAATTGGCCAGACGCGAGACGGAGCCGTGCAACTTTTCCAAAACGAGATCTTCTCCATCGTACGTTATCTCAAATTCCTCAATATCGACTCTGATTTGGGATTTGAGCTCCAGATCGACAGTGTGCCGAGGGCCTCAGGGTGCGGCACCAAAGAGGAAAAAGCTACTGCACTCATCACGTTGAGCTTGGATATACCAGCGTCTCTTGCAGACGACACCAAGCATCCGCAAAGCGTGCGCACCATCTCATATTACGAGTTGCTTGTTCCAGCGTTTCAATTGGTGGCTACGGTTCTTTCCGCCATGGGTCCGTCGTTCCAGCCAGGAATCATGCAAGCGAAAGAACTCATGCTGCACTTTCGTCCGCTTGTGGTGGGAGTGATGAAACGGGACCAGTTGGCAGAAAAAGGGGACTTGCGGCGGTACGAGGAGAAGCACTCTCTTGCGCTGGAGGGGCTACGTCAGTTGGCCCGTTTATTTGTTCTCGTAAATGCCCTAGTTGAGGGGGCCTGATGAGTAGCAACCTGCGAATTGAAATCTGAAGTGAGGGCCGCAGTGTGCACTGAAGAATCTCAACGGTCTAGCAAAGAACAATCTCGGACTTCGGAACCTTGGCAGGCCGCGAAGGATCTTGGCTTTTCATCGGAGAATTAGCCATTCCTCCAAAAGCTTGATTCCAAGACAAAACCCATTTTGCTATCCAGTCACGAGGCTGCTCTTAGCCCTGCACGTCACAGCCTCCACTTCTGCAAAGGCTTGTGCTATGGGGCCACATCTTTAGTGTGTACACAGTGTTCCAAACAGACAACGCAGTTTCGTGCCAAGAGAACCAACGCGCCGCATTGGGCGCCTGCAGTGAGATTGCTTGTTCCCTGCTGAGGGGTCCGTTCTGCCCCGCTGCGCCGCCAACTCTCTTTGCAAATTGAGATGAAAACAAACCGGAAGTGAAAAGTGCCGTTGCCCGTGCGCGGCGTTTTCTCGAGGAGAAGAGGCGTGGGCAGATTGTCTCGCCTGCACAGAGAGGGGCATGTTGGTCGGGCCACTATGATCTTCCCCATGATTATGCCGGACCTCGATGCCGATGCTCTACTGCGAAATGATGTAACGAATGCTAAATGCCAGCCAACCAGAAGGTATCCTGTTTGCGCCGCCCTGGTAGCATATTTTCCGTTTCCAGGCCAGACCGACCCTCCATATAAGGAATCATCCTGCTCAAAGTTAAAAAAAAAAAAAAAATCAGTTGTTCTTGACTTCCTTTTGGGCCAATCCTGTTTTTCTTTCGAACATCGAGGCAAGATAAGCATCTCAGACCCTTTTGTTTCTTTTTCGCAGTGCATCCTTGAATATTTAGTTTTTTCTTCGGCGCACCTCAGACAGTTATATATTAACCTCCGCACATCCTCATCGGCTTGACGACCCACCCACCATCATGTCGAAATTTGATACTGAAAAGGATTTTTCAGGCAATTCCGCTGGATCTCATATCAATCTTACTGAGAGCTTCAATGACAATTCTTCCAACCAGGTTTCTATCGGCCGCAGTCTGGAGAAACTGGAGGAGAAGCACCATCGCACTCACAGATCCTTAGAACAGAGACATGTCAATCTTATCGCTATTGGTGGTTCCATCGGTACTGGTTTGTTTATTACCATTGGTTCGCAGGGATTGATCCAAGCGGGACCTTTGGGTCTTCTTTTGGCTTACTGTTTCTGGACAGTTGTGATTTTGTGTTTGACCGTTTCCGTTGGTGAGATGGTCTGCTACTTGCCCATGGACTCTCCCTTTTTAACTATGGCTGGCCGTGTTGTGGACCCAGCCTACGAGTGTGCTGCTTCTGTCAATTTCTGGTTGATGCAGAGTTTGTACATTCCTTTTGAAATCACCGCTGTTAACGGTATGATTCATTTCTGGAGAGACGACTACAGTCCCGCCATCACGCTTGTTATCCAGATTGTCATTTACTGCGCCATCAACATTTTCGCTGTCAAGCTTTATGGTGAAGCCGAGTTTTGGTTGTCGTTGGGTAAGTTGATTTTGTGTGTTGGGCTCTTATTTTTCACTGTGATCACCATGTGCGGTGCTAACCCCCAAAAGGATGCTTTTGGTTTCAGAAACTGGCACGCCGAGGGCGGTCCTATCGCCGAGTACATGAGGACGGGTTCTCTTGGTCGTTTCCAAGGTTTCTTGCAAGGCTTGTTCTCTGCCAACTTCGTCGTTGTTTCCTCGGAATATCTCAGTATGACAGCCGGTGAGGCCAAAAACCCAAGAAAGAACATGGCCTCTGCTTTCAAGACTGTCTTGTACCGTTTGATCATTTTCTTCATTGGTGGTGCTCTCTCGGTTACCATTTTGCTTGCCTACAACGATCCTAACTACTTGAGAGTTGTCAACGGTGACGACGACAACTCTGGTAATGCTGCTTCTTCCCCCTACGTTGTGGCAATGCAGAATCTACAGATCCAAGTTCTTCCTCACATTGTGAATGGTGTTGTTTTGTCATCGGCTTTCTCTGCTGGTAACTCTTACACTTACTGTTCCTCCAGAGCTCTTTATGCGCTTTCTAAGAAGGGCTTCGTTCCAAGATTCTTCAGTTATTGCACCAAGAACGGTGTGCCAATCTACTGTGTTGCCGTGTCTGCTTGTTTCTCCCTCTTGTCTTTGATGCAGTTGGGTAAAACTGCTGAGAATGCCTTGAACTACATGGTCAACTTGTGTACTGCTTCTCAGTTGCTTAACTATGCCTTCATGAGTGTCACCTACTTGCACTTTTACAGAGCTGTCAAGGTACAAGGCATCGACAGAAACAACTTCACATACAGATCGTGGTTCCAGCCATACACCGCCATTTTTGCTTGTATCTTCTTGTGGATCATTGTTCTCATCAAGGGTTACGAAGTGTTCGTTACGGGCCATTGGTCTATTGACCAGTTCTTGTTCAACTACCTCATGATTTTCATCTCTATCGCTGTCTACATTGCTTGGAAGCTTTTCAAGAGACCCAAGTACGTCAGGCCTGAGGACGCTGATCTTCAAACTGGTCTTGAGGAGATCGAAGAGCATGAGTACGAATTCTACGCTGCTATGGAGGCCAACAACGAGAAGTCCGGACTCGGAAAGAGAATTATGGACTGGGTCTTCTAAGCTCATGGCGAATGCATCAATCTTTACGAATAGCATTAAGAACATTTCGTGTTTTCGTCGGTTAGAAACACGTTGGTCATTAAAATCCCGCACTATATCATTATTTTTCATCGGTACATATTAACTATTATCTGTAAAAGGAACCTTTGTAATTCATGTCGTGGTCTATAAATGTTGGACGCATTAACTGTTCTTTCGCTATCCTTTTCGTGAGTAAATGCTATGTAATTGACAACTCAGTCTATGCACATATTCGAGCTGATAGACTCAAGTTGTCCGAAAAGCCAACGGCTTTGGAAGCTGCTGAGACCCGTTGTTTTGGCCCTCAATCGCATATTTCTATCATCCGTGATGAGAATGCAATACCGGAACATTTTGGCCATCTTGTCGTCAAGCATGGTAGGTGGCTTGGTTCTGAGAATGGCGTTAGTACCGCTCAGCATCTTTCTGTTAATCTCATCGTGTTCTGTGACCACATAAAGGACGGTCAGGTCAACGTTGTTGAGCCAAGAAGGATTGTTTTCAAATTCAGTGACTTCGTTGATGTCCGTGGCAACAGTCCCGTCAAATCTCAAAGGAACAACCTCCTTGTTCGCGTATAATTCTCTAATGATTATGACCGATCTGGTTGCAGCGTCGGCAATGGCAGCCTCTGTCGATTTTCTGAGAGATCTCAATTCCTGGAAGACAATGAGTGGAATCAGAACCTTGAAAGCTCCACTGTGGGCACATTTGAATATCCTTCCACAGTGCTTCAACCAAATATTCGTATCAAACGTTATGTACGTCAAGGACGTGTCCATTCTGTCTCCAAGATCGCCTTCAACTGAGTTCTTTTTGAAAGTTGGAACCAAATCACCCTCAATGATACCGTTATAGAAGTCCCCTATTGTACCTCTTTGTTGCAGCATCAAAGCCTGTTGATGCTGCAGCGCGTGGTACAGATGGTGGTTGTCTAAGTGGCCAAACTTGCCAACAGAGTCCATTTCGATCCCATTGTCGTTTGACTCAGTATCTGCGTATTCTTCCAATGCTTCCTGGCTTGGTATCAAATCATTCAAGTCAATATCATCACTTCCATTGAGCCATGACGACCCAGAATCCATATGAAACCAGCATTCATCGATAACTTCCAGGGGAAGCGGCTCCTCCGAGATTCTCTGACCAAGATTGGAGTTCGAAATCGGAGTCACAAAGCTTCCCAGAGTCAAACGAGCATCCTCATGGATAACCTCGTTGATGAATTGGTACATATCGGCACTCCCTTTGTGCGATGGGAATGAAAGAAGGGCGTCGGTTTTCGAAGCTTCATAAGTTTGCAGATCAAACTTGAAACCATCCTTGTCTCTCATGAATCCAAAGTCGTAATTGTCTGCGAGCAAGCGCGAGAGTAAGACAATACGAACTAGTCTTTCTTCATTGTCTCTCTGGCCTTTCTCTCGTGGACTCGAACCATCTTGTTGCAAGTTGTTGAGATTCATCATGGGTGGTGTACCGCAGATTGGCTGGTCAAACATTTCGTGGCCCAGGATACCAGCTGCTTCAAAGTCCTCGTAATCTTGCTTGACACAGATGAAGTCAAACCAGAGGGTACCCCAACATTTCCAGACTTCGGGCAAATGCTCATTTTCATTAAAGTGCTGAATATAATTTGGATGGTTAATGATGTATTCTCGGCACAAGTTGTTGAGATGAGCGTTAGCTCGCACAATGGCGGTAATGCTGTTGGTGTAATTGATGAAAGCTTCCCAAGGAAAGAATTTCTGGAATAACCACAAAAACATGTTTCTAGACTCGGGGAACCGTTTAACTGCTTCCCCTAGGGCAATCAAAAAGTAAAGCCAAACGATAACGTGGCATGCAGATGCTTGTTTAGGGCCAACCAAGTAATATCTAAGAATCCTGAAGTTTAGCTCCAAAACTGATTTGTCAAGGTAGGCCAAGCAATAAAACCAATCCATGACTGTAAGATCAGACCCAGTAACAGACGCGCTGTCCACACCATTGCTAATGCCACCGAACAGAGAAGACGTTTCCATATTTGCCTGATCCTGCGAGCCTGTGGATTTAGTCTTGCGCTTTCTTTCCTTCTTATCCTTCCTTTCTCGAAGAGCTTCCGGAAGTAAGAACAATTTGGCAAACGGATTCCTAGCATCGCCAAAACCAATAAGATGGTTAATGTTGGCTAAGGCAAAAAGAGGGCCTTTGTTGAACCAAAAATTCACCTTTTCTATGGTGTCCATCGAATTCGATTGCTGATCTTGCTCATGTTGCTGTTTCAAATACTGAGTGAATGGATCAGCATTTTGCTTGTCAGATTGATTTGGGTAGATGAACTGGCGCAAGAAGAAATTGTAGCCATGCGAGTCCGAACCAAAAGACATTGCGTACCGCGAAACAAGATCAATACCCTGATTGAGTCTGGTTTCTTGGAACATGTCACCCTGGTTCGGGGATATGCGCGAGTTGGGGTTGTTGTTGTTGATGCACAACAAAACCTTATGAATCTTAATGAAATCGATGATGGGCAATTCAAGCAAAGAGAGAATATTTCTCTGTGTGCAAATGTTTTCCACGACTAATTCAAGGTATTGCGCAGTGGGAACAAATGGGTCACGACAATTCACAGCTTTACTGATATTAACAAGAGCCTCCAAATTGTCCTGCTGTACTGTACTCATGTGATAGTACATTTTTCCATGCCCGTAAAGTGTTTTCAATGCATTCCAATACCAATACTCAGAACTGGACTTCCAATCGATGAAGCGAGATGAGTATAAAGCGATAGCCATTCTAGAGAGGTCGCCGAGCTTCTCACACCACCAGCCCTCCATCTCCCACGATGGATCGGTAAGGCTCGACACTATGCTGAAGCAATGAGCAATAAAGCATGAAAAGACCTCGTGCTCTTGAAAGATGCTCATAATGTTCTTTAACAATTCTAGGAATCCCACAATACCGTACACCCACATTCGGCGGGGGATTTTGTATAGATCAATGATGTTTTTACCTGTCCTGTGATGCGTCGAAATCGCAGTTGGCTTCAACGCCGTAGTTAAAAAATCGTAGTAGTTGTTCAACAATGTGATGTTGTGATGATAGATTGTCCACAAGTTGTTCGAAAGCTCGGTTGTGTTGGTTGGAATGGCCGTCTGGAAGTTTGGTGCAGAGCTATGGAGTGCCTGATGCTGAGGAACGTACATAGACGTCGTGTAAGGGGAGTAGAAGTTACTAGACTGGTTGATTTTGTGAGTTAGGTCGACAATGGACTTCTGGACAATCTCCTCAAAACTGACGATATTCTTGTAAGTTTCCTTCAACTTTGTGGCGAGCTGCTGCTCCTCCTCGGTCATGACTCTTTGCTGCAGACTGTTCAGCGTATCGGATTGGATGGAAGGTTGCTGTTGTAGAGGCATGGACTGAGACAGGCCGGTAGCCGATGCGGTGTCCTTGTTCTGGGATGTGTTTGCAGGGGTCATGGAGTCCACCATTGGGCTGGATCCGGACAGATCGGAGTTGTTTTGTGCTGTTGATTGGGTAACGTTGGGGCTGGAAGGCACTTCGTAGTTGGACGGGGTTGGGGTTTTGATCATCTGAGGCGCATGCATCTGAGGTTGAGCCAGGGACTGGGGCTGCTGTTGCAGGTTGGGAAATTGAACGGATTTACGGAATTTGCCACGCTGGACAGCGGGGGCTATCCGGCCAGAGGGAGAGCCTGGGTTGGTGGAACCCAACTGATTGGCCCCAGGAACATTGCTCTGCATTGAAAGCTGCATCTGCAACGGGTTGGGCGTCCGCTTACTGGACGGGTTGTTGATGTAAGCGGACATGCTATTCTGGCGCTTCTGCTGGGCAGAGTTCATCGGATTGCCGTACGCGTTGAAGAAAGCCAGATGGTTTTGTAGATTGGCATCGAGGGGCGACGAGCCCTGTGGGGGCAGGGAGGCCTTCGGATCATGCGGAAATCCCGATCCGACAGGGGTGTTCATGCTGCCAGGGCGGTACCGTAAGGGTGGATGTGGAAGGGGTGTTGGTGGACGGGGATGCTAGATGCAAAGTGTTTTGATGATCTGTACTGTTTTTGAGCCAATGGGCAATTAGGGGAACCAGGGGATGCTAAGGGGGCCGCCTTGAGTGTGGGAGTCAGAAGGTCTAAAAGGAAGGGTCTGCTGAAGCGGTGTTCCTGGAAGAATGGCTAGGATGTATTTAGTGAGGGTGCTGAGAAATAGATCAAGGAGTGAAACATGCTCGCTGGATTTTGGAGCAGGCGTTTATCGTGTGTGTGTGGCACGACCCTGATTGGACACCAGGAACGGGCAAAAGGGGCCGGTAAGGAGAGGAATTTCTGGGTGTTTTTAGGGAATGTAGTGGGTTTTCGAGCAATTGGTTGTTTTTTTGTTGCTTTTTTTGATGTTCATGGCGGAAGCTGGGTTCCGGAATGGGTGCAAAAAGAGCTCAAAGACACACTGGGGATTGGCTAGAGGTGATTATTAATAAGTATGAATTTTAAGATCAAAGTCGAAGGCTGCTTCCAGGCGGATTTCGTGTTATACTATTTATCTGTTTTCGATTTTCAAAGCCATCGATTATTGGAACCCTCTTCATGGACCTCGTATTGTTCGCATACATTGTGCGTTTTGGGCAGGCAATAATGAAAGGTGGAAGTCCGCATAACCCACAAAGTGGCTGGGGCTATGTCAGGCAATAATAATTTAAATTAGCGGCACGGTGGCGATCTGAAAACTATACTTGCTGGTTCCACAATCAGCGGAAAAAAGGGGCGGAATGGCGCATCACCTTTTGCCGTGTAAGGCAACCTGCTGTTAGTGATTCGAGATGCCCAGTTTTAAATAGCACGTACTAACACAAGGGCTTGGGACTATTCTAGGTGATAGAAAATTGTGAGACGCTGGAGTTTCACGACTAGACCCGATCGGGGTATCATCTTTCCCAGTCTGGACAATTTTCAGTCAGGTCTGACTAATCTAGACGGACACATGTCGGAAGGAGCCGATAGAAGGCCTGTTTGTGGAATCAGCGGCTCGTGCAATCGGAAACTCGTCTCAGCAATGGCATGGTAATTCGGATAGCGTGGCGTTGGTAGGAGCATATCTACAGTGGGTTGATGATAGTGAGCACAGTAGCAGGAGGTCAAAAGCAGGGCACCTCCCAATCGAGTCAGAAAGCAGGGCAATACTGCAAGTGACATTCACTCACACAAAATGATTCCTTCCATTGGAGCACGAAGCTGGCCACAATCCATCAAACAGATGGTAAGACAAAACGGTACCAACCGGAGTCGTCATCAGCTGGAATCGTCACCAGTTCACCCGTCTCGAATATCTCTTCACTCTTCTTTGCCCTGGTATCGATCGGGCCTTTGTATCACGATCCCCGGAATCTGCTTCTTTCTTGCTCTGCTTCCTCTCATCACCCAGTTCTACAGGGTATTTCCAGATCTTTGTATTTGTATAGAGCTAAACAAACCAGGCAAGCACCGCTCGACTAACGGCATAAGCACGCAAGCACAAGCAACACCCACGCCGGAATGGAAAGTGTGGGGGGGCTGTCCGATTACTTCAACTTCTTCTTTGGTCTCAACTGGTTGGTGTGACCGCACTTTCTCTTTCTGCAGTTGGTGGCTCTTGGAGGCAATCTGGCGTAGCACTTACGGCAGATGGACTTCTCACAGTTGTACTTGGAAGCCAAGGCTTTCAACGATGGTTCAATCATGGCGTCTGGTAAGTATGAGGAGGGAAGGAGAAGAAGTTTTTCTGACGATAGTGTAGGAAAAAAATTTCGCGGGTGGTGCAAGGGTCTCGACGCCGAGACCGGCCCCATAGTTAAGCGAGTGTTTTGTGGTCACGTGGGAGGGAGATATCTAGGGTTGCAGCCCTACACATCAGCAATCCTCACTGCGACGGCGGGCGTAATGAAAGCTTTGAGTTAGGTTTGTTGGCTTATTGACTCTTTAGTGTTGGTTTCTAAGCCTCCACTGCTTTGGGTATAGCAGAGCTGGCAGGAAATGCGGTCAGATTTACTCCAAGAGATGGGATAGATATAGAGCAACAGGGCTGGTGCCGGTTTTGGTGCTTACATCTGAATTCAAGAAAACTATTGACGAGTATATTCATGGAGGCCGAAGAGGCCAAACATTACTGATCAACTGAAGGTTTGTCTGTTTAGGTTCAACATGATTATAACCTACAGTACCCATTTCGCAGCCATATATTTATATACGCACATTTCTCTGCCATTAACACAGATACACCATGGAGAGATCAGATAATCTGAAGGCATAGGGAACCCAAAAAGATCGAATAGCATGAAAGCCTGTTTGCTTTGTGATCATCATCCGATCCTTCCCTCCTCGTATTTTTCTGATTACAACGTTCTCTCCCAAAAGTGGCATCTGCGTCCTTCCAATTCCAAAAAACCAGCCTTTTAAAGCAAGTCCCTCTCTCCTCCATCACCCTTAATCGACTGATTCTCCCACTGCTCTTGTCGTGGGCCACAAGTGGTAGAAGCCTATGTGATATATGTGGTGTACGGGTGTCTACAAGTCAATCTGATAGCCAGCAATACAGCACCTCCAAGTACCACTTATTCCATCTGAATCTGGTAACCTCTGCACATATTTTTCGCCATGGGAGAATCAGAGGAAGACAGTAAAAATCAAGAATCGCTTCCGCAAGACGTGGAGATGATTGATGCTGAAGCCCACAATCCCACACTAGAAAACGAGCCACTTGAGATTCCTGATGAGTCCAACGCTGAAGGTCAGGAATTGCACAGTCAAGTTGAAGAAGTTTCAGAGGAAGTTGTTCCTGACCAGGAAAAGACCGCTGCAGGCCTTGACCTTTCAGAAGAGCCTCAGGTCATTCAATCTGAGACAATTCCAGATGAGCCTGTCGATCCAGAATCAGCCGAGGAGGTTGTCGAGGGTCTAGACGGGGAAGATGTTCCTGCAATTACTGTTAATGAGAGAGAGGAGATTCAGAGTGAGTCTGTTGCGGAGCCACAAGTCGAAGAACCGGTTGAAGAACCAGAAGTTGTGGAGCCAGCTGAACAGCCTCAAGTCGAACCTCAAGACGATGTGCCTCAAATTGAGGAGCCTACGGTCACGGAAGTTAGAGCCGAAGAAATCGAAGAACCACTGCAGCAGGAGAGAACCGAAGAAGGCGCTCCAGACAACATGGACGAAGACCAGGACCCAAACACCTCCGTCACGTTGAACCCACCAAGCTCAGCTCAAAACTTTGCCACGCCGCTGAAGTCACTTCCTCCACTCAAAGACATTGAGCCAATCACAACTCCTAAAGCGTTCAATGTAGCCAAGGATGACGAGGCTGTACGCAGCTCTCCAGTGGCTGAACAACGATCTTCCAATTTGGCCGAGTTAGCTGAGCAAGACGATGTTCTCGACCACACCGCTAACGACACTTTTGCATCTGCCGTCATGGACACAAACAACAATGATGGTACCACCACAGACACCAAACTGCACTCGGATCTAGAACCTGTGGCTTCCTTCCTCGGCTTGGACTCTTCCATGCTTGGAAAATTGCCACCTATCATCATCTCCAAGCTTGTTAACAAGACGCAACAATTTCATGGGCTACAGTCAGAGCTCTCGTTCTTCAAACTCAACCAGGAACTGTTCAGTCAGGTTCAGCAGAAAAAACTTGACACTTTCCAGAGCAAGATTGAAAAGTTGACAGAGACCAATGCCAACATCACTTTGGAGAACGAGGTCCAGTACGATGAGTTGGTCACCCTCAAGGAAACACTCACTGCCGTTCGCAATGAAAACTCCACCCTCGCGGATAAGGCTCTCCAACTGGAATCTAAACTGAAGGAATGGGAAAGCAAGTATAACGAACTCGCGAATTCCAAGGAGACAAGCAGCCTCCAACTCAATGAAGCTCTAGACAAAGCCATCAAGTCCAATCTCGAGCTGGGGCAAAAGCTTAGTGAGATCAATAAGGAGCTCAGTGAAGCTGTTAACGATAAGTTCAACTTCAAACTAGAGTTGAACAAAGCCAACAACGAGCTTGTTTACACAAGGAATCAAAAGGAATGGTATGAGAAGGAGCTCAAGTCCCTTCAAGATAAGTACACAAGTCTTCTCAAGAAGCACGATGCCGATAGCTTGAGGGATTCTAACCAGATAAGCTCTCTTACTTCGAAGAATGAAACCCTTGCATCTATCAAAGACTCCCTCCAAGCTCAGGTCAAAGAGCTCGATTCTAAGCTTGAACAGCAAACCAACAAAGTATTTGAGTTGGAATCAAGACTTGAGGTGCAAAGGTCGAAGTTCACCAAGGACGGATCTCTTAAGGATGATTTGATTGAACTCCTCAACGTTCAATTGAACGAGAAGGCCTCCAGAATACTGACTTTGGAGACTTATGCTGAGGAGCTCAAGAGTACTACATCAGAATCAATCTCCAACCTCCAGAGAGAAATCTACGAAAAGGATGATAAACTCGCCCAAATCGAAGAGAAGCTTAGGCGCACTGAGGATGCCCTTGATTCTGAGCTTCATAAGGAGACTGAGCTTCCAAAGCTAAGCACTTCCGCAGAGTTGATCATGCAAAACAAGCCTCATGGAATATCTTTATCCTCACTCTACACTGAGTTCAATCATATGAAGAAAGAACTTGTTCTCGAAAAATCGCAGAAGGAGAAACTTGCTGCCCAATTGCAACACTTCGTGGCCGAGTTGGAATCTAAGAAACCAGCTATTGCCTCCTACAGAAACCAAATTCAGTTCTACGAGCAGTCTCTCAAGGATATGCTCGGCAAGCTTGAAGCTTTGAGACTCGATAAGCTTGACTCAGACAAGGAGGTCAACAGATTGCGGACGAGATTGGGCAACTATGAGTCGGAATTGCAATCTTTAAAACAATTGTCGAAGGACCTCGGAAGGCAATTGTGCTATTACCTCATACACTCGAAGGTTAGAGATGGCAATGAAAATCCTTTAACTTCGGAGGAGAGAAAGACTATTGACTTGATTTTGACAAAGAGCGGTAACAAGGATGCTAATGGAGAATCTGATACTGATCAACTTATCACGGAAAGGCTCGTGGGTTTTGCTTCTATTATAGAATTGCAGCTGAAGAACAAGGAATTGCTTGTGGCTGTTAGGCTGCTCGGTAAACAACTCGAAGCGAAAGAGCAGGAGACAGAGGGTCTCGAATCTGCTGCTGTCGACGAAGCCAGAGAGGCAATCTTGACATTGCAAGGGGAGCTTGATAGTGTCAATACGAAGCTCGAAGCTGTTACCAAAGAGAGAGACCTCGTCAAGTCTTTGGGCGACACGACTTCCCAAAATGGCACGGATAACAACAAGGTGGAAGTCAGACTTCTTACTGAAGCTAATCAAGAGCTTAAAGCCAAGCTCAAGGAGAGTGAGGAGTCTTTGAAGTCCGTCCAGTCGCAATCGAGTGAAAAGATCAAGTCATTGATGGAAAGGTTGACTCAGTCTAATTCTGCCTATGAGGAAGTTCAGACTAAGCTTAGCTCTGCGAATCACAGTGCATCTCTCGCCGAAAACAGATATGAGAACGTTAAGAAGCTTTTGGAGAACACCACAAGAGAGGTTGAGAGTTCAAACAGAGAGGTCACCTTCTGGAAAGAGCAGGCCTCTAAACAGGAAACCCTCTTGGTGAGAAAGTCAAATGAGCTTCGTGATATTGAGAGAAAGCTCGCTGAGACGAAGTCCGTTTCCGAGAACTTGAGATCGGAGAAGGAGGTTTGGGAAGCAATCCAAAAATCATTGAAGGACGAGGTTGCTCAACTCAAGCGTGACAAAGACCAACTCAACGCCTTTGTATCGAATTTGCAGTCTCTTTTCAAAGAGAGAGAACTGTCCGGCTTGGAATTATCCAAAAGGTTATCTCAAAGCATCGAGAACTATCAAGCTTTGCAATCCAAACTCTCTCAGAAGGACGAGAAGATTGAGATTTTATCTTCTCAATCGGAAATGGCTTTGAAGGCTCAAAACGCCAAACTCGAACAAGTCAACGAATTGAGCCAAAAATTGGTCGACGCCAAGCTGAAGATCGCAGAGAAGGAGACGTTAATCAAGACGTTGCGTGATCAAATTGCCAATGCGTCAAAAGCACGTCCTAGCCGTACTTTGGACACTGCTGCTGCTTCTGAAAACGGCAGCTCGTCTGAATACGATGATATTAAGTTTGAGTTGAAGCAGGCCGAGGCACAGGTTACCGAATTTAGCAACATTGCCAGGGCTGCAGAGGATGCTCTCATGAAAGCAACCGAATCCTTTGACAAATACAAGGAAACAGCTGATGAGAAGTTAGAGTCGGCTGAAAAGGAGAAGCAGGCCTTGTTGTCAGAGCTCGAGGCCCAGAAGAAGGAGATCGACGATCTTCAGAAGAAGCTGTACAACGACCAGTCAGAGCATCTCAACGCTGTTCAGGAATTGAAGGCAAAACTCCATGAGTACTCGTTGAAGGCATCTTCATACGATGAATTGAAACAGGAGTACGAGCAGAAGTTTGCCGGCTTGTCTGATGACTTGGCTTCACAGGCTCAGGCGAACGATGCATTGGACAAGAAGTTCCAGGCCAAATTTACCGAAGTCGAAGCTTTGAACAACGAGCTTGCCTCACAAAAGGAGATCTATCTGACCCTTCTCCAAAAGGTCGAGGATCTCACAGTCAAGTTGGAAAATGCTTCTACTGAGTTGTCTTCTAAGGAATCTGTCGTTTCGGAGGAACAGTCAAAGAACTTGGAGGAGCTTGAAGCCACCAAAGCCAAATTGAGCGACTTGCAGTACCAATTCAACCTCACATTGAACCAGCTCGAGTTGAGCAAATTTGGAAATCAGGCCGATGGCGAAGCAGGTGAAGATTTGAAGGAGGTGGTCAACTACTTGCGTCGTGAGAAGGATGTTGCTGAGTCCAGGGTGAATCACTTGTTAGAAGAGAAACAGCGTCTTGAGGTTCAAGTGGATACTGTCAGTGCTGAATTGGGTGCTGCTCGCTCACAATTGAACAGACTTCTGAACACAAAGGTACAATTGGATGAATCAACTAAGGAGCATGCTCGTCTTCTCGAACAACTCGAACAATTGAACATATTGAGGGAGAGCAATGTGACTTTAAGAAATGAGAATAGAGCTTCTCTCGAGACCGTGGAGAACTTACGGAAGGAAATCGAGCAACTCAAGTCTGCCAAGTCATCGGACCCTGTTGTTCCTGTCGCTGACGACTCATCCTCATCTGTCCAAGAGCAAGATCTTCGCTTGTTGAAGGAGGAGAACGAGAGGTTGAAGAACCAATTGGAAAACAACGAAGAAATGAAGAAGCTTTTGGCCAAGTTCGACGCTCTCAAGAACGAATTCAGATCGAAACTCATCGCTCATAGAGACAAGAACAGGGAGTTAGAGAGAGAGCTTAACGAGTTACGTGGAACTCACGAGAGTACCAGCAAGCAACTCTCCGAACTCCAATCGCAACTGACTTCTGGTGGAGACGAAAACTTGAATGTTTTGAGGGAGCAATTGAATAAGGCCGAGACAGCGAAACAAGAGGCCGACAAGAAGTTTGAAACTGAGGTAACTAAACTCAAAGAACAGCACGAGGCGCAAAAGAATACTTTGAAGACTCAGTTGCAAACTCAATTTGATGTCAAGCTTGCTGCTGAGCTTTCCAAGGCCAAATCGGCAGCTGCAAAGGAGGGCGGTTCTCCAGGCTTGTCTGAAGCCGAAATTCTGCAGAAAATTGACCAGGAGCTGCGTGCTAGAGTGGAAGCTGCTACGAGAGAGCTCACCAGCAAATTTGAGAGAGAATTGGAGGGCAAGGTTGAGCAGCGTGTTCAAGAGAGATTGGCATCCCAAAGCACGGATAAATTCTCGAGCCAAGAGAAGGCAGAACTCTCCAAGTTTTACGAAGACAAGATTCAGGAACTCACCAGCAATATAGACGAGCGTCTTGAAGAAGAGCGTTCGAAGTTGGAGCAGTCGATTGAGACAAAGTACCTCTTCAAGCTTCGTGTTTTGAACAGAAAGCTCGAGAAGTACGAAGGTACCGAAGGTTCCACTGGAGACAGCCAAGCGAATGAGAAGCCAAGTATCGCAAAACCAGCGCAAGTTAGCGGCAGAAGTACTCCAACCTACAACAGTCCTCATGGCGAGAGCACTTTGAGTGTGATCCAGCCAAACACTTCTGGAAGAAATGGTGGTCAGCAAAGTGTGACATTCCCCCAATCGCAGAGTCAAGGACAATTGGGCCCACAGAGAGGCGGATATCAGGGTTCAAGCCAGGGCCACACCTACACTAAAAAGCGGTCGTTCCAGCCCCAAACTGGCAACACCTACAAGAAGCCAAGAGATGACAAGGAGTAACGTGTGTATCTATCAGGTGTATTCGATAAGCCTGCATGATTTGTGATGCTACCACCTTATGATATCATATCTAATCCATGACATCAGATCCAAAAAGGCCAGCAAAGTTTTGATGTTTGGCTCATGACAAATAATGTATAATCTATAGAAAAATGTACCAGTAATATCCATAGATGTAGGTTTGAGTATCAATAATATCCATGGAATTAGGGTTGAGTATCGTGCCTCATAAGCATCTCGATGCATCAGGTGAGGCTCATGTAGATATTATCAAGAAATCTGCATCCCATGTCAAAAAAAATTTGTCAACTTCTGACATCACAGAAAAAAATGGAAACTCCAGAAGAAGACTGGGAAAACTTTGAACACCTCAACAAGGCAAAAACCGTTCATCCTATTCAGCTCCAGCTGATGCTCTCGGACACCAAATTGGACCGAACTTTCATGAGAAGAACAAAGCTGCTATATCAAAAGGCTCACTTGCTGAGCAGTGATAAGGTCGATTCCAGCGACTCTCTCGATGTTCACTTCAATCTCGGTGCTGAAGAACTCTCCATCGGAAGCTCAGACTCTGAAGAGGAGTTCCTTCTAATAGACTCCAAGTGGGATGACGAGAAGCCCTTGTCCATATTCAATACCTGGGAAAAATACGTTATTGCGCTGCTAGGGGGCCTAGCAGGGTTCTGGCTGTCCATCTCGAGCCCGATATTTGTTCCCGTGCTTTCAGAGATTCAAAACGCATTCCATGTGTCCGAATCACTAGTCAACATCACCATTGTGGTTTATTCCATATTTCAAGGCGTTGGGCCCTTGGTATTCTCCAATTTAGCGGACACAGTTGGAAGACGGCCCATTGTCATCGCATGCCTAATATCATACATTTTGGCAAACTGTCTTTTGGCGGTGAATCAAACATTCGGAGGTTTGACTGCCCTTCGATGTGTACAAGCTTTCTGCATTTCTTCCACGATATCAATAGGTAGTGGAATCGCCTGCGACATAACCACTAGAGCTGAAAGAGCATCATTCATAGGTCTCACAACAGGACTTGCGCTTTTAGGACAGGCATTTGGTGCTTTTGTTGGAGGCATGATATCCTCTGCATTTGGATGGAGAGCCATCTTTTGGTTTCTTGCCATGTCATCCGGCATCACACTCATCATAATCTTCATGCTTCTCCCAGAAACAGCTTCCTCTATTGTGGGTCCCCAGGCCAATGGCCAGCCTAAAAGGTTAAGGATGCTTATGGTTGCGCCCATAATGAGATTACAGTATTTCGCCAGAAGACTAGATCCGATTCCATCCGAAGAGAAAAATGCAGAACCGGGGTCCAAGGCGAAGTTCAACATTCTCAAGCCATTAGAGATCTTGAAACAAAAGGAAGCCATTCTTGTTTTGATACCGGCATCGCTTTGCTATTCCCTCTGGCTTATGATGCTTACAACCCTTTCCCATGCACTCACAAAGCAGTATGGGTATTCCCTTGACCGAGTGGCCCTCTCCTACATTCCATGCGGAATGGGGGGACTTCTAGGGTCGCTTTCGGTGGGGAGGATTTTGGACTATTCGTACCATAAGCATATGCTCAAGAGTCGTGAAGAGGGCACCTCTTTTAATGTTTTGAATTCAAGGCTCATCGTCTCGGCAATACCCTCCACATTGTGTGTTTTGTCTGCGCTACTTTTTGCGTGGACTCTTCATTTCAAGGGCCCTGTATTCTTGGGAATTGTTGCGTCTTGTGTTATTTCATACGGCGCCATGTGTTGGTTGACCATTTCCAGCACGGTCATTGTGGACTTGAGACCAACAGAGGCTTCTGGTTCGTGTGCAGTGGTGAACTTGACTAGGTGCTGGTGTGCAGCTGGTTTCGTCAGTGTCTTGAGTCAGATGGAGAATATGGGTGTTGGATGGTGTTATACGTTGATGGCATCAATATGTGGACTTTCCAGCTTGTGTGTGGCGTACTTGTATACCCACAACGACGATTGATTGCATGGCTTCAAGCAAATAGAATTTCAGCATTTTTAAGCAAACACATGGAGGCTCCAGCCGTTGATTTCGTTGCCCTCTGACTTCACCTCTACAGATGACTCGGCCTGCTTCGGAAGCAGAATGATAGCACCGTCCACGCAGAAACGCCTGTTTTCTTGTGGAAGTAAGTTCTGGCCTTGAATAGTAATTATGTCTCCCCTCTCTGCCTTCTTGTAAGTAGTCTTGGGATTCTCAATGTGTCTTCCGTTGTCGTAGGCCTCAATCATGATGTCATACAAGTATCTTCCTGTGGTGTTTTCCTCGTGCTCGTATCCCACAGAGACTACGTAGAGCGACTCTTCGTGAATATCCCCTTTAGGCAGAATCTTGAACCCCGGCTCGAAATTCTGCGCTGGCGTAATTACCAAGTACGCAAACGGTCCCTCAGTTTTCAGAGACCCAATCAGAAAAGATCCGTCGTACTTCTGGGGCCGACCGATATTGTTCTGGGCTGCAATCTTGAATCGCTCGTTTCCGTGTTGGCGAAGCTCCTCAGTATCACTATCGGCCACCAAAGAGGCATGGAATGCCCATGAAAAGACAACTAGAAAGTAGAACTTAGCGGGTGCATCAGCCACTTCTTCGCCTCGAAAGAGAGTCTTCGTATCTTTTGGCAAGGCAGCCAGGTAGAGGTACAAAGGTTTTGGCGTAGTTGCCGTAAAAAGCTTCTCAAGTGCATTGTGGAGATCCTTCAACCCAAGTGAAAGAGCCAACGCATTTCCCGTGCCTGTTGGAAGAACCACCAAATTCACATTACCTCTGGAAGGATTTCCAGCCAAGCCATTCACGAACTCACTCACTGAAGTGTCGCCTCCAAGGATCACCACGTTTACTGGCTCGTCCAGCTGAAGTGACTCTGCAAACTTCGTGATGGAGTCTGCAGAAGTTGTGGCAATGTAGTGGTGCTTGATTTGAAGCACTTTCTCGAAAACAGGCTGGATCACTCTGGAGTAAACACCGTCAATTGCGTTTTTCTGGCCCTTTCCAGCCTTCACAGAGTCAATAACATAAACCGGATGTTTGGTAATTGCAACTTCGTCTCTGGATATAGCTGAAACAGCGGGATCTGGCTGGTGTGATTTCTCGATATTCACGGACCATGCTCCTTCGTCATTTTTGGCAGAAACAGCCCATTGCCCGCTTGTTTCGTAGAAAAGCGGTGCCATTGTGGAGAGTATATGTGTGGTGGTTTATCAGAGCCACAATTTGGTGATAGGTAATTACTACTGCGCACTCCATGGTGGTGCATTATATACATTTAGTGATATACGTCTGGAATCACCTTTTATAATTGCCGCCAAAACTTCGGTGGTTGTTGAAGCCTTGATTTCCTTGGCCCTCGTAGCCTTGATTTTGGTTATTGTAGTTCCCGGAGTTTTGGTAGCCTTGGTTGTAGTTACTGTACCCCAGTTTACCGTATCCTTGATTTCCGTAGCCTTGGTTACCGTATCCTTGATTGCTGTAACCCTGATTGTTGTAACCCTGATTGTTGTAACCCTGATTACCGTAACCCTGATTGCCGTAACCCTGATTACCATAACCCTGATTGTTATAGCCCTGATTACCGTATCCCTGATTACTGTATCCCTGATTGTAGTTGTTCTGGTTGTAGTTGTTCTGGTTGTAGTTGTTCTGGTTGTAGTTGTTCTGGTACCCCTGGTTCCTGTTGTAGCCACCTCTTCCATTGTAACCACCTCTGTTGCCCAGGTTGTTGTAATTGCCTCTTCCACGTCCCCCACCTCTTCCACGATTAGAGTTTTGAAGAGACCCAATGTGTGCCAATGACCGGTATCCACCGGCTCTCATGCTGTAGCACAAGTAAGGCTCCTTACCCTGTGGCCCAGTATTGACGTAATCGGAAACGTTCTGGAAGCGTGGGCCGTTTCTCTGCCTATTGGTGATGGCATACTTATCATCATCAGTGAGAACCTTGACGTGGGGAATGTAACCGTTAAGTAACATTGATTTTCCTGGATTAGATTTTGGGAAGTCATACCACGATTGCAAGTACGATGAATTCTGGATGTGGGGCATCTCTCCCTCATTGAGAGGAAATAACAATTCTCCGTCTGCTGAAAACGACAGAACTGGCTTGACAATACCCGCAAGACCGGTTCTTTGAGCTGCAAATGGCACCGTCTTGTCTTCGTCAAATTCTTTCAAAAACCTCTCGTAGTTCTTGTTGGCGCTGGAGATGTAGAGCTGTGCTTTCTTGTTGGTGTTTCTCCCTCTCTCAGCATCTGTAAGCTGGTCATACTTCCCACGAACAGCCTTAAGAAGTCTATGTTCGTCGATGAATGGCAACAACGCAATACCTTGCCAGCTCATCTTCGCTCCATTCATATCTATCTTGAAATCCTCGGGATAGAAATCAATAATCTCACTCTCTGGATTCGACATGAGGTCTCTAAAGATCGCAGGCAAAGCATGGCCAGACGCAGCCGGTAAGACAGACATAAGCTGCTCGTACGGGGTGAAGGGTTCACCTTCAACAAACTGAATGCCTTTGTCGCCGAAAAGCTCAGCGAGGTCGGTGAAATCAGCTGCAAATGGCGCATAATGGTAAGGATAGTACCATTGCCATGATGGACAGCCCTGGTAATAGTATAGGAGGACCCAAGATACACCCTCAATGTAAGAGTAGACGAGGTCTTTCTTAGTCTTCTGAATCTCCTCTTTCGTCGACAAATCAAACTTGATCTTGTAGTAACGGTCTCTGTACCCTGGCTCCCACTCTCTGACTTGATCCTCATCTGGATCTGCCTCCGACTCGGTTGTATCAAGTTCACTGGCACTTCTCTTCTTCAGCTCTTCACCAGCACTGTCAGAAACCTCTTCGGTCGTTCCGTTCCCGTTCTTTTGATCTATAAGCTTCTTGAGAGCGGCAGCCGCATCTGCATTGGCCATATTGGCTTTCGTGATGACATCTCTGTTGTTGACAATGTCCTTGTTGGAAAGCTGGGCGTATCCATCGACAAGCTTTCCTGATGTGTCCATAAGTGGCATGTTCATATCAGCCGTAATAGGAGCCTTCTCCTTGCCCTTGGAGACTGTTGAAAGGTACTGGGCACGCAAGCTTTTCTCTTCGTCACGAGCCACTCTTCGCCTCTTGTCATTATTCTGATATCTCTGTTCGTTTTCGTGTCTTCTTCGTAAAATGTCGTCTTCTTTGTGAGAAAGCGCTCCAAGAAGATGCTCTACCGCCTCAAGGTTAAGTTTACCGTCACAGGTCAAGTAGTCGTTGACTCTGGGGACTATCAGCTTCCAGCAGCCCACCAAAATGTCGATACCGTTATCACGAACACTCAAGGACGGCAAGTGGGGCAAGAAATCGTTACCGACGAAAAAACACATGAACACCCAATCGTCAATGGCCCGTTCGAGGTCCCATTGCATGCCCATTCTGACCTTAAGCTCAACCTCTAGGTACTCACGAAGAACATTAACATGAAGCCACAAAAATGGCTTTTTGGCGTCCTGGGCATCCAAAGCTTTCTTCTCCTCGGGGGTCATGTTGATCTGCTCCGAGTACTTCATATTTCTTCCTCCTCCACCTTGTGCAAACACATCCTCTCTCAATACCCTGAAATGAGGCTCGTGGGTCGCCAAACCCAAAAAAATAAGATCGGCATCAAGACCGTAAATACAGTGCTTTGTGTTGGGGTCGTGCAGAGGGTCCAGGCGTTGTGATCTGATGAAACTCATGAGTTTATGCTCACCTTCACCTGGGACAGTGGCATCACTGATAATCACCTGCAAATCCTTCCAGCCGGGATCCGATGCAAGCTTATAAGCAACCCAGTACCTCAATGCAGCGGCCAAGCCGTCCATGAACGGCGTGCCGGGCGTAATGGCGTTGGAATCCCATTTCTTCTTACCCTTGATCGAATCCTCAATGACTTCTCCACGAGCCTCGGCATCGGCAATTTGCCTGGCACGCTCTTCGTCCTGGATTTTTGCTTCCTGGGCTGCTCTGAATCTTCTGGCTCTTTGCTGGTTCATCTTGGCTCTGGGTGCAACTCCATCAACAGCGATTACTAGCACCTTTCTCGGTCTGGCCATCATTAAAACACGATCTGTGTACTTGAAGACATCGAGAAACATCTCGTCTTCTGTTTCTGGCGCTGGTTTGTGCTCGGGGTGGGAGCACGGGTGTACAATACCGTTCATATCCAAGTATAAGTTATCTAGCTCTCCATTTGGATTCGGATCCAGGTACTGAGGTTCCCTGCCATATTGGGCATCACCTTCGTCCTCGACCACCGGTGAAATAATCTTGGGGTACTTTTTGGAAAGCCACCGAAAAAGAGCTGGAACACCCATTTTATGTGAAGTTAGTGTGGTAGGGTTTCGAGGTAGATGGAGAAGTTTGCAACTAGGGACAGAAAAAAGCAGTGTATGCAGACCCCTCCAGGCGAAGAGCTATCTACGGTGGTGAAATATGGGAAGGGGTTCATAGAAGGGTGAATTATGGAGAGGAGTTTGTTGGAAGATAGCCTGTGTGTTTGAATTGTTTGGAAATCTTATAATTGTGGGTTTGTGGTGAGAGTTGGTATTGGCCCAGAATGCTATGCCCATACATGGGGTTTCGAGAAAGAGGCCTCCTTTTTATTTGAAGGAAGGCTTGAAAATGATGTTTAGCTCAGATTATGGAAGTTTACCTTGATTCTGTCTCCGTTGGCGCTGTCGCTGCTGTAAACTAAATGGCTGCAAATCTGAGTCCCAAGTCACAGAAGCCATACTGACAAGATCGAATGGGCTGGATACTTAACGGGCTTTTTATTTAAGAAAGAGTGATCTGAAAAAAGCTTCCAAAAATGGGGTCTTTTCCGCCTGATCAGACCATACACCATGTACTGCCTAGACCTACTCACCTCAACTCTTAATGCAAAACTACTCTGAGCTTCTTATTAAATGCAATACATTACAGCTTTCTCAATTCCTCAGTTTTTCAGATTCTGGAGAGTATAGTCCTTAAAAACCTTGTACATCGAATTTAAGCATTTCATCGAATCGGAGCATCACCGTCATGGTATGCGTCAAAATGGCTGCGAAATCAGGTAAAAGTCCAATTTTACTTGCTTGAGGTAAATTTCCAATTGAAAAACTGAATGTTCCAATTAAAGCTTGAGACAAGAGCTTCACAACAGCGTCATCTCCTAAGCAACCTTATTGGCGCCAAGCGAAAGACTCTTCAGTCAAATACTCTATCTTTTCGAACTCAATATCATAGATAACCGCTCCGACAGCTTGTAAGACGTTTCAGATCACCCTGGTCTTACACATCGTATATCGACAATTGAACCATTTATTATCAACTTCATCGCTCACGGATAAATCGATTAACCCTTAATTATACACTACTTCTCAGCATTCTTCAATATCTGCTCATCCTGTTCCTTCTCAACATCCTCGACGAATTCTTGTGACTCATTCTTCTGCTCGTAGGACATGATGCCGTGATCGAAGTGAATCCTGTTAAGCTCGGAGTGGTCAGGGCACAACTCAGGACCCTTACGACCCACAAGGTACCATGGCAAGTTGAAAATATCCTCCATACTTTCCAAAGAACGACCGGCAACCTCTGGAACGAAGAACCAGGCCCAGAACAAGGCAATCACCAAAACACCCACGAAGAAGTAGAACGCACCGTATGGGTGCAAAGAAATCATCATCTTGGGCAATGCTTTGGAGTTACCGTACTGGTTGGCAAAGTGCAAAACCATGACGGCAGACTGGGCGAAAGAACGAACGTTCAATGGGAAAATCTCGGATCCCAAAAGATACTGGATGGAATTGAAGCCCATGGTCCAGCCACAGCCGGAAAGGAAAAGTGCCGCCAAAGCTCCCTTGGAAGCTCTAGCCTGGGAACCAGTCATGACGTATTCCTCGTCAGAAGCGCCAGGAACAATGGTAAGGAAAATGGCAAAGTAAAGCAAACAGATCATCTGAAGCGTAATACCCATGTACAAGGCTTTCTTTCTGCCCAAGAAGTCGATGATGAAGAAAGCACACAAGTATGCCGAGCAGAATTTGACCAAACCCAAAATAGCAGTCATCTTCATTTTCTCCACACCAGTGACACCAATAACGGCAAACAACTCAGGAGCATAGATAGTGACAGCGTTGGCACCAGACCATTGACCCAATACCTGGGCAGCAGCAACAACAAGGAAGAATCTGTATCTGTTAGCCTTCTTCATGATGAACTCCTTAATGACGCCAATGGCCGAGTTACCAGAAACAGCAGCCAACTCAACAGAAAGCTGCTCATTAATGTCGCTAATTTCACCAACAATGTATGGGTGGTCAGGAGGAAGGTTTCTCAATTTCGACAAAGAGTGAATAGCCTTCTCGGGCTTACCAGCCTTCAAGTACCATCTGGGCGACTCCCAAGTAAAAAGGAAAGACATGATCAAAATACTACCGGCAAAGATAATCTTCAAACTGGTAGGCACAACCCATTGCATTCTTTGGGAGGCTTCCATATGCAAAGCGGTACCGTAATGAGCGAAGTACGCCAACATAATACCCAAGTAAACGGCTCCAGCAAAAATACAGCCACAAAGACCTCTGATTTGTTTAGGAGCAACTTCAGCCAAGTAAGTAGGACCGATGGTGGTCGTTTGACCAATAGCCAAACCCTCGATGAATCTGCCGGCGTAAAGCTGACCCACGTCGTAGGACGTGATCTGAATAATAACACCCACAACCCAAATAACACAAACCTCTCTCAATGCGTTCACACGGCCCAACTTGTCCACAGTGTACATGGCAATCATAGCACCGGCAACAGACCCAAGCTGCACCATGGAGGTGATGTTTGATTTCAAGTCGGCCAATTGGTCAGCAGACTTCAGCTTGTCGGACAAGCCAAACTGGTTTTTGAAGGAGGGCTGGGCCACACTTCCAGAAATGGAACCCTCGTCAAGACCACGAGCTGCACCCAAAACACCAAAGACAAACACCGAGAGGTAGAGAGTCCAGTTGTAGATTTCGCTGGGGGAGTCTGTGTCCTCGATTCTCCATCTGAATTTCTTCTTCTCAGGAACAGCGTTTTCAGTTGTGATGACATGGTTCTTCTCAATGTCCAGCATGGAAGAGCCAGAGTACTTCTTTTGCAAAGTATTCATGTTGGTATTAGATGAAAAAACTAGAGGTGGGAGATATGAACGAGACTTTATAGACAGATACGGAATTAAGAGAGGGGGAAAGGTGCTATGATGGTACGAAACTACCTTGTAAACCCAGCGGGTGCAAAATACTGCATGTATTATGCGACTACGAAGTCCGGGACAGTGGGGTACATGACGTGCAGGAACAACGTGAGAGAACGAGATACCCCACTCCGATAAAGAGACCAGGCTGCATTGTGCGCGCCTGGCTTTTTTGGAAAAGCACTTTGTGGCCTTAGTAACAAAGCCAGACCTCGCCTGGAAAACTGGGGTTTTGTGCCACTATTGTGCGGAGTGATCACGCCCAATACCCTAGCAAGAATACTTTCAGTTAAATCCGTGCCCGATTGCTCAGTGGGTGTAGGACGGTATGGAAGACGTGGAGGAGGGGCAGCTAGATGAAAAAAGGAAAACGACAGATAAAATTTGGGTATCCTGAATGGGGTAATGGGGAAAATCCGTCACCTGCTCCGCTGGTGCCCCTCAATCCGTGTTCGGACCACAAAGCTGAATCCTGATAACGGTAACGCTGATGGTGTAGTAGTAGGAAGATGGTGATATTTGGAAGATTCGAATTACTTGAACAGTTATTGGCTATGGAGGATCTCGAGGACGCAGATTTCCGCTTCCTTCCGCAGAGGCAAAATTTTTTTTTGCTGTAGGACGCCCGGGATTGGGCAGCAATACCCGGGACTGATGCGTCGCTATTGTGCGTTCGGTAGAAATGACATGCGGCGCGGCGCGGCTATGTACAGGATGCATTTAACATTGCCCCACTATGATAGACCACGGTTTTGCTGGATGCTAGACGTCCCGTAAGTCGTGGCGGCGCGGCGTTAACCACAGAGCTCTCTACAATGTATTCACAGTTGTTCGTTTATCCCACAATGGCAGGGGGGTCGCGGGGTTGCAGATCAAGCGCGTGGGGCAGGAAACGCTGGAACATATTTGCAAATGTGAAGAGAAAAAATACCAGCCTTTCTCGCCCCAGGGCTGAGATGGTCAGCCAGATGGAGCGCATCCCTCCTGCGTTGCTGGTTTGCTTTGCCCTGGAGTTTCAAGCGCCTCTGCATTTGCAGCCGTGACTCCACATTCTCCAGCCAATCTCCGCGTAGATACCAATCAGACTCTGCGTTTCACCTCTGTTCTCGTCCACTCATAGCGTAACTTCACGTTTCCAGTCCTTCATATTCTCAGTCCTTCTGTTCTTCAGTCCTCCACATCTCTGTATTTCCACATTCTGCGAGGCACCATTATGTAGTTCATTCCCGTGGGGCTGCATAAGTCCCGGGTCGAGGTGGGGCAATTTTGGGGGCACCACGGCACCAGTTGGGCTTACATATTCGTCTGCACTACTCGTCGACAATTTGTGATATTCTCCAGCTGGCTTCGTGTTGAAGTATATTTTACTGCTATTGGCAGCGTCCCTCATTAAACCTTCTCTAAGGCTGAAGTGAGACCCTTGCCAAGTTTCACCGCTGTCACTGTCAACGGAACCTTACAGTTGTTTTCTTGGTTTGTGGGGGTGTTTGCTTGGCATATGGTGATGATGAGCTTCTAATTTACATTCTGCCTGCTTCCAAGAACCAACTTTCGTAGAATATGCCCCGGGGTTACTAATCAAGAAAAATGAGTCTCCACCAAAGGTGGAGTAATTTGAGCCTGGATCCAATGAGTGGCTTACGTTGTGATATCTCACCTTATTTCTCCCTGGCCTCCTCCCCAAGCCTCGGCTAATCAGACATGAAGATAATGCTGGACCCGGAGCTCCCCATTGTTCGTTCCGAGTCTATCCGTTTTACTGCCTGGGCCCCGCTAAACTTTCATGATAAAGTTTCTTTTCTGAGTAGATTCCCGGGTCTGCATTACCTCTAAAACCGATTGGGCAACCGGGATTACTCTTCAGGAGCTGGTAAATAATTTTGGGTTTAGCAATGTCTTATCCCCACCGGTCTTGGCTCACACCTCCTCTTTTCTTGCATCCTTAATTGAATCCTCGTCTATGTCTCTGTTCTGGCTTGCGTTTTCCAACATGATCTCCGACCCGGGCTTTTCGTCGTAAATCATAAGCTCATTGCCATAGTGCATTCTGCTAATTTCCGAATGGTCTGGACAAAGCTTGGGCCCGTTCCTCCCAATCTGGTGCCAGGGCAAATTGAAAATGTCATCGATACTCTCCAAAGAACGGCCTGCCACCTCTGGTACGAAAAACCACACCCAGAACACCGAAATGACCAAAACACCTGTAAAAAAGTAAAAGGCTCCGTACGGCTTCATGGCTATCATCATCTCTGGAAGAGCTTTGGAATTACCGTACTGGTTTGCAAAATGCAACACCATCACCAACGAGTTGGCCACAGAACGGATTCTCAAGGGGAAGATTTCAGAGCCCATAAGGTACTGGAGAGCATTAAAGCCAATCACCCAGCCTGTTCCAGAAAGAAAAATGGCTGCAATAGCGCCTTGAGATGCCCGCTTTTTGGAACCCTCCAAAGAACTGTCAATATCCTGAACTATGGTCAAGAAAATAGCATAGTACAACTCACACAAAAGCTGGAGCGTGATACCCACATACATGGACGTCTTTCTGCCCAAGGCATCTATGATAAAGAATGCACCCAAGTAAGCAGATACAAATTTCACCACACCAGCAACAGCCGTCATCTTCAATGTCTCAACTCCAGTGATCCCAAGAACGCCAAACAAGTCCGGGGCATAGATAGTCACGGCGTTTGAACCAGACCATTGGCCTAATAACTGAGCCGGAATGGCAATGACCAACAACCTGTATCTGTTTGCTTTGACCCGAACAAACTCTTTAGCAATGCTGAGAGCGTTGAATCCCGATTGTGCTGCTTTTTCCATTAGAAGCTGCTCGTTGATGTCATTTATCTCCCCAACAATAAGCGGGTGGTCTGGGGGAAGCGCTCTGAGTTTGCAAAGACTCTCACACGCTTTTTCAGGTTTCCCTACCTTCATGAGCCATCTTGGAGATTCAATGCAGAAGAGAAATGTAAGAATAAGTAAACCTCCAGCAAAAATGATCTTGAGCGATGTTGGGATTATCCACTGTTTCTGCGATGCATCAGAAATGTGCAAGGCGGTGCCGTAGTTGGCGAAACACAGCAACATAACTCCAAGGTATACTGCTCCTGCAAAAATACAACTGCAAAGTCCTCTGATTTGCTTGGGTGCCACCTCCGCAAGGTAAGTAGGTCCTATAGTTGTGGTCTGACCAACCGCTAGTCCTTCGATGACTCTGCCAGCGTACAATTGGCCAACATGGGATGATGTGATTTGAATAATGACGCCAATCGCCCAAAGCACACAGACTTGTCTGAGAGCGTTGACTCTGCCCATTTTGTCAACTGTGAAGATTGCAAGAAGAGCTCCTCCGACGCAGCCTAGTTGCACCATGGAGGCGATGTTGGATTGGAGGTCTGCTAATTCACTTTTGCTTTTCGTGGGGTCGTCGAAACCAAAAGTCTTTCTAAACGATGGCAAACTGATATTGGAACCGATGTTACCTTCGTCGAGGCCACGGGCGGCTCCAAGAATTCCAAACACCATGACTGATAAGTATAAAGTCTTGTTGTAGATTTCCTTTGGAGAATCATGGTCTTCCACTGTCCATCTGAATTTTCTATTCTGCTTTTTCTGGGTGGGCGACTCCGAGTCTGTCAGCAAATGCTTGGTTGGGTCTGGGTCTGTAGTGAGCATTTCTATAATAAGATTCTTAAAGAATGATAAAATTCTGATTTCCGGGTCCCAGCAGATTGGCTATATTTCAATGAAAGCCAGAAAAGTCTGGACCCACCTCTGGCATCGCCTCCCGCCCATATCCCCACTTTTCGTAAAGAAAGCAAGTTTTCTAAAAGAGCACGCATGACGCTCATTCATGTCGAAGTAATTCAAGCTGCAAAGCATATAATAGGTGGACTTAACCTTGGAGCTGCAAAAGTATGCGCAGCGGGGCTAAGCCCTTGCCGAAAGAAACTGCTGCGCGTTTGACAGGTTGACGTCTGTCAAGATTTACACCCCACAGCGGAGAAAATTATCGCATCTGTCAGCTACTGCTTTCTTATCCTGAGAGTAGTAGTTCATGATCGATGCCTAAGGTCTTTTAATCCACCTTCGTGTGAAAACACAGACATAGCTAAACGTTCAACCCGGAACCCAAAAATAAAACCTCGGCCCGGGTGTCTTTCGATGTGGCGCCTGTATGTTTGACCCACTCGCATCCTGGCAACTTTAAGCTATTCTTCGAACCTTGTTTAACGCTTTCCGGCTCAACCCCATTGACGCAATGATGCTCTCGTTTCCGGAGATGTATCAGCACTGCCCTCTTAGTAAAATGCCGCAAAATATAGAAACGGGGTTTGTGAAATCTATTTTATCCCCAGCGCGTTTATGGTTTTGCGGGGCTCCCAAAACGTGGGCACCAATTGAGCATTTTTCCAGCAACGTTACAGTTTCTGTGTCGTTTACGTTGAGTTGCTTAACAAAATCAGGTTAGACATTGCCCCTCCCCCGCACTGCGAGTCCGAGACAAACGCGAAATCCTTCCACTGCGATATGCGATAACGATCTTGCTGCGCGATCCTTCGAAATCTTGCTCAGCCTTCAACTTTGCGCTTTGATAAAAAGAAGGGATCAAGGATGAACTTGACGTCATGTTGATAAAAATAGAAAGATAAGCAGAAACGAAAAAATAACGACAACTGCAGGACTCGAACCTGCGCGGGCAAAGCCCAAAAGATTTCTAATCTTTCTCCTTAACCACTCGGACAAGTTGCCTCTTTCGTGTTGAGATAGGTTTGTGGTAGAATATGTCATACAAGAAAAATGGGCCTTTTCTGTTGTTTTAAGCCTTCAAGTTATCTCTTTAGCATATATATAAACTTCAGGTGCTTCCGAGTTGTTTGAGCCGTTAAAAAACGCTTTTAAGCCCCTGATTTTGGCATTATAGCGATTTTAAACATTATCTTGATTAAAGTGGCAACAATTTCACCCAAATAACCTTCTTTTTTTGATTTTTGGTTCTGCAAGCACATCTTAGCGAAGAAGGAAATATTAGAACTCCTTTTCTCATATGAGATGATGATGAAAATGTCTCAAATGCTGCCCGAATTGTGCATTTAAAACATAAATACAGTTCCACCAGTGAAAGAAATTGGGGAATACAATTAGGCAAATGGGCTTCAAGGAAAGTGAGCGGAAGCCATTCTGGCCTATAGGTGACTCGGGATACTCGGCTTTTCCAGATGATACTTTCCTTTTTGTGGTTGGAACATCAAGATTCTGTGAATTCTCTGTTTTGGGGGCTACAGAGTAATATTCATGATTCGAAGCCAGCTCACATCATCTCATCGAAAGTAGTCTTTGATGTGGTTTTCCCTCCTTGACGTATCGTCGATTCCACTTAAATGCGTTGCCTCACCCTCTGCCTCTCATGACCAAATCCGCTATCTAGAGCTCTTACGAGAGTCAAGACTACAACAAGAATATGCCCTGAAATCATATGCATTGCTTCAAAACGTAAACACCACCTTCCCAACGTCGCCCCGTTCAAACCTTTCGTAATACTCCTTTGCGTCGTCAATCGACGGTCTGGCGTCGATGAAGTCCCCAAAGTCCCCCTTAACCTGTTCAAATACCTTCAATGCGTCACCAAATAACGACCAGCCATTGCACCTGCCAAAGCTGATGGTTACGCATTTCGCGTAAGCTTCCAATCCGTTGAAAGGAAGTGCATCATGGCCCATACCAACTGAGCTGATGAATCCGCCTCTTCTGACACTGTCGAAGGCAGTTTTCATCGACAGTTGGGCGCCCACAATCTCCAAGATCGCATCGAAACCTAAACCACCAGTGTTGGTTTCGATGAGCTTTTGTAACTTGTCTGTTTCGGTCTTGAAGTTGACTGTGTCGTGAGCACCGAGTCTCTTGGCATGCTCCAATCGCTCAGGAATACCATCCACGACCACAACGTACTTGAAGCCAAAGTGCTTCAAGATCCGCACTGAGCAAAGGCCGACCGGACCGGCTCCAATTTGAAGAATTGTGATGTCCTTCGTCTTGAACTGAGAAAGATGGTCCATGACCTTCTTGATGCCAAAGTAGCCGGTAACGAAAATGTCAGCCATGAGCACATAGAGTGAGTCATCGTCCGAGCTCTGTGGTTTCTTGTGCAACGTCGATTTCGCGTAAGGCACGAGCACGTATTCGGCCTGGCCGCCTTCCAATCCGATTTTACCAAACGTGTTTGTCTTATCGCAGGTTCCGGAGTAGCCGTTCTGACAGTACCAGCACTCTCCACACTGAATTGTGAAACAGGAGATCACGTCGTCACCAACGGCAAACACCGAGTCATCAATGGCATCGCCCTTCTCCACGACAGTAGCAACAAACTCGTGACCCATAGTCGTGTTTTCCTTCAGCGGGATATGTCCTCGGTAGTAGTGGAGATCAGATCCACAGAGAGCTGAGTACTTCACCTTCACGACAGCATCGGTGGGGGATGTGATCTTGGGAATTGGCTTCTCGATAGTCTCGACAAGATAAGGCTTTTTGAAAACAGCCGCTTTCATTAGGGGAGGTGAGGTGGTGATAAAAAACGGCTGATCCGCAGTATATATAGCTTTTTCTTGCTTATCCCCGGCATGCTAGCGGATGCAAGAAAGTTGATGGAATTGGCGCACTCCAGAGTCTGCATGCCCAATCGGGAAATGGCCTTGAGCAGACGACTTTAAACAATCAACTCTGCTCCGTTATGCCAGAGAATTTTGCCCACTCCAAGTATAATTTTCGAAAGTCCCTCAAACCTGTAAATAATTTGCATGATGAAGTAAAAGATAACATTGAACGATATCAACTGGCCTGCAAACCCGTACATGAGATATAGGAGGACGACAGTGGTCGTCAAGACAAAGGCAGGTAATCTCTCAAATATGGGGAAGTGGAGCTCAATAACATCGCTGACTCTAAAGATCAAAGAGTCTTTATCGAGGTGACACTGTTGCGTTACACCATCATCATAACATTGGCGCCTGATTGTACTGGAGACCATGTCATAGATAACCTGAGTCCAAAGCTCACGGTCTATAATGACTCCATGCGCCTTTAGAAGGTTTGTGACCCAATGCGAGCTGCTCTGCGTCCTTATAATATCGACATTATCTCTTAAAATGTAATTTTCGATGTCAACAAAAAAGTTCGGTGAAAACGTCACCATCGAGCCGTATATGAAGATCCATTGTAGAATATCTCTGAGCCACTGGAATACGGCAATGCCATAAACAAAAAGCCGGCTTATTTTCATCATTCCTGCCACTATGGCTACTATCAATCTCATGCTGGATCTCACCAAGTCAGCCGGTCTGTGCCGCCTCCAGAGGAGACCGTAATTCACCTTTGGAAGGGGTAAAAATCCAAAGAGCCAATACAAGTCAAATATACGTTCATTTCTTTGTTGCTGGAACATTCGGACGAAATCGGCTGTGGTTCTGAGGTTATGCACTCTGGCCATTCTGCGTAGCTCTGACCGTTGTGATCGGGTGAACACATCCATGAGATCAATATCTAGATCTCTGAAAATATCAAAGTTCTCTATATCCTCGTCCGAATCAGACTCCATTTTGGGGTTTATGAAGATAGTGGAAGGAGACAGTAATAATGCATGCGAATCAGCGCAATTCATATGTACTGCATACAGTATCCCCAGTTTCTGTCATCCACCTTTTTCATGACAACTATGAAGGGTGCTTAGAGCTTTTCAAGAGGAAGTTTTAAAATTGGGAAGCCATAGTTCTCTACAGAATCAAAGTCGGCCTCGTATTCCCTCTGGTTGTCAATTTCGACCAATCAACAATATGCAGTACTGTGTCATTTTACCAATGTAGAGCTTGAAAGAGTTTTTGGCTTATTGGGTTGTTGTTGGGGTCTTTTCAGTTTATGCAGATGATTGCTGTGGTTTACAATCTTGATGGTTCACTATTATTGATGGATGTCAAAAATGCGACTAAGATTCTCTCCGGAGCATAGAGACAACAATATAAGAGCACAATTCGTGAATATAGACGAAATAAATTTCGACACTTTGAATGAAGTTGTATACTGGAATTTTACGAGCTCATCGAAGAATCAGGTGCTTGATCTTTTGAGATGAGTAATGTGAATCTTTAATAACCAAGGGAAGCAGGCTCTGGAAAAAATGGAACTTGAATCTTCCTAAAGACCTAGATCCTTTTTGGAGCCTCGTTCATTTTCCTAAGATCACTGACTAGAGTCACAGAAACACAAGCACTTCAAAGAGACTTGAACCGGACAAGAATATTTACAGGCGGTTGATAATCCTCTCAACAACTTTGAAGTGATTTTGTCATATTTAGCACGTTGTGATTGACTAGGCTATGAAGAGACGTAATAAATAAGGACAAACCACAGTTGGGAATGTTTGCTTCACTTTAGGCAGCTTCATCCTTTACAGAGGGTTGTGTCAGCATAAATCATTTTGTGATAACGCATTTTAGCCTAGCGGTTCGAGAAGCTTGGTGAACTGGCTTCCAATAAGCTTAGTCAAAATTTGCCCAATTGAGGTACCAAATCATGGCTACCGATGAACGATGGATTCTATCTAATTATTTTTTCAAATGATTTCTGATACCATCATTCCTTGTGCTGATCTACTCGTATAATCAGTATTTCAAGCCATCGATCGACTCTGCGGCTTCTGGAAATTCATAAGATTTCTCCCCTTGCTCCTCGTATTTTTGGCCACTTTACCTCAAATTCCCTTTCGAGATTGGATCCCCCATGCCATACAATATCGATCAGTTGTGGAGACTCACCAAGCCTCTTCTCTGCCGACAGAGAAAAATTGCAGATACGATGCTTGAGGATCTTGATTTGCGGTGTATTCAATTTATAGAAATTGTGAAAGATCTATGTTGGATCAATAGCCAGTGCTTCACTTCTTAACAGACAACGCCTCCAACACTAGCATAATTTTTCGCCTATGTACCCATCTTGTACCTTTAATTTCAAATCTGCCCTCACCAAGTTCAATGCCTTAAACCACCGCAAAACTCTAACAAGTCAGAAAAAGCTGAAGAGGCCTTCTTCGTTGAACACCTCTCTTTCCCTCACCTATGCTTCCACTACAAAGCTTCCTGAGTTATTCCTGCCCAAAAAAGAACCTCTGAAGCCCAGTTTGGTGTGATTCTCTGGCTTTGGACATAGGCTTTTGCCCATACTTCAACAAGATCCTTACTGATGGTGTATTGCTCCTCGATAGCCGGTTGCAGAAGCTTGATCTGGGACTTCAATTCGGGACTGATAAAAATGCCGTCTTCGTGCTTGAACTTCATTTTCTTGGGCAAGTACTCCCCAGCCATGTAGAGCTTTTTATCACTGTCTGCCTGGTGCTCAAACACCAGAGCACTCAAGAAAGAAGCGTCAACCTGATCAAACGTAAATCCACCAGGGTGCTCTTCGACTGCTTCATGGATGCTTTCCACGAACAGTTGAACATGGTGGAGAGCTTCCATGAGGTTTGTGAAATTGGGCCAATCCGAAAGAGCTGCCCCAGAATAAAATATGCCCGAGGGGTCAGAAGTTTCAGTTTCCTCATAATCAAAGCCCCTGTGACTAGCCGCTGTTCGTGGTCTGCTTATGCTGGTTCCCTCGTTGCTCTTCTGTTGGCTTCTGGGTGTATCAAAGGAAGAAGGCAGAGAGCCTGCTGATTTTGGCGGGCGTTTGAGGCCACTTTTGAACGACTGGTTGCGTTTGCTGGATTCTGGGAGTCTTCTGACCGCTGGAACGAAATTTCCAGCGTACATGGCCCTGTATCGCAAATGAAGAAACAACCAGAGCGTTCTGGCGTGGATTCCTCCAGCCAAGCAGAGTGACCAAATAACCCTGTCGTACAAACGATAAGTAAACGGATCGTCTGGTGGATGGGATGCTGCTGCAATTATGTACATCCGTGCTGCCTGGATACAATTGCTGGGGCTGTAGCTGTGAACCTCGATTGTAGAACCAGAGGACATTTTGACGGATCTGGGCGTGGCCTCCAAAAGCGCCATTTGCCTTCGAATGTGGCCACAGCACAGGAAATACTGGGATCTTCTCGTGGGCTGCACCAACGAATTGTACAGCGCCTCTGGTCCCAGAAGGAGTTTTGCTTCGTCAGCCTGCCATTCGACCCACGCAAGGGAGCACGGAAAAACGTCGATTTCGGCATTTTCAGAGAGACCTGGCATTCTTTTTCTCCACACGTCCAACTCGCTGTTTTCCAATTCCGCTCCGGGGTTGACTAGTCTGGTGAAGATGCGCTCCATCGTGGGAAGATCCAGTACCACGCCTCTTTCAAGGCAATTGGTGACTAGCATAGTCATGGTGATGATGTCTCGAGTATTCAAAGCCGTCACTAAGTCGGGCCGGGTGCAACGGCGGGCATCGTCAATGGCTGCAAAATACAGGCTGGTCCAGTCAAAAGCTGCGATGTAGTCGCCTTTGAAGAAGCTGTAAACCGCCAAAGCTGCCTTGAAAGAGGAAGTTCGAGCCAATTCCAAGAGCCCTAGACCCCCAGGGTACTTGCTGCTGGAATCCCGCACAAGTCTATTCAAAAGCAGCTTGTTTCTTCGAAAGAGGCCATTGACTGCTGCCAGCACCTCCAACCAGGGGCCAAACTCATCAATTGCCTCAAAAATCTTCTCTGGATTGGAATCCAAATTTTCAAGACCCCTGGAAGCCTCCCTGTCTCGCTTCACGGTGGCTGCAAAAGACGTAGGCTCCACCATTCCACCAGCCTCCTCCCACGCTAGTACCTGCTCATACAAAGACTGCTTTCTAGAAGGAGCAAAGAAAAGACCTTCAGGCTTCGGCACATACACAATGGCCTCGTGCTTCAAAATGCCAACTTCCACCTCGTGGGCCAAAGCGTCGTTTCTGTGTCCATTCTCGTCAAGGCAGCGGTGCAAAGCGTACAAATAGAGCTTGCGGTCCAGAAGCAGCAGACAAGCGTCCGCCAGCTGAGCAAGGAGGTGGGCGGCTCCCTGTGATCTGCCCAAAAAAGCAAGAGAGGAGGCTAAGGCGATGTTGGCCTGGGTGGAGAGGCCAGCCGGGGAGGAGTTCAAGAAGACAATAAGAACTTGGTAATGATTACCGGCAGCGTGGAAGTTTACGATTTCTGCCGACGGAGAGGAATTATCAGGAATCTCTTCGAAGCCTCCAAAGGGGTGTTCTGTGGTGGCAGGCATGGAGTATGAGAATACGGAATGGTTGCAAAAGAATCAGCACAAAGAAGGTGCGGAGGCTGAAGACAGAAACCACCCAGGCACACAAAAGCGACTAAGCCCGAGATCTTCTCGTAATTGATCTGAAGAGGGGCACCCAATTTTGGCTACGATTTCCCTCCCGAATACGAGGGAGTCTTAGCTCAAGCCACCGAGGACTGGGGTGACTGCGTGTGACGAAAGCGGCAGGGTTTGGCTCGATCGGGGTTTCGGAGTTGGCAAGCGCCGCGTCCACGCCCACTGAAAATCGTTAAAAAAAAGGCGGCCAAAATTGCTTGATTTTGCTCCGTGATCTCGATCTCGTTCGTCTTTGTGGCCCCATTGAGGCGGTTCGCAGCCATGCAGCCAACAGTCGAGGATCTGGCTCAGGCAGGCGGCCAGTGCCCAAGGAAGACCTTTGTTGAAAGATTGGAGGAATGAAAAAAAAGGGCTGGTTTGGAAAACTACCCATAAAAAAATGAAAAGGATGAAAAAGCGAAGAGTTCATTGAAGTTTTGTCAACCATCAACAGGAGCTTGTCGCAGACAAATGTGTCTCAATTGTCAGAGTATGCTGCCTCGCCAGAAACGCTCACCAAAAACGCTCGCCGAAAAAAGATGCCTCACAAAAATGATGCCAAAAATGACTTGCCATACGTGCGCTAAGGCTGAGACTGATTTTCGCTGGGGTTCAGACAATCGCGTCAATAGACCCAGGGTCGTCGTTGGCTCTTCAAAACACTTGAGTTAAAAAAAAAAAAGCAAAAAAAAAACATCTCACTTGCCACTTTAACCAAACCAGATTCTGAAAACGTCCCTCTGCCTGCTCGCTCCAACGTTGCCGTCAATTGCACCTCTGCGACGCGGTGGCTGGAGAGCAAAGAAGCCGCAGGTCAATGGTGCCCCTGGCGAAGCAGCAAGAAAGACAATCAAACGAACAAAAAGAAAAAAATAGAATCCAAACCGAACCAAAAAAGCAACCAATCAGAAACAAACAAAAACCAACAAGAAAGAAAAAAAGCCACAAACCCAAACAAATACCTCACCCCAATCGACAGGCAGGGTCAAAGTGGGTCAAAATGGGTCAAAAAAAGTCCCCAACTTCTCGCACCCTTGTCCCTTTTGTCGCCCTGCGCCCACCCCATTGGGAATAATTACCACGCGCGTCGCCCCCTGTACCCCCGCCGCCTCATATATATACCCTGACGTTGCCCGTGCGCCCGCTGGTATCGGACGCTTATTCTTGTTTCTTCATGCTTAACAAAAAAACGTTGACTTTGAAGACTGCAAAGACGCTTGACGATGCGCCCTTGACGCCTGTCGACCAGACTTTGAAAACGCCCTTGGACCCGCCCAACCAGGCTGGCTACTTTGGCTTGTACAACCATCCTCAGCACGCGGAGCTGGACGACCTTTTGACCGACGTGGACGAGCCGGCAGGCCGCTCCTTGAAAAACTACCTGCTCACATTCACCCCGGTCTTCGACCAGCTCGTGCTTGCCATCTACCTGGACATCATGCTGCTCCCGACAACGACGCCGTTTCTGGGCTGCGTGCCTCCTCTGGGGCTAGTTTCCAAGGTGGCCAACGAAACGATGATTCTGCTCCTCCGCAACGCGTCCGACCAGCCCGTCTACGATACCCAGAGCGTGCTTTCGCCCGACTTTCTCAAAAACCACTCCTACCAGCCCATCATCTTGCAGCTCATCCGCAAGCGCTTTCTCGACTTGTGTGCTGCCCAGAAACAGCCCAGTCTGCTCTCTGCAAGCACCTCCGTGCTGGTTCCCGCCTCCAACAGCATCTACGCCGCGCCGGGCGTCCGCCAGCTGTCCATTCTGAATTTGCTGTTGAACGAACTGAACGTGTCCTCTTACCAGCAGCAGCCCTCCCTGGCAGCCCAGGCGGCCGCCTTGAGCCGTCTGCGTCTGTCATCGCTCAATTTGCGCAAGCACTCGCTCACACGAAACAACTCTTACAACGGTTCCAACTGGTTGCACGTTGGCAACCTTCTGAATATCCGCCCAAATGCCAGCTTGGGCATGCACTCAGATCAAAACGCCTCCACCGACTCGCTCCAGCTGATGCACGACTATGTGCCTAGGGCATTCATCCAGAGAAACCCGCTGTCTCTGGGCATGCTGGGCCAGACCCAGCTACAACCGGCCCCCGGTGGCTTCAACTCCATGATGCTAGACTACCAGACGCCGCCTAGCTCGTCCAAAAGCTCTTTCTCTCTGGGCAGCACGCCCAATAACTCGTACAGCTCGTACGGCGCTGGTCTCCAACCTACACCCGGCTCGGCCGGTTCGGGCTCCGAAATGGATGAAACAGATCTGGAGCCCCTGCGCTCTCGCTCATCCAGCCGTGGCAATGGCCTCAACGGCTCCTTCCCCAGACCCCTCACGATTAATACCGATACTTGCAACTTCCTTCAAAACATGAACATGCATATCCCAGGTGGATACAATGGCCAAAACTTGTTTGGTGCCGGAGAGGCGCTTAACTCGCCTTTTCTTTCGGCCACCACGCCGTCTGAGGAATCTGGCTACTTTGGCCACCCTCTGTCTAACGGAATGGGAAGTACTCTGCCCAGCATTGGTGGCTTACGCGGTGGCCCCTTGATTCCCGAGAGCCCCGTGAAAGAGCCAGCCATGGCCAACGGCAACAACAAGATCAATTTGCCCGGCCAATTCAAACTCAGCGAAAAGAAGCGTGACTCCTTGAAGATGAAGAGGGGCATTCACTAAAAATAATGATCCTGTACAGTTAAAATCGTTATAGATGTGTATTACATGTAAGATTAGACGTTCTTAATTGTAGATGATTTTGGCATCCGACAACGGAGAGCGGCGAATTGCCAAGATTTAACTTATAGCTAAAATTTATTATATTATGGGTTTGGGTTCAATGACACGTTGTTAACGCGATTTGTGCCAGAAAATGAGACGTGTTTCTGAATTCTCAATTTTGGTGCAGAAAATGAATAAATTATGAAATATACAAAGACGAGATAAAATTATCCAGCCTGCTGGTTTTGAGAAGATTCGAAAGAGACTTGACTGGGTGATTGTAATTCTTCCTTTTTTGGACTTTTGGCCCGATTAGGCGTCTATGGTGCTACTTCAGGTAAAGGGCTTTCAATTGGAAAGACTTTTGGGTTGAGTAAGAAGGAACCAAAGAATAGTAAAGAAGGGACTCTTGAAGGGCTTTATGTCCATGCCCGAAATTTCACTACATTAGATAAAAAAAAGCCAGCAAACCTTGATTTTGTGGAAAACGCTATCAGACCCTTTGAATCGTTAGTGGCTGTGAACGGTTTGCTGACTTGTCCAGCCCAAAAACAAAGCCCGCTCATTGCCACCTGAAGAACCACGTAAAACTTGAAATACAAAAATCAGTATTATGTGTAATACGAAAAGTCTATGGCTTTGTGACATGGAGCCTAACCAGCTACTTCTCAGGGTTCAACTTGGCGCGACAATGTCGTCGCTACCTCAGTAGGGCTCGAGTGTTCTGGGTCAATTGGCGGCAAATTAGGCTGGAACTTGGATTATACTCAAATAAGAAAACACAGAAGCCAGTATGAAATTTTGGGACTGTTTGCTGAGTGTTGTGGAGGAACTAGAGACCTCGATGGCTTATGCGGTGACGACATTTTTGCAACCACCGATTTCCTCAAAATCATGAAACCAAGGCGCCGGGTCAATGAATTTCTAAGTGAAGTGGATTCTTTTCAAATAGAAAGCTGAGCCTGTGAAAAGCCGACGTACCGAGTAAGGTGAGTTCCGTCCTATGGAACTTGCCAAATTTGACTATTGAACGTGAGTGTCTCCAGCTAGAGGTTTTTTTTGATTACAGAAGAGAACTCAGCTGGTGGCATTTCTTTATATCAAGAGATGCTCTCTTTGTCTCTCGTATTATTCCTTGATCAAGCTTCTCACGCCTCACTTAAGAAATACCCCATGACAGATTCACTCACCCTGTCAATATGTGCCCTACCGCATTGACAGCTCCAAATAACGTCATACCACATCAACAGCTACGCGTCAAATCTTACAACCACTTGCCAAACCCAAACCAACTAATTCTTTCAATCTCCCTCAAATCTTCACCCCTTCTCCTCTTTCTTCCTCAGCCTCCTCAGCTCCCTTCTTAGACAATACGCTTCGCACTGCAGGGCCATACATCGCACAGCTAATTGAGCTTACCAGACAGCTTAATACTTACCAGACAGCATAATACTGAAAAACACCAAAGTGTCGCTCGATCAACAAATCTTTCAATGTGGCATGACAAAATCCTTGACGTTTCGAGTCCCCAGAAGGACGCCCAGACGGCCCCAGGCATTAGTACCCTCGGATAGGGCAAGCACGCTTCCCTTGTTATTTGAAATACGCAAGGACACACCACTGGCCCAAGACCTTCCCCATGAAAATGTGTTACGGGTATTGGAGAAGTTCGAAAGACCACAGAACCTGCTTCTCTACATTCCCAGAGATCTCCAACCGGACCCATTCACGTACTATGGCACAACCAACATGTCCGACCAGCTGATGATAGACAATCCACGGCTTTCGGTGACAAAGCTATTGACGGGCGCCTGGTGTGAACTCGAAATGTTCTACCGTGTTTACGCTGGACTGCCCCAAAAAGTGATGACAGCCAGTTTGGCCGGCGGAACAGAGTACCACGATAAGCTTGAAGTTGAGGAACACGAACGCGCAGATATGAGCTCTGCCAAGGACCAATTGGCCGAGATAGCTGAAGGCCATTCGCCTGAGGAGACTGCTTACTTAGCTAGAAACGTGGATATGGCTCATTGGGCTCGAAGCGTCACTGAACACAGCCTCAAGAGAGCCATGACATTGGCACAGAAAGGGCACGCCAGAGAGGTATCTGTGCACAATTTCATAGACATGGAAACTTGCAAACTCGTGGAGCAAGCCGAGGATTTGCATAAGGGCGTTCTTGTCAGAGGAATAGCCGATATCGTACAGTTCCAAAGGAAGGACGGCCTGGAAAGTGTGGAGCTCGCAGAACGAATGAAGCTGGACTCTGAAGGAACAGAAATCGACAAGGTGGTATTGTACGCGCCTCTATGGGACTTGAGCAGGGCCATTCCCGAGGCAAAAGAGGAGATTCAGAAGTATCGAGGGGAGTACTATCTCCAGGTGAGAGACGTCAAAACCCGAGGTAGACGTACACTTCCGGCGGCAAAGCTGCAACTCAAAGCCGCCAAAGACCAGTGTTTATACTATACGCTGTTTCTTCTTGGCTTCACGAAAAACCCTGGTTGGACATACGCTCTTCATGAAGAATACGCACGAAGGCCAAACTTGGACGTTGACGCCAGCATTGGGGAGGCCCATGCCGCAGTTCTACTACTAGAGAACTTCCAGGCGCTTGCAATTGACTTTGTGCGCTTGGCCACTGGGCAACCCATAGGGTACGATTACCACGATACTATCATGAAAGAGAAGTACAGCGATACAGAGTCGAATTACAACCTCTCAAGGTTCATTCTGCAAGACGTTTTTGAGGACCTTTTGGAGAAGGTGTACGGCGACACTCTAGCATTAAAAAGCATCGACACATCGGTCCTCTTTCGACCTTGGAAATACCCACTCACCGCCCGGTACTTCATTGGGCGGGTTGCCCCAGTGTACGACATCTTCGAGGGCTTCGAGGCTTCGACTGTGGCGGTAGACTACCACCACCGGGACCTGGGCACCATCATAGGGTCCAAAGTTTACCCCTACAGCGTCAAGATGGTGGATGACGTAATGAGGGAGGCCGTCAACTTCTGGACCGGTCGGCGACAGCCACGAGAAGCCGACGTAAAGTTCAAATGCAACAACTGCGAATTCAACAGCCGGTGTCCGGCCATAAACAAGCCGTTCAAGCAGTCGATAGGCGAGTTGATCTACCATGATCTAGCCCAGTGAGTCTACAAGCGTATATGTGGGATGCTATCAAAGGTGGGCCCACACTGTCTATGGGACCGCCTCTGCAAGCTTCCAGCTCAATATTTGGGATTCGTTTACCACGTATACCTAGAAACGTCATACAAATGGAGATAAAGTCCCAATATCGAGAAGAAAAGCGATGGATGAAAAAAAAACTTTTGCGTGGGTCGCGCCTGCACGGTCGTGGCAGCACCTGGATCAGGGCACTGGTGTAATCTCGGATAAATACTGCCGAGACGGACCGGAGAGACGAGTGAATGGACAGGGAAAAAAAGCGCACCTAAGAACGCAAAGAAGCGGCAGTAAAAACAGAGGGAGCCGGTGCGTTCCGATTGGTGACGGTGCATCGCTCACCTACCTCGAGGCAACGGAAAAACGGATCCCGCGCATCCCGAAGCCAGAGATGGCGCAGGAGGCAAAGGTTAATTATTTTTAAAAGGGGTCATCAAAATTCGGGAACGCCAAGGTCAAACTCAAAAGACCCACAATAAGCACCACGGCACGGCGGCCTTCATCTATGCGGTGGTTGCGAATGTGGCCTGCGAAAACCGAGTTCGGTGAGTTCGGGTGCGCAAGGTGGAAAAAAAAAAACAGGTGTTCACAGGCCAACCCCAGATTAAGCCAAGCTGTTGGAGGCAGGACGTTCCAGCACATGCAAACAACCGATTCTGGGGTAGGCCAGGAGCCCCTGGGGAATTGAGTTTGGCAGCTGTTTTAGCAAATTTTTTTTACCTGTCGCTTGGGGATCAAAGCTGAATGTTCTCTTGTGGTGAGGCTTGCAAGGGCCTGTGATTTTGCGGTGTTTTTGCCTGCACCATATCGCGCCCATTGGCAAAACTTGGGAGCCGTTCTCATTCGCCAACTCCGAAATCTGGGGTCACCTTCAACCCCCACCGGAAGACAAACGGGTGGGGCTCGGAAGAATTAGGGAGTGGGGCGTGGGGAAAAACGAGGAAAATTGTCAAAATGACGAATTTAGCCGTAAATTGCCTCACACTCAAGCCTGGTGGATTCGGCTCCTTCTCTCACGCCAGTCTCGTCTGTCCGAGGATATTCTCCAGGGAACGCTGCAAGGTGCATTTTCATTGGTTGCAAGACATTATCCAAATCCCAGCGGCCGCGCGTGTGTGCAGTCCCCAAGCGGGTTTACGTAACATGGGTGCGTTTTTCATACTTGCCGCTTCTTCATCCACACTCAGATATATAAGAGCTCACCTGTCCCTAGCGATTCTTCCGGCTTTTTTTATTTTCCCCCAACACACAATCATGTCTCTCCGTTCCTTCCAACGCTCCGCTTTGAAGAGAGCTTTGCAAACCAGAACTTACGCTTCTGAGCCAGTATGTCCCCTGCCTGTTGCTGTTGCACAATTAATGACCCCTACTAACCCCAGACTTTGAAGGCTCGTTTCGCCGAGCTTTTGCCTGAGAAGGTCGAAGAAGTGAAGCAATTGAAAAAAGAACACGGCAAAACCGTATGTACTTGATCCTCGGCGTGCGGCACCGGATGTTTAGCACCGGTGTGGTCGTCGTCTTAGACCGTCTTTCCTCTTCTCTACTAACACACAGGTCATTGGTGAAGTCCTTTTGGAACAAGCCTACGGCGGTATGCGTGGTATCAAGGGCCTTGTCTGGGAGGGCTCTGTTTTGGACCCAATTGAGGGTATCCGTTTCAGAGGCAGAACCATCCCCGACATCCAGAAGGAGTTGCCAAAGGGCCCCGGTGGATCCGAGCCCTTGCCTGAGGCTCTTTTCTGGTTGTTGTTGACCGGCGAGGTCCCAACTGAGGCCCAGACCAAGGCTCTCTCTGAGGAGTTGGCCGCCAGATCCGCTTTGCCAAAGCACGTCGAGGAGTTGATCGACAGATCTCCTTCCCACTTGCACCCTATGGCCCAGTTCTCCATTGCCGTGACTGCTTTGGAGTCTGAGTCTCAGTTCGCCAAGGCCTACGCCAAGGGTGTGCCAAAGAGCGAGTACTGGAAGTACACCTACGAAGACTCCATTGAGTTGTTGGCTAAGTTGCCAAACATCGCCGCCAGAATCTACAGAAACGTCTTCCACGACGGTAAGTTGGCCGGTGAGGTTTCCAAGGACTTGGACTACGGTGCCAACTTGTCCAACTTGCTCGGTTTCGGCGAGAACCCTGAGTTCGTCGAGTTGATGAGATTGTACTTGACCATCCACTCCGACCACGAGGGTGGTAACGTGTCTGCTCACACCACCCACTTGGTTGGTTCCGCCTTGTCTTCTCCATTCTTGTCCCTCTCTGCTGGTTTGTCCGGTTTGGCTGGTCCTTTGCACGGCAGAGCCAACCAGGAGGTCTTGGAGTGGTTGTTCAAGTTGAAGGACGACTTGAAGGGCGACATCTCCAAGGAGGCCATCGAGAAGTACTTGTGGGACACCCTTAACTCCGGCAGAGTTGTTCCAGGTTACGGTCACGCTGTCTTGAGAAAGACCGACCCTCGTTACACTGCCCAGAGAGAGTTTGCCTTGAAGCACATGCCAGACTACGACTTGTTCAAGTTGGTGTCCAACATCTACGAGGTTGCTCCAGGTGTTTTGACCAAGCACGGTAAGACCAAGAACCCATGGCCTAACGTGGACTCTCACTCCGGTGTCTTGTTGCAGTACTACGGTTTGACTGAGGAGTCCTTCTACACCGTTTTGTTCGGTGTTTCCAGAGCATTCGGTGTCTTGCCCCAGTTGATCATCGACCGTGGTCTTGGCGCCCCAATTGAAAGACCAAAGTCCTTCTCCACCGAAAAGTACATTGAGTTGGCGAAGAACATTGGCAAGAACTAAATGCGCTGACGCGACGTTTTCTTGAAATGCCCTCAGCACTTGACGAATTAACATGATCTCTTTTTTATCACATCATGTCTTATTTATTGGTACATTTCCGATGTCATGTGTCTAACGTTTAAAAGATAAATATTCTAGTTTTGCTGTAGATTTGCTGATAAAGTTGCCCTGCTAGTTCGAGTGGGCGCACGTGACAGAAGTCACGCGCATTTTTCACATTGGGCTTTTAGATAGCCCTAACAACTGAAGTACCATGGTTCGACAAAAGCATATTCTACTATGGTTCCGGACCTTTGGTACCTCGAACGGTAGACATACTTCATACTCGAAGTCGTTATTGCTCCCTAAGACGGAATTCCTGCCCAGAATCCCCAAAGGTCAAGAAAGGGAAGAACTACTTGAAGAATGTGGAAAGAAGCTCTACATCCGACAAGCCGAAAGGCCGGAGGTATCATCTGAGTTCACTCTTCATGATGGCCCTCCTTACGCCAACGGCGACTTGCATCTTGGCCATGCGCTCAACAAAATCTTGAAAGATATCATCAACAGATTTGAATTGATCAATAAAGGTAAAAAGATCAACTACAGACCCGGCTGGGACTGCCATGGCCTACCGATTGAGATGAAGGCCGTGAAAGGTCTGTCTGAGCTTTCAGCAGTGGAAATTCGCAAGCTTTGCAGAGAACTAGCGGATACCATGATAGACAAGCAGAGAGCCCAGTTTCGGGACTTTGCCATAATGGCCAATTTCGACGAGCCTTATGTGACCATGACCCACGATTACGAGACTTCTCAGCTTAAGATTTTCCTTCGTTTGTTCGAAAACGGTCTTTTGTCGAGACAATTGAAGCCAGTGTGGTGGGGCTGTGAAACCCAAACAGCATTAGCAGAGGCCGAGTTGGAGTACAATCCCGAACACAAGTCCGTGGCGGTGTTTGTGAAATACCCAATGGAAAAGACCGATTTTTTTCCCAACTACGAAAAAGTCAGTCTTTTGATCTGGACTTCTACCCCATGGACTCTTCCTGCCAACAAGGCCATTTGTGTTAACAAAGACATCGAATACACCATGATCAGGAATAAGGAGACTGGCGAAGGTATCGTTGTAGCTAAGGACTTGGTCGAGTCGGTGCTTAAGTATGACGAATCCTATGAGCTCGACAGTCTGGTTTCGGTTCACGGTTCCAGTTTGGAGGGCTTGAAATACCACAGTCCTGCTAATGATTCAGACGAGCTTTTCCCAATTCTCCACGGTGACCACGTTAGTGCTGGTGCCGGTACGGGCTTGGTCCACACTGCCCCAGCTCACGGTATGGAAGATTACCTCATTGGAAAAAAGCACCAGCTCAAGGTTGCGTCGTCTGTGGATGAAAAAGGGCACTACATCTCCGCCAATATTCCCCAGGGCTACCAGGAGCTCGCAGACAAATATGCCAATGGCAAGGCCTCCATCTTCAAGGTCCTCAAACACCTTGAAAACCACAATATGCTTTTCCACACAAACAAGCTGTACAAACACTCATATCCATACGATTGGAGGTCTAGAACTCCGGTTGTCCAGCGTGCCACACCCCAGTGGTTTGTGAATGTGGAGAAGATAAAGCAAGTGGCAGCTAGGCTGTTGGACGATGCTGAGTTTGTTCCAGCGCTGGGAGTCAACCGACTCAAGTCGTTCATTCAAAACAGAAGTGAGTGGTGCATCTCTAGACAGAGAGCCTGGGGAGCACCCTTACCCATTGTGTATCACAAAGAGACGAAGGAACCCATCGAGGATCCTGAAGTGATTCGCTTCACTGTCGACAAAATCACTGAATTTGGAACGGACGCCTGGTTTGAGGATGAAAGCGATGTTTCACGCTGGTTGCCTGCCCACCTCGATGGTTCGAAATACTACAAGGGCAAGGACACCATGGATGTGTGGTTTGACTCTGGAACATCCTGGTCCACACTTTCTCCAGACCTCGAGGCGTCCTGTGTTTCTGAAAAACCACTCGCTGATATCTACCTCGAAGGCAGCGATCAGCACAGGGGCTGGTTCCAGCTGTCGCTTCTCAACAAAATCATAGCATCCACCAGCGACGGCAAGAACTTCAAGCCTGTGGCGCCTTACAAGAAGATCATCACCCACGGCTTCCTTCTCGACAAGAAAAACAAGAAAATGTCCAAGTCTTTGGGCAACGTCATTGTGCCAACACAGGTTATTGACGGAGGTGGGAAACCACTTGTTCCTGCTTTGGGCACTGACGGACTTCGTCTTTGGGTGGCCTCATCGACATACACATCTGACATCAATGTCAGCGTAGAGGTGTTCCAGAGATTGTTGGAAAGCGTCAAGAAGAGCAGGGTCACTTTCAAGTACTTGCTTGGAAACCTCCACGATTTTGCATCCTCCGACCGCATTGAGGTTTCAAATTTGAACATCCTAGACCAATGGGCCCTTTCCCGCTTGCAGAGCCTCGAGGCAAAGGTCGTGGGTCACTACGAAAAGCACAACTTTGCTGGCGTGGTCAGGGAACTCAACTCCCACATCAGCGAGCTCAGTGCTTACTACTTCGATATCTCCAAGGATTGTCTTTACACAGATAAGAAGGATTCCCACAGAAGAAGAAGCATTCAGACGGTTCTTGAGCAGATCACGAAAACTTACATTGGACTTTGGGCGCCGATCCAGCCGTTGATAGCCCAGGAGGCCTGGCAGCTTTACGCTCAGCAAATGGATATTCTGGAGAAATCGCCGTTTTTGATGCCCTGGAATTTTTTTGCTGTGGAAAAAGCTGCATCGAATCCTGAGGTCGAGACCGAAATCGCCGAGTTGTGGAAAATCAGAGACGCCTTGTACAAAGAGTTAGAGCAGTTGAGAAAGGACGGCCACTACAAGAACAAATTGGAAGTCGAGGTTTTTCTCCAGCCCCAGGGAACCAAAGCCAGCATGCTTTTGCAAAAACACGCTCCGTTCTTGGACGACTACTTTCTCATTTCTAGGGCCTCCGTTGGTGCTCCAACCGAGACTACCGCGGGTCCAACCCGAAAAGTCTCAGTAGGCGAATTCTGCGATGGCAGTGTGGAATTGCTTGTGCAACAGTCTTCTTCCAGCAAATGCCCTCGGTGTTGGAAGTACATTGCCGAGTCTGAGGAGGAACTTTGCCAAAAATGTTCCGAAGTCATTGGATAAATCAATTTTTATAATTTTGGTTTTCCAGCGTGGGCGGTTTTTTTTCCGACTGTCGCGCCAGGCCTGCCGCCCGGTAAAATGCCTTTCTGAAGAGCGCCGTTTTCGCAGCCGTGAGCCAGTGCGGTTTTCTGAAAAGCGGTTTTGCTAACATCAAAACGTCAAAACATCGTGCCCGACCAGCGCTCGCACAAAACACCCGTACACCACGCTTATTGGGCTTGCTGTATGGGGCCATCAATTTCCGGGCTTCTGGCCCCAGGACCAAATGTAAATAGCCAGCCCTACTCAGTAGGGCCAAATAAATACTCTCACTTATTATAACGCTTTTTTTCCGAGTGGCTGCGTCAGAACACCTCGGTGCCCAAAGCGCCCGTTGGGGCCGTCCTGCACGGCCCACACCCACGCTGGGAAAAAACCAAAGATAAAAACTTTCTCCCGCTCCAGTCACGACAACAAGAGTTTGCCGATTATACAAGCCCCGGTTGGAATTTCGGCTGGAAATTCAAAACTCGTTCGAAAAGTGGGCCCAAATTTCCCATCCAGCCTTTGAAATCTTCGTTCAACGCCCTGTGCACCTCCTAACACGCACCGTGGCTACCGCTATTTTCCTCCCCCATCAAGCAAAAATAAGTCTCCGCGCCCGTGTCTCCCATCGTTTAGTGACACTTGCCATATTTTGCAACCATTTCTGGCAAACACTGGAGGCTTGAAATCCAATATGAGTGTCTTGCAGCGGAAGATACGAAATTTTTTGGACACAAGGCATGACCTTGAGGCTCATTACAAACTGCTTATTGACTCCACCGGCGACCCCAGCTCAGGTCTACAAGACTTGTTCGAGTTTGACCAATTGTGCTACCTGTATCATGCATTGAAGTCGTACTACGACGTCTCCCGAAGCAATTGGGACCTGGACTATCGGAATCTCCTAGACGACTTGGCCTCCATAGTGCTGCGAATGGAGGAGAAGATCCCTGTTGCAGAGATCTTGGCGCTGGTGCCCCAATTAAAGGTGGTGAGACGTCAATTGCGTGAAAATGCTAGGGAGGGAGGCAAGGTTGCCTTCAGCATGGTGCTGCTGAATGCGGATATGGACAGTTTCCAGAGGATTGTCATGACGCTCGATCTTGACGATGCTCAAGTGAAGAGCACACCTCTCCGACAGCTGCCTCATGGAGATGCAACGCAGGAGACACAGAAGCAGAGAAGAACAAGCCCTCAGGAAAAACCGAAGCCTTCAGCTCCACAGCTTCCACCAAAGACGGCACCGGTACCAACGCCGATCTCTTCAATTGATGAACGTCTAGTTAGTGGAGAAGCAGTTCTTTCTGCTCAAAACCCGCCTCAGACACAACCTGACCTCAGCTTGCCAGGAGCGGTAGCACCGCCAACTGCAAGCAAGCCCAAAGAGACGCCTCAAACGTCCTATGCATCTAAACTCAAAAACACATATAATCAGCGGTCCACACCGCTGACAAGCAACACCTCATATTCCAGCGAGAAACGAGAAGCACCTCAAGCATTGAACGCATCTTTCGGTCGAACGCCAAAGCGTCCTAGACAAGTCTTCTTCACCCATTTGAACGACTGGAGCCCCGAGCATGTACAATGCATATTCCGTTGTGCCATCATGGCACCGCATCGTGTCTCTGAAAGCATTCGAGAAGGTTTTAAAAAAGCCTTTGGAATTAAATTATCGCTTGAAGCGGCCCATGCTCTCCAGCTGCACTATGGCATTCTCCCAGAAACCATGAACGATTACAAATACTACATGCAAACATTCCATACCGTTGCATCCAAATTCTTCGCCAACAGACAGCACTATGTCACGGAGCCGTGGGCGGAATTGAGAAAACAGTTCATGAGAAAGACAAACTTGGAGCTCTCTGACAGCGACGTCAAGGGCCGCTACGAGCTATATGTCCTCCACAGACAAACCTATGGGCCAATGAGCGAGCCACCGTCGTCATACGAAGGCCCATGGAAAGAGTTCAAACGCATCTACACATTTAGGCAAAACCATGCGAGAGACCCAGGAATGTCTTTTTTTGCCAGTGCCAATAATCACAGGGAGGCCTCTCAAAGTGTGCCCCAGCCCCAGGAAGTCTCTCAAAGTGTGCCTCAGAAAGCCTCTCAAAGTGTGCCACAGGAAGTCTCCCAAAGTGTGCCTCAGGGAGTCTCCCAAAGTGTGCCTCAGGAAGTCACTCAAAGTGTACCTCAAGTCACTCAAAATGTGCCTCAGGAAGTGTCCCAAAAAATGCCTCAAGAGACGCAAACCTCCTCGTCAAAACAACAAGAATGGCCGGCCGAAGCAGTGAACAAGCTTGTCAGAGCACAGGCAACTACTCCTGCTTTGCACCCTAGGCGGTTGTGGGAAGTGCAAAGATCTCTCAGAGAATCTGGTTTCGTATACAGCCTAGAAGAGATCATTCTGAGACTGGAAGAGCCTGTTGTTAAGCTTGCGATCACAGAACTTCGTGAAGTATTGTTGAGAGAAAAAATTAGAGTGGAGAGCTTGAATCAGGACAGAAGAAGTGTTGCTCGCCGGGATATGGACCATAATGCTGGAGTACATCAGGCCAAAACGTCCTCTCAAAAACACACCCCCCAAATGCAATCGCTTCCAGCTCCTCAAAGCCAGGGCTCTCCCACTCTTTCGAGTCCGGCTACGACTGTTACTAATGGTGCACACAAAGAAACTCCAGTTTCGATCCCAAGTCAGCATAATCCTGTTCCAAGCCAACCAACTGCAAATACTCCACAGCCTGAGAAGGGGCCCGTTGGATCTGCAGCAGGGAGCCCTTCAAGTGATTCCGATCTTCCCAAAGGTGTAAGAAGGGTAAGCGCCAAAGTTGGACTGAAACCTAATCATTTTGATAATCTCATAGAAAAGGTCGCCGAGGCAGTGCGCCCTAATTGGCATTACTTGAATCGATTCAAGAACCTTCCTTCTACGGCGTTCTGGGATTTTCAAAAGAATTTGACCATCACTTCGACTGTTGATCACATCAGTCACATTCCCGAAAACACCCAAAACCCAACCGAGAGAGTCGCCAGAGCAAACCTCATTAAATTACTTATGCTTCGCTTCTTGAGAAAGCATCTGATCATTGTGACAGAAGAGTTTCTCGAGGCTAGACTCATCAAAATGATGGAGAGAGATGTCTTCGACTCGGCGGCTTGTCAATTGATTAACGATCAAATCATGAAAAAATAAATTCTACATTCACGCATCATTATGATTTTTATTGTACAACAGACTCTTCGCCTGTGTCTTTCCACTATTCAACTTTCTCTCACCGCAACAAATTAATCTATTTCTTTCCACTCATCAACTGCGTCAACAACTGAGAGCTCGAAGACTGGCTGGTAGGTGCTGGGGGTTGCTGAGAATGCTCGGGCGTAGCCTTACCAAACAACCCGGGAGGGGGTGGGGTGGCTGTCTTGCCTCTCTCGCTCATTCTCAATTGGTTAAGCTGAGCAGAGAGTTGTGATGGTGTTTGCTGTTGCTTTCCCTGCTGAGCTGCCTGCTGCTGAAGTTGTTGCAACAAGAGCAATTGCTGCTGCTGCTGCAAAACAGAGTCAGAGATCTGCTTTTGTCCCTGCGCTTGTGCTTGGAGCTGTGCGTTGGGAATCTGAGCCAGTGGCTGTTGCTGGTCCAACTGTTGCAAGCGAGACGAGTTCAAATTAGGTGTTTGAGACAGCTGAGAAACTTGAGCCTGCTGCTGCAATTGTGCTTGTTGATGCAAAAACTGTTGCTGTTGACTGATGGGATGGTTTTGGTAAGCCAAGTGATACTTCTTGATGGGTCTCAACAAGTACTGCTCGATGATGAGACGAGAGAGAAGCTTCTCCTCTTCAAGAGTGCTTGTGTTGTTGGCACAAGACTCGCTAAAGTGGAACAAAGGCAAGAGCTCTGATTTGGCAGTCAAATCGTCAAAGTGCACCTTCAACTGCTGTCTTGTCGCCGCGAGCTGCTTCAATCTCTCTGCTGTGTCCTCAGCGAACGAAACGGCCGAGTTGTCATCGATGTCCACATCATCAGGCAACATTTGGCCATCTTTATTGGACTTCTTCGACTTCTGCTTAACGTCCTTCTTCTGTTTCTGCTCCTTGAAGATTTCGCCCAACGAAGGGAATGCTGCTGTATTGGCCATGGGAGCGTTATTTGTGACCTGGGGTGACGCATGCGCAGACTCTAAACCCAGGGCCTTAGCCCAGTGAGCTGTAGCGGGTAATGTGGCGCCAGCACCTGTAGAAGGAAGCAGCGTGGATGGAGCGACACCCGAGGAGGCCACAGCATGCGTAAGGTTGGGTGTTGTGTTTGCTTGGAATGAGGGATGACTATTACTGGTGGATTGCTGAGACTGGTGGTCTTCTGGGTCCAGCTGGTTGTCGTCATCGGTGTGATGTTGATGACCTCCGCGGGATCCACTCATGCCCATCTTGATGCCCTGTTGAGTCAGCAAGTCCTTTCTCGTGTACAGATCTGCTTCTTCGCCTGGCTCATGCAAGAACATGCAATTAGGGTTGGCACAAGGGTGGCCTCTGAGGTAAGACAGACAGTATTTGGTCGTTCCGTGAGCGGCCCTGAGAACTCTGCCATCACACAAGGAGCCGTCAAGTTCAGCGATGCACTTAGAAGCGTCCTCCTTCTTGGAAAAGGTTACATAGACAACGATGCTTTGAGAGTTCGAGTTCACAGGCACGTTGCTGCTGCCTCCGGGGCTCTTCTTGTTGATGACGATTTTTGTAATTTTGCCGTATTGGCCAAAGTACTTGTCGGAACGTAACACGGAATGCAAATCTTCTGGAGCACAAGGAGGGCTCAAGCCTGTCACATAGACCAAGTTCTTCTGGACGACACGAAGACCTGCCAAGTGCTTTTTGGATGCGATTTCCAGCTCCTTTTTCTCCTTTTCTTTCTGTTTCTTCTCACGTTCTCTTTTCTCTCTCTTAAGCTGTTGCAACTTGTATTCCTCTGCCGTCAACGTCTTGTACTCCACACTTTCGTCATCGTAAAGCCTACGACAACCGGGACATCTTCCGTTGAGCTCGGGATTCTGACGGATGTTGTTGTAACAAAATTGGCAGATTTGGTAGCCACAGGGACACGGTCTGAAGTTTTTGTCTGAAATGTCCATTTCTTCCACACATAATGGGCTGAAGGTTAGTAAGACGATAAAAGGGGGGATTTAGGCGTGATTCAACATACCAGTACTCTACCTCTTCATCGGAGATGAATGAGTCTTCCACGGCCACCATGGTGTTTCGATGTATCTATGCTTTTCAATGTTGAAGTACGGCTTGTTCAAGATCTCTTTTGAGTGAGACACATCGGGCGATCACGTGACAGGAAATCAAACTAGGCTTTCTTGCCGGCTTCTGAGCTCTGCGATGAAGACGGAGTTATTCCAAGCATTACTATAGAAGTTTGAATCCCTTAAGATAGTCAGAAGCTGGCTCACGGCCCACCCTGAGTATATACTTGGGAACCCGGCAGCTGAGCAAAGCTGGTGTACGGGTGTACATGTTGATTCTCTTGCACCACAAGCATTCTGAACACTTCCAACTCCAGGGAATCCGACGGAATTGTCACCAAACAAAAAATGGCCTTCATTACCGAACTATGGCAATCCGTGTTCACGCCGGGCACATCTCCTGCGCTCATGAAGGCCCTTCATGCCACCTTCATAATGCTTTTCATCTCCCTCTTCTGGTTGATCTATGTCACCAGATCGATTCACTACATCAATTTGCTGGTCATTGCCATTTTGTTGTATGTGTCTGTGCTCTGGTTTGTCAAGGAATTGGAGCAGGCGAAGCTCAAGACCAACGAAGAGCTTCTTCAAGAAGGTGAAGGCGAGAAGAAGACTGAACAAGACGCCACTAGGGCTGAGAGCCTGGGTTCGACTCCCCAAAATGGACCTGCTAGAAAGCGGAAAGTGTAAATAGAATGGTTTTGATGGTGTGGCTGTGCACTGTGGACCTAAACATGTATTTAATCGAGCATCCCAAGAGCAGTGTAGACAATAGTGAAGAGCCAAGTACATTTTTTTTGAACCAAAAATTCAATTCGATTTTCAAAAGCACAAAATGAAGCTTCCATCACGTGCTGCCAGTTGAAGCTCGTCAAACTCTCTGGTGATATTCATCCTCCAAACCATGAGCTTCAGATACGGCTTGAACGCATACATCAAAAACCCCGAACACGAGCTCGTTCTTTTCCACGATGACGACTACATCATCATGAAAGACGGATTTCCCAAAGCCTTGAGGCATTACTTGGTTTTACCCCGGTCTTCACCATTGACCTACAAACACCCAGTTGACGGAATGGCCGACTTGGAGGTGTACCACAGAACCGAAGATTACGTTGAAAAAGCCAAAGACATGATTGTTGAGGATCTAGTGAAAGAGGGGTACATTGAAGACAATGCCCAAGCCAAGGAGGTGTTCCGAACAACGTTTATCCGGGCCGGAGCCCACAGTATTCCATCTATGGCCAATTTACACATCCACGTTATTACGCAGGATTTCCACCTGGAACGAATGAAGAACAAAAAACACTACAACTCCTTCACGACGCTGTTTTTCATCGACTTTCAGGATTTGAAGCCTTCGACACCACCCGGGCATCTAAGTCCGGCCAGTGATTCAGACTCTCATAGTGACGGACTGCTAGAGGGGCTTATCCTCAGACCGCCCTCCAAGGAAAAAAAAGCAAGACCCTCCCGCAGCTTGGATCACAAGCACTCAGACACGATTATCCGGACGGCCCCACTTAAATGCACATATTGCGGGAAGAGTTTCGGGAGTCAGTTCAAGGCGTTGAAGGATCACTTGCTGGAGGAGTTTTCTCGGAAATTCTGCACATCTAATGATCCGGCAACAATGGATCGGCCAAAGGCACATAATTCCTAGGTACGAGAAGGCTTTGACACATTTTTTCTGGGTACGAGAAAGTTTGGCAGATTATCCAGCCAATGCAAAATCCCCTTCATCTTCTCGCTACAGGCCGCATTGAATACCCCACCATCTGTGAAGTCCATGCCGGCCATAGGCAAAATAGTGTGAACTAGCAACAGGCCAAATATGCTGGTTGGGTGATTTTTCCTGCGTTCATGAGGCATCTATGCACCATGGAAAGCCGGGCGGCTCGCGTTGTGGGGGTTAGACGAGGCTGGCACTTTTTGGGTTTGCTCCACCCGCAGTTGTTCCGAGTGCTTGCATTAAATCTGCATGAGCAGATTCTCTCTACTCCAGGAGAAACTGGGGAGTTCGAGGCCAAAACAAATAAAAGAAAGGAATTTTTTCCTCATCCCTCCCTCCTTCTGACTGTCACTGCTAATATCGTTCTGGGCTTGGCCGGATAATTGGGCTCGTTTTGGGCTCATGCAGCGCGGGTAAAAGTTGTTCCGCCTCCACTTCTCCACTCCAACTCCACAAAGGCAGTCTGCCGTAATTTAGCAACTAGTGCATGTCCGGTCTCCTCCACGCTGCACGCCTGGCCGCTATTCTGAATTTTTGCGTTGGCTGTGGGGTTTTTCCGAACCGGAAGCCTTTAAAAGGTCCCGAGATGCCAGTCTTTCTCGGCACTGAATAATGAGCGTCTTTGAAGGGAAAGACTTGAAGGACTTGTCGTCCGACGAAATCGACGTTAAGCACGATGGACTTCGGAAAATCGGCACGCTTGAGTTGGGCGAGAACTTCGACTTCGACAAGGAGTTCGAGGAATTGGAGCTTTTGGCAGAGCAGTCCAAAACACACAAGACCTTCATCGACAGATTGTTGTCTTGGGAAATCAAGCTCAACTTCGAGAACAAACAAAACATGGTCTACCTTCTCGGTGTGTTTGCAGCTGCCGCTGGTCTTTTGTCTGGTTTGGACCAGTCCATCATCTCGGGTGCTTCCATTGGCATGCGTAAGGACTTGAACCTTACTTCCCATGAGCAGTCGCTCATCTCTTCCCTCATGCCGTTGGGTGCGATGGCTGGCTCCATCATCATGACCCCATTGAACGAGTTTTTCGGAAGAAAGTTCTCTTTGATCATTTCTTGTGTTTGGTACACCATCGGGTCTGCCTTGTGTGCTGGCGCCATGGATCACCACCTTATGTATGCCGGCAGATTCATGTTGGGTGTGGGTGTTGGCATCGAAGGCGGATGTGTGGGTATCTATATTTCTGAGTCTGTGCCTGCTAATGTCAGAGGAAGCATTGTTTCGATGTATCAGTTCAACATTGCCTTGGGTGAGGTGCTTGGCTACGCCGTGGCGGCTATGTTTTATTCTGTGAAGGGCGGCTGGCGATTCATGGTTGGGTCTTCATTGGTGTTTTCCACGCTTTTGTTCATTGGCTTGTTTTTCTTGCCTGAGTCCCCACGTTGGTTGGTCCATAAGAACAGAACAGGCATGGCTTACGAGGTTTGGACCCGTTTGAGAGATATCAACGACAGCAAAAACAAGCTTGAGTTCTTGGAGATGAGACAGGCTGCTCAACAGGAGCACGAGAGAAAGGCGAAAACTTCAACTCTCAAGACCTGGTCCGACTTGTTCTGCTTCCCAAGAAACAGAAGAGCTCTCTTTTACGCCGTTATGATGGTCACTTTGGGTCAGTTGACGGGTATCAACGCTATCATGTACTACATGTCCACGTTGATGCAGGGTATCGGTTTCGACGAGAAGAACTCCGTTTTCATGTCGCTTGTCGGTGGTGGTGCTTTGCTTATAGGTACCATCCCCGCGATCTTGTGGATGGACCGCTTCGGTAGAAGAGTCTGGGGATACAACATCGTTGGTTTCTTCATTGGTTTGATTCTCGTTGGTGTGGGGTACCTCTTCGATTTCGAAACACAGAAGGCCAAGGCCGAGGGTGTTTACTTGACCGGTATCATCATTTACAACTTATTCTTCGGTGCGTACTCCACCTTGACATGGGTTGTTCCATCGGAGTCCTTCGCCTTGGAGACCAGATCTTTGGGTATGACCATTTGCTCCACATTCCTCTACTTGTGGTCCTTCACCGTCACATACAACTTCACGAAGATGCAAGAGGCCATGACGTACACGGGCTTGACGCTCGGCTTTTACGGTGGCATTGCCTTCCTTGGTTTGATTTACCAGGTGTTGTTCATGGCCGAGACTAAAGACAAGACCTTGGAGGAAATCGACGAGTTGTTCAACATGACACCAATCCAGCTCGCCAAGCAGAACTTAATCAACCTCAAAAACGGAAAACCATAGGGATCGGATAGTATAGGAAAATAAACTCGATAATTTTGCAACCATCCTAGGTGCTGGTGTACGGGTGCGATGCGCTCTGCACCGATAAGATGCCTCACTTCATCTCTTTTCGTTAGACCATGATACACCGAATTCTAGGGAGCATATACTTACTGTCCCTAGCAGATTTGGACGGTTCTGTGGATTTGCAGAAAGAATATGGAATCACTCACGTGATTTCCGTTTTGGAAGGCCCCCTTCCAGAGGACCTCAAACAGAGGTACCAGCATCTTCAGATCCTGGTCCAGGATGTGGAAACTGCCAATTTGCTCGAGCATTTACCCTCTGCCACTCATTTCATGGATACAGCCTTGATTCCTCTAGAAGATGCTCAAGGCCAGAAGCATCTGGGAGCTGTCTTGGTCCATTGTGCTCAAGGAGTCTCCAGATCAGTAGCTGTGATCATGTGTTATTTGATGTACAAGTACAAGCTCAAGCTTCCACAAGCTTTGCATGCGGTCAAGAGGCGTTCAGAAAGCGCCCAGCCAAATGATGGCTTCATCAAGCAGCTTGAGCTATTCGAAAGCATGGGCTTCACGGTTGACAAGCTGTCTAGCACATACAAGCAGTTTCTTGTTGAGCTCAGTTTGCTCGAGGACCCAAGCGGCCATTCGCTTGCTTCATCTGAGATTTTCAACAGCAACAACAGCAAGGAAAAAACCATGGGCTCGTACAATCTCAGGTGTAAGCGGTGCAGACAGATATTAGCCAATCAGGGCGACATAGAGAACCACGAGATTCCAGGCTCAGAGTCGAGACAGTCACAGTTCATTAAAACGGCACCCAATTCTCGCCGAATCGTGGCGGTGTCGGATGCATCCCAAACTTGCTCACACTACTTTCTCGAAGAGCCAGTGGATTGGATGCGTCTGGAGTTGGAAAAGCAGGACATAGAGGGCAAGTTCTCGTGTCCGAAATGCAGTCATAAAGTGGGGGGTTACAGTTGGAAAGGGTCCCGTTGCTCTTGCGGTAAGTGGATGATCCCAGCATTGCACCTCCAATCAGCTAAGGTCGACGAGATGAAGACAGTATAAGTTTGATCATTTCGATCATTTAGTCATCCTCGATCATCATATCCACGTCGGAGGCGTCACAATTGGGCCCAGGAGGCGAAAGATCGCCCGTGTCGTCTGTGGTAATGCTAATTCCCGTACCTCCAGAAAGAACCTGGGTGTCTGCTAGCGAGCCAGAAAGCGGATTAACTCTGCGGAGATTTTGCTGGTCATTTCCATTATCAACATCAGAAAGATCCGACGAGTCCTGGAAGCTGCCTGAAGCGTCTATGTCTTCGATATCGGCATCTAGATCACGTCCAGCAGCAGCCTCAGATATCCCCGAAGGCGCATCTTGATAAATAGTAGTGGACACATTAGCATTCAGGTTTTCTGCCTGTCCCACATCGCAATCTTCCTCCTCCATTTCTTGGGCTTCGTAGTCCAACTGAGCCATGGTCTTGTTCACACCAATGGGCGCTAGAGTGTAATAGCCGGTCAATCTGATCAGCCGTAATTTATCTAGCTTCATTGACATTTCCGGGGTGAGTATGGAAGCGTACTTTTCTGATCTTTGTTCAGGATCATGGTAGGTTCTTGGACCTGGGGCATCTGCTAAGTATGCAGCCAATGGCGGTGCCACAGGGGTATCCCTGATGACCTTGTTGTTTCTGGATCTAGACTTTGTTGGCTGACGATTTTCAGCTTGTAGATGGACTGGTGTTGTGCGGTTGACTCCTCTCCATTCGTCGTAGGTATCGACTGTGAAGGCTGGTATATCAAACATTCTTTGCATGGACTTGAGAAGTTGATAATAGGGATAATCTAGTATTTCTTCAAGCCTTGATATCTGCTTATTTGAGGGATATGTATGTGGAATATACGGGTTGTTGATTGTAGATGTAGTAGGCTTGATCTGATGTATACCATACTTCGCAGTGAGTCTTCCATGATATAGGAAGGTTTCACTTATTGATGACATGAAAAGCTCTTTCCTTTTTGATACCAAAACGGCCAATCACGATATACGGAAACTTGAGTAAATTGGAAATTTGAGCAAACTAAAATTTTAAGTAAACTGGCAACTTTCGTCTCCATATTTCCATCTCTTGCTTCTACAATGGCTGCGAAAAACGGCCCCGTTCGTAAACCCATTAAATCTATACCCTTACTCGCTCAAAATAAATTCATCCAAAATCTCCTCCTTCGTTGCTCGTGCTGGCCATGCAAATTGGTCGCCGGCTCCGAGCAACGTCACAGTACACCCGTAACAAACATCCAATTCATCTCCTTCCAATCCATTGGATCCTATGACCTCCGCATACTCCTTCGCCAATTCCTCCTCTAGCTCCGTCTGAAGTGGAGCAGCAGCCTTCACTGTTATCGACAGAAGCCACAGTTTTGGATTCGTGTGGATATCGGCCTGACAAACTCGGCACTGACCGGTGACGTCTTTCTTAGGTGCTCCTAGTTTTTCGGCCGTTTTAACAACCGTCAGGGCCGTGGATGCATAGCCATTTATGCCAAGATCCTCGAAATACTTTGTCGAAAGCTCCTTCACTGTCATGTGTTTTGCTAGTGAAGCCTTGGCGCCGTTCAGAACCACAAACCGCCCCAACCCCTCTGTCAAGTCTAGAATGGCCTGAATTTCGGCAAAGAGAATGTCTCGAAGCGGGAACAAAATCTGAATGTCTCTCTCATTGTGAGTAATCAAACGGTCGGCAATAGCTTGATGGATTTCAGACCCCCGGCCCTTAACGGCCAATGAGAGTACCTCGCTGGCAAGCCGAGTCATGCTGTGACCGAGTATTAAGGTCTGACAGCCCTGGGACACAGCAGTTTGCGTTATTAGATCGTGGTATACGAATTGCAAAAGGTCAGCACGCAGGGAATTGGAGGCACAGCTATCGAGAAGCAGCAGAACAGTGATGTCCTGAGCGAGTTTCTGCGGTTTGTGGATAACGTGGAACTCCCCATTCACCTGGATTCGCCATAGCGATTGCTTATCCAAAAGGAAGGTGTCTGGATCCACCACAACTATCTCAAATCTGACAGGTTGGTAACGTTCAGCCATAGTCTCCAAACGCCTCTGGGCCTCTTCTCTATCTAGTGCCTTGTCTTCGAGAATATGCAATAACACCAAATCAAAACCCTGTTTTCCATTATGCCCCAAGTTCTGTTCCTGGAGAAGCGAGGCCACCATATCGAAAAGCACCAAAGAGGAGGCGCCATAGGATACAGGAAGAAGAACCTTCTGCAACCCCAATCTCTCAGCCACGGCGCCGTACTTAACCTTGTACTTTTCATTAAGCATCAGCTTACGCTGCTTACCACGCATAAACCACACAAAGCAGCCCGCACAGAAGAGGTCTCTTCTGGAGATCAAGACAGCATTTTTCTCGCCGCATCTTTTGCATAGCTCATCGGAGCCCTGTTCTAAAAACGTCACAGGCTGCGTGGACATTAGTATAGCTGAGACGTTAACTATGACAATGTAACGATGCCATCAGGCCAGAAGACCCGTACACCTCGGATAAATGAAAAACCCGTGCACCACATTTGTCACAAATCATGAGATCACACCCGTGCACCTGAATCGTCACTCCGCCTCAGATGCGTGTAGTGACACCTAGTGATCTTTTGTGGCGTAGCTAGGGACACAAAAGCGGCAACGTCAAAAAAACGAAGAATCCTGCAGGCCAGCCTAAGCCACGTTTCAAACAAAACTCAATTTCAATTCAAGATATATAAATTGGATTTCATAGTAATATACCGTTAAGCATTAATTTCAGGGGTCAGGGCAAATCAATGGGGTCCAGTACCTGCAGGAACTAACAAATACTTCCATATCGGCGCGGTGCATGCTTCTTTCCAGAAGAACCCGTACCTCTGATCTGACACGAGTATATAAAGACGTCCTTCCCCCAATTCCGCTTCCCTAGAATCTAGCAATCATGTCTGCTAACGACTTTTACTCCTCCGGCCAGCAGGGTGAGAGATCCGACAACAACTACCAGTCTAACCAGAACCCCAACCATCAGGGTGGTGAAGAAGGCGGTGACAGAGGTCTTTTGGCTACCATTGGCGGTGCAGCTGTGGGTGGTTACGGTGGTGGTAAGCTTTCCGGAAACCACTCCACTTTAGGCAAGATTGGTGGCGCAATTGCCGGTGCCTGGGGTGCTAACAAGCTTGAAGATAAATGGGAGGACAGAAAGGAGGAGAAACACCACCACGGATACGGTGGAGGCCGCAATGAGTACGGTGGAGGCCGTAATGAGTTCGGTGGAGGCCGCGATGACTTCGGTGGCAACCAGGGTGGCTACGGCGGTGGCCGTAATGAATTTGGTGGTGGCCGTAACGAGTTTGGTGGTGGTCGTGATAACTACGGCGGCGGCCGTGATAACTACGGTGGTGGACGTGACGACTACGGCGGCGGCCGTGACAACTATGGCGGTGGCCGTGATAACTTCGGCAGCGGCCGTGACAATTACGGCGGTGGCCGTGACAATTACGGCAGCGGTCGTGACAACTACGGCGGTGGCCGCGACAACTACGGTGGTGGCCGCGACAATTACGGTGGTGGTCGTGACAACTATGGCGGGGACCAAGGCGGCTATGGCGGGAACCAGGGCGGCTACGGCGGCAACCAGGGTGGCAGATGGTAAAATCTGTATTACATTGAGCGATTGATCTCGAAAAGAACATGAATGCACGATTGCACGATTGCACGCAATGTAGGCCGCTACCTTTGTGGTAGATAAATCTCTACAACTTCGCTGAGGAAAATCGATAGTAGTGAACAATTCAGTATCTAGTTGTACGAACGGACTAGTGGATCACTGCATTGGCTGGATCAGCAATGTATATGCAGGAAAAGGACCCACACCCATGCACCATCTTCACTGTACAACCTTCTTTTCATTACAGATCTGGGGAAATGGCTGTCGATTCAAAACCGCCGACCCAGACTACTGATAAAGTCGAAAAAGACAAGTCCATGGTGGACTTTACCAAGGGCGAAGTTACAGATTATAAGTTCTATCCTGACAATCCGGTGAATCATAGACACAAGTACCGTTGGGCAGCAAAGGAGCCATCGAAATACTACGACCCTTGTGAAGAGAGTCGACAGGCGTCAATAGACTGCGTTTTGCGCAACCAGGAGGACAAGTCGGTCTGCCAGGACTTCTTCGATGCGTACAGAGAATGCCTGAAGGACTTTTTCAAAAAGCGTCGTGAAGACAGAATGGCAGGCAAAGCCGGATGGGGAAAATGGTGATCAAGCAAAGTCAGAACGGGCGTGACCACCTCCACACAGACAAGAGTCATTGGCGCTCCGTTTCCACTTACCAAACATCATTGTTGGCGTGTGCATGAGGTATGGATCCTCAAGGCACTTCCAGTGCATCAGGCTCAGAGAATATCTCCTGAGTGGTCCTGACTCCTCCTCGTCGCTGTCAGATAATGCTCCGCTTCGACTTCCACCAGCATCACAGGATCCAGCATATTTATAGTCGAGGTACAGTCTTGTGTTTTGCATCTCCAAACGACCTGTCTTTCTGTTCACCGAACAGACAAAGACGGCCTCCTTAGCTTCCGCTGGAAGTGATTCCTTGTTAAGCTTTCCATACTTCTTGACAAGGCCAGCCTTGTTAGATTCACCAACGTTCTCAAGGAAGCGGTGGAAAACTCGGTCCAACGTCTTCGAGACGTCAACCCGTATGATAAATAGCACATAGTTCAATTGAACGTTGATCAAACATGAATCTTCATGGGTTATGTTTTCACAGAGCTTCTCACAAAGCTTCGACTCCCACTCGAGGAGAAAGAACGATTTGGGTAGGTCATACCTCGGTTCGTGCTCAAAACGCTCTGTGATATCCCACATGGCCTTCTGGAACTTATCTCTGTACATTGGGATTTCGTCCGTGACGAACTCGAATTCTCTGGAGACTTCGTAAATCAGTTCTTTGAATTGTTGTGTGAACTCGAGGGTAAGCTCTTGCTCATGCCTGGTGTATCTGTCAAAATCCCGTAGACGCCTCTCGATAAAGTGGAGATAGTTCAAGAAGAATGTTTCGCTAAAGTTGCTGAAAGGCCTGATACGCAACCACTCTAGAAGCTGCAACTTGACCTGTTCATTTCTGACTCTCGAGTGATGGACGGACTGACTGACGCTTGATTTGTGAGACTTCATTTTGGTCTGATCTAAAAATCGGAGGTCGCTCTTGTCAAAGTCAACGATGCTACCGTAAAAGGGGACTTTCAATGACTCTTCAAGAGTTTCGGATAGTTTCGCTTTCTGCATCCCACTGCTAGAAATCCCCAACATAAATGCATCATTCAAAAGTGCAGCCTTCGACTGAATTACCTTGTTAGTGCAATTCAACATATACTGAGAACGAATTCCTCCGCAAAGGTATGAAATGAAGTTGGAAAGGAGGTGGAAATCGTTTCCGTCCGAGCAGTCATTGCTGATGTTGAAGTACCCATGCATCGTTTTCTTTTCATAATCAACGTTTGAAAAATTCATGTCTAGCACATCAGAATTGCGTTTGGAGTGGCAGTCTATAAGAGGACCCAACGAGAAACTCGACCCGCTGTTCAAAAAGGAGCAGTCCAAGCCACTGAGAATTCTGTACTTCTCATTCCTCAGGAGTTGTCTATCATCAATTTTGTCACCAAAGTTATGAGTCTGCAATAGCTCTGTTTTGAAAGAGATGTTGCGGGTCCTTCTTTTCTTTCTAGGAGCTGCGTCATCCGAATCATGCTTTCGTTTGGAACTGAAGGGTTTACGAAGCTTATTGGATTTGGCCCTAGTTTCCGGGATACTGGAGCCATCGTGACGCTGGAAATTGATATCTCCTTCAAAACGGTTGCGTTTCTGATTATGCTGGAATTGATCGTGAGAATGCAGGCGTTTACTGGCAAGAAGATGGAGTAGATGAGGTTCTGGCCAAAGCAATCCCGACCTTCTCTGGCCGAGGAATCTGTCCATCTGGAAGTCTAGGCTTGACTTGCGAGACAGATGCCGAAGTGTACCCCACCGACGAAGCAATGGCGTCTTCTTACCAGAAGAAAGCAGCGCGGAGTTGAAGATTGGGGACTTCCCGGGAAAGAAGGCGGAATCTTTGATTTTACTGATTGCATCTTGAAACTCAGCGTGGTATGCTTTGGCGACCTCCTCGGACGATTTCTGCGGACTATTACTCTCTTTGCGCTTGAACCTGATAGCATTCTGACGCCTCAAAGGAACCCCGCCAGTCACACGGCTGGATTCGGGCTCGATGATGAGCGTATTACGGTTTGTTGGGTTTTGGCGTGCCGAGGAAAGAAGAAGCCGCTGTGCCAGTTGCATGCTATCCAAGAGATTCGAATGAGCTTCCATTCTGAGAGTTTCCGCCGCCTGGGCATAGTCCTCTTCGTAATGTGAGTCCTCGCTGGAGTTATCATCGTCGAACTCGTCCTGGGCGTCTTCATCCACATCTTGATCTGAGGGTTCCTCGAACTCTGCGTCATTCTCTGAGCTCCAGCTGGATGTACTGGAGTTGTCGTCACGAGTGGAAGAGCCGAGGAACAAGTGGAAAGGAGGAGCCGAGGTCTCGGACCGAGGGTCAGTCATTCCATCCCTGGATCCTATGTTTGACGAAGCCGCCTGGGGGCTCTCATCTAGATCGATATCCAAGTCCATGTCACTTTCCAAATCAGGAATAACCAAAAAGCGGACAGGGGAAGACAAATTGCGGACTTCGGCAGGAAGAGAAGTGTTTCTGATGTGACTTTGGTCCGCTTGTCTGTAGTATTCAGGCAGAAGCTGGACAGACAGACGGCGTGATTCGGGAGACTGGTCTGCAGCAGTCTGGGACGGATTGGGGCGATTTTGCTCTTCGGTGTAACGGTTTAAAAGATTCGCCAGCACTTCGTTCATACGAGCAAAGAAGTCCCGGGACAACAAGTGGCGTAATCCTGAGTTGTTGCGGATACCTTCAAATAAACCAGGAAGCGTGAGTCCTCTATCGGGCTCGTTGTTCTCTGGAGATGTGGGTGGGGGCATAGGGCCGAAGGCACACGAGATCTTATTATTTGAATCAGACGAAGCTGTTTAGGTTATTGCTGTTTGATGTGGGAGTGATAGAAGTTAATTGCAAGGACCATGCGAGATTACTGCACATTCTCCTACTAGTTAGATCAGGGTTCCTAGGCTAAATTGGCGGGGAGGGCCGGATATGATGTTGTATTGTGGTTTTTGGAAGCTATTAATGGGCGTTTTGGTACTTCGTAATTTGAGCAGGTCCCGCCTTCTCCGGAGGCAGGTGGATCTACTGTAATGAGACGATAAGCTGTTGTGATAAGCTGATAAGGTTGTAGCAGGGGGATGCGAAGGAACGCACCGAAGAGGCCGAAGAATTTAAATTTGACTGAAGCTTGATACTTCTTTTTGTTAATTTGTCAGGATTGTTTGTGTTGGTGGTGAGGGAATCATGGAGATGGCTGCGAAAAGCGTATCATAGCAATCTGAGGGCTGTGGATGGAAAAGTTTCTGCTTTAGAGTGATCGAGGGTAATTGGGTTTTGAAAATAAAAGCTTTTGTTTAAGAGGATGGGGCGAATTACTTGTTTTGTTGAGCCTTTGCAGAGAGTCTTATCAGATTGTGTCTTTCATGGGTGACAATGTATACAAGCCAACCGAAAGTTCAAAAGCATTTGGCATAGTCAAGCATAACTTTTTACCTTCTCTTTAAATTGTACATGTCTCAGAGTTAGGTTTGGCCCATATAGGTAAACTCGACTTTGGCTTGTGCACAGCAGAGGGTATCTATAATTATGTTGCTGTATGGAGGGTGTCGTTGTAAGCTGGAAATTGATTTTGGCTTCTTAATTTAACTGCTGGGTAGTTTGATTTTGATAAGAGAGCGGGGTTCGTTGAAAGCGTTCAACAGCCAAAGCGGACAATGGTCAGATTTGTTGACGTGCTAAGCATTAAAGACAAGGCTTGACAGCTAGTTGAGACATTTAAATGAATATTATAAATTCAGGAGTCATTCTCGGTTGGCTTGCAGTTGAAGGAATAAAGGAAGCGTGTTAATGAAGGGACATGCATCGATTTACTTAAACTGAGAATGAACTACTTCTTCCACATAGATTGCCAACTTTATGATAGTTAAAGAACCGTAAAGGTAAAGCAATTGTCAATTAAGGCGTGTTGGGTTTGAGTTGACACGAGTAGTGACTAACATTGTGCAAACATACGAGCGTACATTATACCCATCAGCCAGAGATAACATAGGAAAGTGCAATACTTGTTAAAAGAAGCTTAGCTTTTCCAATTGAGTTCTTTGCTGCCCTGCCTATTCGGCCTTCTTCAACCAATTTCCAGCCAGAATAAAGCGTACAGTTCAACAGAAGATGAGTGAGTCCAAGCTCTCCGACCGAAAAGAAGTTTCATCCTACTGCTCGTGCCAAATCAGTCCCAGTAGTTCTGTTTACTCTGCCTTTTTTTTTTCGAAAAAAAATCAATGAAACACGATTAACAGGGTTTATTTCGAGGTCACTCTCACTCCCAGGTCGATCTACGTATGGGAGTGAGCTCACTGCCTACCACAACGCAGACCCACAACTCGGTCAAAAAACACTATAAAATATCTTTAAACACATTCCCAAGGTTTCTGCCTTCTTCAAAAATTTTCCCTCCTACTTGTCATTGGCTCTTTGCTAGAGTGACCTAGCACGGGAGCGACCTGCATACGCGGGAAACCAATCAAACCATTTTCATTTCTCACTCTTCAACATAATAGCCGTTAGATATGTCGACGTCGATTATCCGTACCATCAAGAATATCTATCATTCCGGCTTCAAGAGAGCTGGTTGGCAAATCCACTCTCACAACGATACCAAAAGAGGTTGGCTTGTGGGCACCGACGACTTGGGAAACAAGTACTACGAAACCGATGTTCCTGAGGAAATCCACATGAGAACCAGATGGGTCGAGTACAACAACTGGAACCCCGACATGTCGCAGGTCGAGCCTGGCTGGCACTACTGGTTGGGTTACGGTACTAACACGCCGCCAGACCGCTTGCCCAAGGACCAGGCTGCTTCTAGGGCATATCCCGTGACACAACCCCACCAAGTCAATCTTACAAACACGCTGGGGGCTTTTGTAACATACAACACGGCGAAACCCAAGTGTGAAGCTTGGGCGCCAGAGGTCAAGGAGAGGGTTTAGTGAGTAGTACATTAATATATTGCATGAACGAGGAAGTGTAGAGTTGGGTCATTCAGTGGGGATTTGGGCTGAAGGGGGAATAAGATGAGTTGGTTTTGTTGGAGGAAATGAGATGTTGGGGTATCTTGTCATGAATGGTGTGCTTGGTTGGTTACTGTCCTACTTACTGAGGAGGAGTTAGAGACTCTACCGGGTGATACTGGGGGAGTCGTGTCAATTTTTTTTAAAATTAACGAGCAGCTGTATAAGAAAGCTTCTTTACAAAAAAGACCTATATTTGAAGACTTCGATCTTTTGTGTGTTGCAATGCTGGATCCATTAAGTTCACCAACCAACCATGTCTGCAAGCGAATTTAAAGTTTTTAACCACTTAAACACTAGCGATCGAACCACATATTGCTTGAATTCAACTGTTCACCTCTCGGTGTAACAAAGCCGTAATATTAGAGAGTCCTCGATCACCTAGCACATATCCCAATCCGAGAGATCAACTGCCCAAATAGCCACCAAAAAACCTTAAACAGCGAGACCGCATGAAAAGTTCATATATTCTCGAATCTGATTTAAATCTCCGTGACATTGAAAACATCTACAGACATCCTCGTGCCTCATCGATTTCGCAGCACCCATTTGCAGCCATTGCATTCCACCTTCACCACCAACATTTCCGAATTTGCAAAATCTCTCAAACTCAACCCCAAACTCCCCAAACCCTCTTTTCCAAAACAAGCGCAAATTGGCCCGATTGGACCCTAGTGCCAGACTTTCCTGTAGCGCATCGGACCATCTCGTTTTTTTCACCACTTCCCCATACCTCCATCTCCAAAACTCCACAAAATGAGCGGCTCAGGAAAACTCCCTGCTATTGCGTCGGACGCCGTGCTTAAACAGTCGATTCCAGTGCCCGATGACTTCGAGGAGGTCAAGGGTATGGACTTCTCCAAAGACCATGCCTACAACTCCAGAGCTACAGACTTGATCGCTTCAATGAGAACCATGGGTTTCCAGGCACTGTCTGTGGCTTCTGCCTGTGAGATCATCAACGAGATGAACAGCTGGAGAGGAAAGCTCAAAGACGAGTTGCCTGAACACGAACGTGGAGGGGAGTTTGATAACGAAAATCGCCAGAAGGCCACCATCTTTATGGGCTTCACATCGAACTTGATCTCTTCCGGTCTCAGAGATACCTTGAGATACTTGGTCCAGCACAAGAAGGTCTCGGCAATTGTGGCCTCTGCTGGCGGCATTGAGGAGGATTTGATCAAGTGCTTGGCTCCTACATACTTGGGTGACTTTGCCTTACCAGGCAAAACCTTGAGAGATCAGGGGCTCAATAGAATTGGCAATTTGCTCGTGCCAAACGACAACTACTGTAAATTCGAGGAGTGGATCGTACCTGTTTTGGATAAGATGTTGCAGGAGCAGGAAGAAGAGATGGCCAAGTTGGGCAAAGAGGGTTTGAATTTCGACTCTGCTGCCATCTGGACCCCTTCAAAATTGATCGACCGTCTCGGTAAGGAGATCAACGACGAGCTGTCGGTGTTGTACTGGGCCCACAAAAACCAGATTCCTATTTTCTGTCCAGCCATCACCGACGGCTCCATCGGCGACATGTTGTTCTTCCACACCTTCAAGGCCAGCCCCCAGCAGTTGCGGTTGGACATTGTCGCCGACATCAGGAAAATCAACTCCATGTCCATGGAGGCCTCCAGAGCCGGTATGCTTATTTTGGGCGGTGGCTTGGTCAAACACCATATCTGTAATGCCTGCCTCATGAGAAACGGTGCTGACTGGGCCGTTTACATCAACACAGGCCAGGAATTCGACGGGTCAGATGCCGGTGCCAGACCAGATGAGGCCATTAGTTGGGGTAAGATTAAGGCAGAAGCCAAGCTGGTCAAGGTCTACGCTGACGTCACTGTGGTCTGGCCCTTGATCGTGGCCGCCACCTTTGCCGCTCAAAGACCAGAGTAAGATTTTCAGAGTCCAATGCTTGCATAGGCTGGAATCATGTTCCTGGTATGTGCTGATGGACAATGTATATAACGAAGCGACGAGGAGAAGGGAAGAGACTCGGCTGATAATTATGAATAATCGGTAATAGGAGGGATAGGAGTGTAGTCAAAGGGGCATTGGAGGAACATTTGGGGAAAAGGATGGGGAAGTATTCTGCTCGAATGAATGGCACTGCCAGTTCTTTGAACATGTCTACTGTATTCTCTTGGCCTAGCGGTAAAACCGTTTAATTACAAAAAGCCTGGGTTAGCATATCACTGTACCACAGTCCGTTTAGATTGAAGGAAAAAATAAAAGACAAGACCTTTAAATTTGTCAGTTCCACCAGGCTAGTGGTACCAATTCGCTGCACAACCCATCGACAACTCCAATTTCCCTTCGAGAAATTTATGAAATAAACGACGAATTCATAAAGTAACAAAAGGAAATTGACATATATAAATTTCAGTAACTATGTCAAGTGTCCAAAAGGGCCCACGGAATTGCCGTTTGCAGCCACACATGCGGAAGTGTGGAGGTGCGTTATCTCACTTTATCGCATACTACTTCTTTTTACCATGAACAACGAATTGATCGAAAAATTACAAAAGCTTCTTGCAGAGGGAAAAGGGGAGAAGGTGGAGTTGTTGCGCCAGGCCTTGATTGAAAAAGAACAGCCCAAACAAACAGGCGACTACTACTTGAGTCATGCTGAAGACTACATTGACTTCACCTACACCAACCCCACGGTTTACCACACCACGGACTTTTTTGCAAAAAAGCTCGAGAAAAGCGGCTTCAAATACCTCCCCGAGAAAGACCTGTGGAGCCACGTCGGACCAGGCAAGTACTACACCACCAGAAGTGGCTCTTCGTTGGTGGCGTTTGTGGTTGGTCCAGACTGGACACCAGAGAAAGGCGTGGGCGCAATTGGCTCCCACATTGATGCTTTGGCCACAGTACTCAAGCCAAACTCCACCAAGAACGACGTCGACGGCTACAACCTCTTAGCTGTGGCCAACTACGCTGGAGCTTTGAGCCCAGTATGGTGGGACAGAGACTTGGGTGTGGGTGGCCGTCTCTTGGTGAAAGACAAAGGCAAAATCAGGCACCACTTGGTGGACTCGACGCCTCATCCGGTGGCGAGAATTGCCACCTTGGCGCCACACTTTGGTGCTCCTGCTGCTGGGCCGTTTGACAAGGAAACCCAAGCCGTGCCAATTGTAGGATTTGGTGGCGAGAGTGAGCCCACAAAGGCAGAGAAGCTGGCGCCGCTCTACGGGAAGCACCCATTGAAGTTGTTGCGGTACATTTCCAAGATCTCAGGCCACGCTATCGAGGATATCGTCCAGTGGGACTTGCAGTTGTACGACGTGCAAAAAGGCGTGCTTGGAGGCTTGGAAAACGAGTTTGTCTTTGCTCCCAGAGTCGACGACAGGGTGTGCTCTTATGCTGCAATTGCAGGCTTGATTGAGGCCCAGGATTCTTTGCCAAAGGATGGCTTTTCCGTAGTTGGGCTTTTCGATAACGAGGAGGTTGGCTCTGGAACCAGACAGGGCGCTCGTGGCCACTTGTTCCTGAGCACCGTGGAGCGTGTGGCTTCCTCGTCTTACTACAACCCTGGCGAGGCGGAACTGACTGATCTGATCAAGGTCGCCTTTGCCAACTCCATCATCTTATCTGCTGATGTGACCCACTTGCTCAATCCCAATTTCGCCAATGATTACCTCGAGAATCATAAGCCTGTGCCAAACAAGGGTATCACCATTGCATTGGATCCCAATGGCAACATGGCCACTGACTCTACTGGTTTGGCGCTAGTGGAAGAGCTCGCTAAGAAGAACGGCGACCAGCTTCAGTACTTCCACATCAGGAACGGTACCCCTTCAGGAGGCACCATTGGCCCATACCTTTCTGTCCAGACTGGAGCCAGGACCATTGACTTGGGCATTCCTCAATTGTCGATGCACTCTATCAGAGCCACACTTGGCAGCAAAGATGTCGGTTTGGGAACCAAGTTTTTCTCTGGATTCTTCAAAAATTGGAGATCCACGTACGACAATTACGAACAAAACTAAGAAAGCCTCCCAAAAGAAAGCCTCCCCAAGCTCTTTTCGCAGCCGCGAGAGCAATGCAGAGCCGCTTTTCTTGAACACACGCAAAAACGAGGAGGAGCATGCCGGGACCGACAGTACAAAACAAAATCAGGTTTGCTAGTTTTCATCGTAATAAAATCGCCTTCCAAAACGTCTCTCTTTCAATTTCATTAGGGCGGCTGGCTAAAGGGTCCAGCGGACCTGCACAATATCTCTCACGCTTTACAAGGAGTATGTATTTTCCTGACCCACTGTGTACTCAAACGAACAGCGAAAATGAGTATGTATCGAGAGACTGGCCAAATTGAAAGGAAATCCAGTGTATTGCCAGCATGAATTATCCTATCCACCCTCAATTGACTCAATTTGTCCAATGCTTGTACTAACACGCAGCTCCTCCTAAAAAGATGTCACTCGAAGAGTTTATCTCTGATGATTGTATGTATCACCTGGCTACGAAGCCATTCAATTAAACTCACCGCTTTTCCTTTACTAACACACAGCTTACGGTGGTTCGTGGGCCGATGATGAGATCGACATCGCCTCAATCTCAGTACCCATTGAGAAGAACAAAAGTATGGGTGGCTCCGACTCCGGGATCTTTGGTTCTGGAGGCTACGGACGGTCACGAAACACTCTGGTTGACCAAGGTCCTCCATATATCGTGAAGCTTCTTCACCTTCCTGTGTCGTGTGACGATGTTTTCGTGAAAGACCTATTCACGTCCAGATTCATGCCGTACATCAAGTTTAAGATTGTCTATGATCCGATTTCCAACCCATTGGAGACGGGAATCGTTAAAAAAAGTGCTTTTGTTGAGTTAAAGTCTTTTAGTGACCAAAACAGAGTGGTCAACTGGCAGGACTTGTACTATAAAGGGAACAGGCGAGTGATCATTGAGCATGCGGACTTCAACGACTTCCAAGGCTGCATGAAATTCAATCAGGATCACGATGGAGAGCTACGTCGTATTGAGCGTGATTTTCTTGCCAATAAGTCTCGGGGTGGTTTTGAAGGAGGTCGTCGTTCTTCTCACAGTGGTCACATACCCGGCCTTGGGGTTCTTGGTGAACTTGAGGAGCTACAACGAGCAGGTCGTGATAACCTGCGATACGGCGGTCCTGACCGCAGATCCTCCTTCGGTTCCGGTAGCCACAATGGAGCTCCACATCTAAGACCACAATCTCGCTTCACCTCTATGCATACAGCCACACCCAAAGTTATAGATGCTGGCCACGATACGCCAGTGTTGGGGGTCCAGAAACCCAAGCCCAATCCTTTTGGAAACGCCAAGCCCGTGGATGTTTTGGCCAAAGAGCACGAGATGGATAAAAAGATTGTTTCCATCGACCCAAACACCATTACGGTGCTCAGCTCGGGATCAGAGGAAACTCTCAAGGGAAATACCAAAAATACCAGGGAGACGAATGGAGGAGCACGAGCGCCTCCAAAGGGATCCGACTCCAAATCAGAGAACAATGCATTTTCCCCGGCTCCCATTCCTTCCTCAGTCTACGGACAGAAGCAGAGCTTGGCAGATATCCTCAGCCTGAAATCCGAATCTGAAGTTTCAAGATCCCCCATCAACAAAGGTGGAAAGTCTGCTAGCGGTACACCGAAGCCGCAGGGAAAGCCCGTGATTCTCAAGAAGAAGCACTCTACGGTTTCATCTCCAGCGCACCAGAGAGAGCTTGAAAGACTCAGCAGCCCAGATGCTTTAGACCTCGAATCAAAAAGTGCACCTGAAGTGTCTACCCAGGCCGAACCTGTGCTGGACGAGGGCTCGAAGCTGGAACCCATCCGAATTGCGAAGCCAGATGCTGAGCCATTGAAGGATAAGCCCGCTAAGCAGGAACCTCCTAAATCAACACCCTCGTCAAGGAAACCTCGGGAAAACACGAGAAGAAAGCTGGTCCTGAGAGGCAAGAGGGGATCCGTCGATGAAAACGCAGATGGAACTACTGTCAAATCTTCATCGGAGCAGCACCAGCCTATTCACAGAAGCCAACACAACCTCACCGAGCGTAACAAATCATTTTCTTCGCAGCAACACCCCGACTTCAAGAAACTGCTTATCGAGATGACTCTGGGTGTTGAAGAGAAAGTGCGCTTGGATGAGAAGGCTGACGATAAGAATAAATTTCCCCGTCGTGGCGGTAGAAGAGGCGGAAGAAGAGGTAGCTCAGAATCTGGCGGGCGTGGTGGTAGGAGACCAGAGGGAAGAAGAAGTTCCAAGTCTGGAACCGAGGGCGAAAGTGCCCCTAGAGTTAAAGACAAACCTCCTGTTTCAGCGGAATCTGCCAATGGAAATCAGGAAGCTCAGGAGTCTAACGGTACCAAAGAAGCAGAGGATGACTCGAATGAGAAGAGTGGTCGTCTGAACTCGAGACGGGGAAGAGGCAGGGGTTTAGGTGGCCGTGGGGGCCGTGGTTCTAGGGGAAGGGGAAGAGGCCGAGGCGGGTCGGAAAGGAGGAACGGGGGTGGGTTGAAAGAAAATAACGAAGCAGCCAGACCGCCTCCTGCCGAAGGCCATCCAGTGGCCAGTGCATGATACAACCAAAATCATTTTAATGTGAAATACGAATAAATAACCCAAGAATATTACCATGTAAAGAAACACCAAAACAAAGAGCCTTATTATAATATGTTTCGTTGTGTTTGTCTTGAATTTTACTTTTGCGACTAGCGCTTCAGTTAAGTATTCAAAATACCACTGTCTCTCAAGGAATTCTCCAAAATAGTCTCTTTAACTGCAGCAAATACTAGTTGGATGTTCGAGGTATCTGTGGCCTGTGTGACATGGGGGTAGATGTTCAAGCCTGAGCGATTAACCTGGGTGAACCTCCACAAAATGTACTTGACGGCTTTGTTGATATTATCGCCGCCATTGTAGTCTGGGAAGTAGTTTTCCAAAGGCGAAAAGGGCAACTTCTTGGCGAAAACATCGATCTTGTTGAGGAATAGCACGATGGACGTTCTGGAGAACCAGCGGGAATTGACGACCGAGTCAAACAAGGCGAGCGACTCCTCCAACCTATTCTGCGAGTCCTCTTCTAGAAGCGCCTGGTCGTATTCGGAAAGAGCCACACAGAAGATTATTAGCGTGACGTTGTCGAAGCAATGGATCCATTTCTTGCGCTCCGAGCGCTGGCCCCCTACATCGAACATATGCATATTGACACCACTCATTTGGAAGCGGAAATCGAAGATACCCGACGTTTTCTTTCGCGTCCGCAAGATGTCTTCTTGGTTGGGTACGTAGTCTGGGGCAGCGATGCGGCCCACATTGTTGAGCATGTAGTCAGTTGAGTCAATGAGGTAAAATTTGCCCTGTTCACGCTCCATAAAGTCGTGAACCTCCTTGAAGCTGTAAAGGGTCTTGATTTTGGCAGCCACGGCGGCGCTGAAGGGCTCTTCGGAAGAAACCGACACCTCGTAGTCCAACACCTCGTTGAGGTCGTCGTAACTCAAAATGTGCTTGCGCTGGCCCACTGGTCCTGCAATGTTGGCGGCCAAGTCGTCTTCGGAAGTGCCCTTTTCGGCAATCAAGTCGGGCTGGAGGTCAATGATGGCATTCACCACGTTCTTCACACAGTCAAGCACGTTCTTGAACACAAACGGCTTGTACTCGTAGAGCTCCTCGTCGGAGAACCCGTTCTTGTGCAAAATCTTCATCTGTTTCACAATGGTCGATTTGCCGCTCTCCCCAGACCCCAACAACAACACCTTCACTTCCTTGTCCCCGGAAACAGGCAGAATGACGCCGTTGTTCGTTTGTGCCGACAGCTGGCGGGACTGAACGGTCGAATTGGGAGCCGTGCCCGGTCTTAGGCTCTGACCACCGTTGGCAGAGAGATGTTGTTGCGATTGCTGGGGGTTTTCGGTGTGGGTCTTTTCAGAAGCTCCGTTTGCGGGAGACTCCAGAGTCAGGTTTTTGGCGGCGTGGCCCACGGCGGCCTGCTGTTTGTTCCGTTTATCCGAAACTTGGGGCTCGGGCGGCGCCGGCGGGTCCTTGGACGAACACAATCCCATGGTGAATTGGCAATTGAGTTCAGGTTGATGGTAAGTAATGCGGCAGTGATGGTGAGAAAAAAGGTCGCGGCTCGAGGGGAACAGAGGCTTGCGGTAGCACAAGTTTGAGAGGGTAGTTCTTGGAAAGCAGATTAAAGGAATTTAAATGAATTCTTTCCTCTTCATTCTATTCATTTTGAAATTACACCAGCTGGCAGCTGGGCAACGGGATGTGCTGGTGCGACGGAATGGTTGCAAATTCCTGGCGGCATGTCCGGATCCAGCCAGTCCTCAATCAAGCTGCCTGTCAGAATTAAGCGCTTGGCCGATAGATTGAAAAAGCCTAAACAGAATTGCATCCTGAATATAGCAGTTTCTTTGTTCTCTATCTTCTTTTGAATTTGGTTTTGGGCCCTCCAGTTTGCCCCTCGGTAGTACCACGCTGAAAGTGAAATAAGCAATGTCGCCGTCACGCTATGTGTCAGGTAGATTATACTCACCATTTCGTGACATTCCCGACCTTTTTGGGGAGGCACCCCCACATTGGCAGAATCATGCAGAATTGGCTCTTGGTGTGACTGTCTCAGGCGCAGGGACCAAGCACATCCAGAAACAGCACTCAATTCGTGCATATACGGTCCGGGACTTTCATGGTACTTCGGAGCCTTGTATAGGGCCAATGTCGATTATATACATCGTAGTACCAGTCGCCATTGCCTTGCGGGTGCCAAATCTGGATTTCGACTCCAGATCGCTTGTGCCACTGCGTCATCTCAATATTACTGCCTTAGACCTGCAAATGAGCTCTCTCTGCTCTCCTTCTAAGCTTCCTTGACTTCATTCTCAGCGTCTCCAGCTTCCTCCGGCTCCTGTGTCTCGGCCTTGTTCTCCTTGTCTTCACCTAAGCTTTCATCGTCACTTCTCTGACCCTCTGCCGCCGAGTGGAGAGGCTCATCCAACTCCATCGCCACATTCGGCGTCTTCTCCTCTTGATCAGGCTTCATATCGGCGAAAATCGCCTGCTCGGTGGACAATGGCGTCTGGAAGCCAGAGTGCTCATGAGAAAGATTGGGAGCTGCCGGCTGCGTAGGTGGTAGCGAGATATCTCTCCCCTTTGAATTCTTCATGTCGGCTATCCGCTTCCGTTCTTCTCTTCTTCTCTTCTTGGTCTCGAACTCGTGCCATTCACCTTCGAGTGTCTTCATGAAATCCAAGGACTCAGGCTGGGGGTCTTCAGTGAAGTAAGGGTGCTGGAGAGATTCTTCGGCGGTAATTCTGTCGTTAGGAACCAATGTTAACATTTTCAGCGCAAGGTCGAAACTCTGCGCAGACATCAACGGCTTAAACTCCGTCTCGAAGCTGGCCTTTTTGTTGATGCGAGGCTTCAACATCTCAAACCATGGCAAGTTTTCGATTTCGGGCCACGATTCGATGCTTGGCGTGCCCATGATCCCGAAGATTTTGTAAAGTTGAGAAATCTCCTCCGTTCCTTGGAAAGCAGCCATCTTAGTGTACAATTCGAGAAGTAAACATCCCACTCCCCAAATGTCAACCTCACGTCCATAGTCAACAGACCCAAGAAGTAGCTCAGGTGGTCTGTACCAGATCGTAATGACACGGTTCGTGTAATCTGGACTCTCGCCTTCCTTCAACACTTTCATGGTTCTTGCAAGACCGAAGTCTGCAACCTTGACGACTCCCTGGCGATCCACCAAGATGTTCGATCCCTTGATATCCCTGTGGATAACCCTTCTTTTGTGAAGATAATTCATACCTTCCATGAGTTGTTTGAAAATAGTTTTCCTGTGGCCCTCGGTGAGCTTGAGGTCGGGATGCGTGAGCAAACCTGTAAGATCATGGTCCAAGTAATCAAAGATCATGAAAATTTGGTTATGTTCCACCATCATCTCCAACAAGCCCACAATATTGGGATGGTCGAAGCTCTGCAATAACTTGATCTCCCTCATCGCTGTGATGGGAAAACCTTCTCTCTCGCTTTCCAAACGTAATCTCTTCAACGCAACGAATTCCTCTGTAAGCGAGTTCTTTGCCTTGTACACTTTTCCGTACGTACCCTCACCAACCTGCTGAACCCTCTTATATAGCTCGTTCGACCTGTTGGCGTATAAAGAATATAGCTGAGATGGTTGAAGGCGCTGTTGAGGTTTCTTGTTTGGAGGGGCACTAACGTTCTGGTTGCGCTTCTTGGGTGGTTGTTTTGGCTTATCTTTTGCAGAATTACCAGGACCAGGACCAGAACCAGGGCCAGAACCAGAACCAGGCCCAGAGTTGGGACCGGCACCGCGGCCAACTGGACGGCTGTTAGGGCCAGAACGAGGACCAGAGCGAGGACCAGCTCCAGGACGTGGGCCAGGAACAGAACGGGGGCCCGAGCCCTGCGGTCCGCTAGCTTTTGGTGCATGTGGATGTCTTTCATCTCGCTTGCTTTCTTCGGAACGATCGTTGTCGTAATCACGGGCATTAAAATCCCTTCTTTTGTTAGGGCGGTCACCTCCAGGGCCTTTCCGGCCATCTCTATCAGGAGGACCTCTCTTCTGCCCACGGTTATCTCTGAAACCCGCTGGTCCAGCTGGTCTGTCATCGCGGTCGTTTCTATCGTATCTGTCGTTCCTCTCATTTCTGTCCCTACTGTAGTATCTGTCGTTTCCATCATCAGGACCTCTTCGCCTATCGATCATGTTAGGTCTGTAGTTATCTCTCTCTTTAAATCGCTTGGGGTTAGGCCCTTTGCCATCTTTGTCTCTCCAGTCGGACTTGGAGTTTGAGGGCGGCCCATTTTGGCCTCTTGGACCTTTGGGACCAGATGGTGGTCTGTATCTATCCGACATGGCAGAATCTGAACAAAAGGGTGAGTGCTCTTAGGAATTGAAGGGGGAAGCGAAACTGAGTATGTGAAACCAGGAATAATCGCGATTCCCGACGTTTGGTGTGTCTTGCTAGTAGTGAAGATGGATTTTCAATGTGTTGAAGGCTGGTAGCGCGACATGCAGGTCTGGGACTAGGGCTACCCAAGAACAATCAGACTATCAGACCAAGAAGATGACTTGGCTGATTTATCTTGCTTTCAAAAAAACTGACTTGGTTTAGTGTTCAGCATATAGTCCAATTGCGAAGTGTCATACGAGTGGTAAATCCTTGTTCGTGATCATCTGAGTGAGCCACCAAGAGCCTAAGATTTGGAAGTGACGGGAAATTACCTTTCTTTGATCCTTCGTCCTCGACATTAAGTATTGGTAGAAAATTCTCCATAGCATGTGGTCAGTTCCCTTTCTCTATTGCCCGCCAAGGTGCATGGGTCACTCGATCATCTCTCTAGCATTGGTGAAAAGAAATCCCCAAAGAAGCTGCTAAAATTTTTTGACAAATTCGGCAGCACTCAATTCTTTTGACATATCTTAGTTCGTCAACACCTTCAGTCCTCGTCGCTTTCGGAGGGCATGAATCTGAGTATCACTATGAACGATCTTTCAACCGCAATAGTCATCACCTCAAGTTCCGAAGGTAGGCCCCTTTTGCCGATTTTTGTCCATGCTATCAGAAGCTCCCAAAACCGTGTCTACATGGAGGTAATGTGGAAAATTCTACGAAAATAATGGTCTGGAGCCACCTGAAAGCGTCTGACGTGTCAAAAAGCAATTCGGGGAGGCATGCAACGGCTTTAACCGGTTTCCAATGGACTTGAGCTTCAAATGAAATTGTTGGTTTACAAACAACACATTCGGCCGGGTCGTTGGAAATTTGTTGGGATCTTTCGGAATGGGTCAAATTGGGTGATCAAATTTTCTATCACAAGGAGTCATCTTAGACTTTTCAGAAGCTTCAACTGGGTATCGTGGATATCATGTTTTGGTAGGAAGAAGTGATGAAGTTGAATTTGTTTCCAATGTGAGGAGCAACGACGTTTTGGATAAACCATGCAGTACATGTCTCGTAGTAACCAGCGCTTTTAACCATTGTGGCAAGACCATCTTGGTAGAGGTTCACTTATCTTTTTACTAAACTGAAGAATGCAGAAGCATTCCCGCCACTTCGGTGTCGTCTAAAAATCTAGTTCTATGTGGGGTTCGAATGTGGCTAGATTGAAGCATCCGGCTAATTGACCAAGCCATCTACTTTCCAGAGCATAATGATGAACTCAATGGTCTTGGAATTTGCCAATTTTCAGGCATATTTGGGCTATTGGATTTTTTAGAATTAATGACATTGTGCAATTCCTAGGAATGCATGGATGGACCTTGCCTTTATCTGCGTTTTGCCACAGCTGCGAAAAAGTGACTTCTACCCAAAAATCAGTTTTCAACAAATTTCGATAAATTGTTCACGGATGGTCTAGATCGCTCTTACCTAAAGCGAACTTCTCTTCAAAAATAAATCAGTATCACTTCTTACCAGAGAATGTCGGTGGGTCAGAGGGATCTACAGGCAATTACCTGCAGTACAAAAACATTGCCCCCGAACCCTAGATTCATTAGGGAACCAATTCTCAGCCGTTCTATCCAAGTTGTAATATAATGGTATGTGGGAACGACTCCATAACCAATTTCATACTAACCCCAGGGCCTTTTTTTGAAAACAATCCATGTGGGCGCAGACCTCCTCGCCGTTTCAGCCATTTTGGCTGGTATCAGAAGAAACACCGGTTTAACGTATGTATATTGTTTCTTTTCCAAAATGTGACTAACATCAGTCCTGATATTGATCAGATCTCGAGCGAGTCAGCTCGTTTCTATACCAAGAAGTATTTGAGCTTGGGAGAGCTGCTTTTGGACACCTCCTCTGCCTTCATGAGCCAGTCCGAGTACTTTAAGCGTTCATGATCCTATGCCACATCATATATTAATCAAGTGCAATTTATTCAACCAACTATGTATTACCACTTTCATCCTACTCCACGGTGACCGACTTGGCCAAGTTTCTTGGGAAGTCGACGTCAATGCCTCTGTTCACGGCCAACCAGTAACTCATCAACTGCAATGGAATGACATTCAACAAACCCTGCAAACAGTCAACAGTCAATGGGACATGCAAAGTGGCGTAGGCCTTGTCCTTCAACAAGTCGTCGCCCTCGTTACAGATAACAATAGGTCTGCCGGATCTGGCGGTCACCTGCTCAATGGCAGACATCACTTTCGGGAAAAGAGAATCTCTGGTGGCCAACGCAATGATAGGCAAGTCACCATCAACCAATGCCAAAACACCGTGCTTCAATTCACCGGCGAGAACACCTTCGGAATGCATGTAGGAGATTTCCTTGATCTTCAAGGCACCTTCCAAGGCAGTGGCGTGCTGGAAGCCTCTACCCAACAATAACAAGGACTTTTGCTCGTTCAAGAAGTTGTTGCACAAGCCCTTGATCTTGTCTTCTAGGTTCAACACAGTCTTGATCTGTTCTGGGATCTCCTTCAAGCCTTGGATGATCTCAATGTGGCGCTCTCTCTTGGAAACAAAATCGTTGGAAAGCGAAAGGGCTATCATCACCAAGGCAATGTATTGCGAAGTGTAAGCCTTAGTGGAAGCAACACCGATCTCTGGACCAGCGTTAATGTGGACACCACAATGGGTTTGTCTGGACATAGAAGAACCAACAGAGTTGACCACACCAACAGTCAAAGCACCCCTCTCCAAACAGTACAGCAAGGCCAACATGGAGTCAGCAGTCTCACCAGACTGCGAGACAAACAAGCAAGTGTCGTCTCTGAAAACAGGAGACTTTCTGTCCAAGAAGTCGGAAGCCAACTCAACGGAAACAGGGATATCAGTCAATTCCTCGAAGATGGATCTGGTAGCCAAACAAGAGTGGTAGGAGGTACCACAGGCAATCATAATAATTCTTCTGCATCTTCTGATTGTAGGCAACCACGATTTGAGGCCACCCAAGTTGACAGAGTTGTTAGAGAAGTCAAGTCTACCTCTCATGGTGTTGAAGGCGGAGTCAGGCTGCTCGAAAATCTCCTTCTGCATGAAGTGCTTGTATGGGCCCTTCATGATTTCGTTTAACTCCATCTCCAAGGTCTGGATAGGACGGAAGGTGGACTCACCAGCGGTGGACTTCTTGGCACGGTGGATGTGCAACTCGCCATCGTAGATGTGGGCAATGTCGTCGTCTTCCAAGAACAACACCTTCTTGGTGTGTTCAATGACCGAGGCAGGGTCAGAGGACAAGAAGAATTCCACAGGGGAAGGCACGCCGTCCTCGTTGAAGAATGCTCTCGACTGGGAGGTTCTCAAGTTCAGGTCACCGTTCACATTAGGACCGGCAAACTTCTCCTGGTTCTCTGGGAACTCAATGTCGACAAAGTCAACCTTCAACTTTCTCTCGGTCTTGACGCCCACCAACAAAGGCGAGCCGTTTCTCGTACCACAGACTTCACCGGGAAAGTGCACAGACTTGACTAGCAAACCGTACGAGCCTTCCAACTCATACAAAACCTGCTTGGTCAATTCATTGAAGTCGATGTACTGACCAGCCTCGGCGTTCGAGTCGTAGATGTGCTTGAACAACTTGGCAATGCACTCCGTGTCTGTGTCAGACTCGAACTTGTAGCCCTTGCTAGCAAGCAAAGTTTTCAACTCACGGTAGTTGGTGATGATACCGTTGTGAACAACGACGAACTCACCAGTGGGGTCGGAACGGTGGGGGTGACAGTTCAATTTCGTGGGCTGGCCGTGTGTGGCCCATCTGGTATGGGCAATGCCAACGTGGTTGTCGAAGACGGTGTCCTTGACAACTTTGGTCTCCTCAATTTCTTCTCTCAAGAGCTTAACCTTACCAGCGACTTTGACAATGATGTTGCTGGACTTATCGTCGGCATCCACAGCCAAGCCGGTGGAGTCATAGCCTCTGTATTCCAATCTGGAGAGACCTTCCAAGAGGTTCTCCATGATTTCACCTCTGGTCTTGTCTACCAAGAAGTTCACGTAGCCAAAGATTCCACTGTGGGTTAGTATAGGCCAGGCAAGGTTGGCAGGAAATTACATACCACATGATTTATTTGGGATTTTAGGAGACGGGAAACGATGAATATATGTGGTCACGGCACTGGTTTTGCACGCTTCTAATAGGAAGAGTTGAGGAAAAGAGTAGGCGTGGTGTATTTTTGTTTGGCAGTCCAAAAAAAGATAGCGTGGCACCTCTCTTATCCGGACACTGCATTCTCAGGCGGACAGGTGTCTTCCGCCCCAGCTATCCGTTGAAAAAGATAGTTACATGAATGTGATCAGAAAAGTCCGGAGAATCAGACAGGCTAAATAATTTCCAATTACTTTCAAAAACACCCGAAATCACTCGGGCTGCTGAGGCAGCAACGACATTGTCGCAGGCCCACACCCCTCGAATCAGGACCTCTTCGTCCAGACCCGCGTAATAGTTATTACGTCTCCCAAAACGGAATAAGTAAAATACCGTGGAAACGCACATGCAGGCACAACTTCTCTGACAGCCATTTAGGCAGGCCGCCTCAGACACAAAGTAGGGATTACGAGGCCAGACATGGTCACACAAAAACTGAGATTCTCTGCAAAATTCCATTTTTTTTTTTTTTTTTTTCAAACTCTTTTTCTTTTTTGTTAGTTTGAACCATGTGGGATCAAATGTCCATGAGGGTGCAGACACTTTGATATTCACGAAAATCAATCCTCATGATCCAACAGTAAACAAGGCCCAGGGGCGGAGGCTGTGCGAAACAAATACGTGAAGGTGTAGCGCAGAATTCAAATCTAGGCTCGAAACAAAGATTTACTGGTGGCTGAGGTGCTCAATGCGGACCGAGACGGTGGATTTCGCAGCCAATGCAGAAATTGTGATATATGCCCTCCTCCACATACACGGGGCAGCATAAATGGGGCATTATCAAAATAGTCGAGTCTTTTGGTGGATTTCAAAGAGCATTCTAATGTGAATCCAATACATACGAGCACACGTGACCGAGTTCCCCCGCGGATCAGACCATTCACCATTGAGCATCTCAGTGCCAGAGCATCTCAGTACCAGATATGTTGAGAATTATCAGACCGCCACTTCGGCAGGGGTTTCTCGGTTTCGTCAGACTCAATTCTTCAAAAGCAGCCACGGTGCTAAAAAAGCCACCCGTGTCCGTCCCCGTACCGCACAAGAAGCTGAACAAGAAGAAGAACCAGAAAACTGGACTTCTGTCGCTACGATGGCTGAACAAGCCCGAGCACTCCAGCCAGTCTAAGATTTTGTCTTTTTTGGCGCAAGTGAAGGGGGAATTCTTGGAGGAGAAGTCGCTCCCTGAGTACCTAAAACCCGTGACTTCGTTGACCATCGGTGAGTCCATTGACCTAGACAAGGTACGGAGCATATTCAAGAAAAGGGGCATCCCACATTCGGTGATTATTCGTGACGAGGTTTTGCTCTGCGATGTCGATAAAAAGCAAATCATGGTGTTGGCAAACGGCTCTTTGGTTGGTTGGGATGTCACTGAGGAGCTGATAGAGAAGTATGTGCCTGAGATCTGGGACGCTGTTTCTGGGATATACGAGAGTGAAAGCGAGGAAATGGACTACATCTCGCTAGATACGCAGCCGACCGAAGAGGAAAGACCGTCTTTCGTTTTGGAAGATGTGTTTGTATCTCAAGGAAGCGATCCTGAAGAGAGACTACTCGAAATGGCTGCTTTTGCTGTGGGTCTTTCACGGTCGACCCGACTCTCCATACTCGAAGAATCGCTAGAAAAGCACATACAGTTGACCAGAGAGAACAGCGAGGTGCTTTCAGAGGGTCTTGAGCTCAAAACGAAGGAAGCAGATATTCTCAAGCTCACAGGCCGTCTTTTCCTTATCCGGGGCAAACTCAATCTCTACTCAGAGCTCATCGAGACGCCAGACTTGTACTGGTCTGAGCCTAACTTGGAGAAGATCTATGAGTCCATCAGTCGAAGGCTCGATATCCAGCCCCGTATTCTGATAATGAACCGGAAGCTCGACTATGTCACAGAGGAGCAAAGAGCTCTCCTCAGTGTGTTGAGCGAAAAGAAGGGCACACGGCTTGAGTGGATCATCATCATTCTTATTCTTGTGGAGGTGTGCTTCGAGACATTCCACTTCATGGAGAAGTACTGGTGGCAGATCTAGGGGCCGGAATGGGCTGCAATGACGCTAATGTAAATAAGAGATCTGGCGGGGTCAAAAGAAATAATGCTGTAAATAGTGACTTCTGCTTAGATAGCCGGGGCTGCCTTATCATTTTGCGTGGAAAAGCGAGATGTGTGGGATCAGGATCCCGTGTAGCAACTGAGTGGAGGGGACATGGAGCAGGGATGATAAGAGTTTATTGCTGTTGGATGATGGATCATTGGTTTAGGAAAAGCAGCCTTTGATTTTGGATCCCGAGTTTCATTTCGAACGACCAATGTCAGAAAGCATATCGGCGTGGGCGAAGTAGATTTTTAAAAGTTACTAAGACAAGGGGATTCACCTCGTTAAAAATGCTTCAACCTACTCAGGCACATTCTGATATTCGGCTGTTACAGTTCTCTTTCTCTGGACTCCATGGACACATGTGCATACGAAGGAACACATGTGTGAAATCGGAGATTACGAAGTCCTGCTCTGGCCCAGCGGCTTCCCTAAAACAAAGCTTTCACCAAAAGCGTTTCAAACTACAAAAAAAAAATAAAAGCCATAAAGTGTCCAAAACGAAGCCAGAAAAATTTATTGCATCACCAACCCTTTTATATTCACATATATCAAGCTCTTCAGTTTGCTCCTACCCAAAACCTGTTTTACCGGTTCCGCCACGGCAGACCGATAAAGATTGACAGCGTCCAATAAAGAGGGGCGAACCGTTATCGCAAAGATGATAGGGTTGCATGCAGGACCCGACTCTGGCGAGGCGAAACTGCCGGGCTAACTCGGAGCAGCATTTCTAGCGAGGTGTCAAAAAACGCCAGCAGAAAAAGAAACTCAGATCTCAATGAACTATTGCAACACAAAATGTCCTCCTTTCCGCTTATCTAAAACGCAAAGTGCTTTAATTTGAAACTACATGCTTTTAATACCCATTTTCCAATTTGTAGACACCTGGAGCGGAGGTTTCCCGATTTTGCAGGGCGTTAGTTGCTGGAAAAACCCACCTTATCTCGCCGGTGAGCAATGAGCGCATCCTGCACACAAGCCGCTGATAAAGACAATCCATCGAATAACCTGCGGCCTCATTCTGCACGCTGCTTAAGACAGCCCACGAAGAGCTTTGGTGCCTTAGTTAAGTCTGCGCTCGTGACGACTTTGCCTGCTGTTCCTGCAGAGAGACAGGCGACCGTGAAGCATGCTATTGGTCTTTGCAGACCCTCTGACACTTGAAACGCCTTCTCATTTATAGCCTCGGGCGTCTCGTATGCAAAGCAGTTTTCAGATTTTTCAACACTTTTAAGTCTTTAATTTTTTTACCAGCTTTTTTTGATTTTTTCTCCATCATGATCAAAAGAGCCCTCTTCACGGAGAACGAGGAATACAACCAGTCGGAGGTTCTTCTATTTTGCATCGCCTCCTCCCTCATCTGGATCATGGTGCCAGGTTTGGCATTTCTATATTCCGGTTTGTCCAGAAGAAAATCAGCGCTTTCCGCCGTCTGGGTCGTCATCATGTCCTCATTTGTGGGCTGCTTTGCATGGTATTTTTGGGGCTATTCTTTGGCTTTTTCCAAGTCCAGGAATAACTTCATTGGAGACTTAAGGGCTTTTGGCCTCAAACAGATTGTCGGCAAGCAAGACGCCGACTCCACGTACCCCGAAATCGCCTGGGTGCTTTTCCAATTACAGTTTTTGCTAGTCACTTTGGCCATTTTGGCTGGTGCCTGTATTGCCGAAAGAGGCCGCTTTTTGCCCACCATTGTATTCTTTTTCTTGTGGTCCACCATCGTCTACAGTCCGGTGGTATACTGGATTTGGGGCGGGGGCTGGGCCCTGACATGGAACGGAGGCGTTTTGGATTACGCTGGTGGCGGCCCTGTGGAAATTCTTTCTGGTGTTTCTGCTTTTGTGTATTCTGCCTTTTTGGGCAGAAGAAACCAGGACCTCATGATCAACTACAGACCACACAACATCTCCACCATTTTCTTGGGTACGTCTTTGTTGTACGTTGGATGGTTGTTTTTCAACGGTTTCTCAGCCGGAAATGTATCTGTCAAGGTGCCCTACGCTATGCTCAATACCCACTTGTGTGGAGCCTTTGGCGCTATCACCTGGTGTCTTTTGGACTTCCGTCTTGAGAAAAAATGGTCCATGGTGGCAGCTTGTTCCGGATGCATTTCTGGCCTTGTTGCTGCTACTCCCTCTTCAGGCTGTATCCCCTTGTGGGCCTCTGTCGTTTTGGGCATTACCGCCGGTGTTGTGTGTAACTTTTCCACCCAGCTCAAGTACCTTTGCCGTGTGGACGACTCTCTAGATGTCATGGCAGAGCACGGAATCGCCGGCATGGTGGGTCTTATATTCAACGGCATCTTTGGATCGAAAACGGTCATTGGCTACGACAACGTAACTGACCACTTGGGCGGCTGGATCGACCACAACTGGAAGCAGTTGTACATTCAAATAGTCTACATTTTGGCCACCACCGCCTATTCTGGCGGTGTCACTGCCGTTTTGTGTCTTGTCATCGACAACATTCCAGGGCTTCACTTGAGAGCCGACTACGCTGCCGAGGAGCAGGGTATCGATGAAGACCAGATTGGTGAATTTGCATACGACTACGTCGAGGTCAGAAGAGACTTTTTGGACTGGGGATCTCCATCGACGCCGAAAGAACATATTTCGCAGCCAATCCAAGAAGTGGTTGGCGTGGAACCGGAGGAGATTTACCAGAACATGGATCAGGATACGCTGAGCGGGGTGATCTCGAGTAACGAAGATTCTCACATCAACGAGAAGGAAGACCTCCCGAGAGCGAAGGAGGATTAGGTTTAATAAAAGGTCATTATGAGTAAGTCAGGGGTAGCCTCCGGTATCGGGGAGATGGTGCGATTTTCAGATGCAGTCACGTGACACACTGGAGAAATTTCCATTTTTGTAGCGTTTCCAGGGCACTGGCGGGTCGAGCAAAGTATGGAACGGCTGAGAGACGGTCACTCTCTTCGCCAGGGCCCTGGTTGGCCCACCGTTGGGTGAGTTTCTTTTTAAGTCACGTGACACGCATCTGCTCCGCTGCCCCGGTGACGGGCCTCCGCGGCTTTCTGCAGGACGTGGAGTTGAAAATTGCGAAGAAAATTTGACTCATTATCACAGTATAAGAGCGTCAGACTCCCCAGAAAAGGCAACCCCAGACACAACTCTTCAGGAGAAAAAAAACCCTATTTTTCCAAAAAAGCTGTATTTCAACATGCTCGCGCCCGCTCGCCTCACAGGCCGCCTCAGCCGTGCCGCCATGGCCAGATCGGCCCCAGCTTTCAATGTGTATAAGAGAAACTTGACAAATACGAAACATTCCCAGGCCACCATGACACAGAGATCGGAGAACAGGAGGCCCACGCCGGCGCCTTCGTTCGACCAGGAGCCCCAGGATCCCAAAAAACCCCAGAAGTTGACGAAAAAAACAACCATGGATGACTCATTCATCGGCTTGACTGGAGGTGAAATCTTCCACGAGATGATGTTGAGACATGACGTCGACACCGTTTTCGGCTACGCCGGTGGAGCCATCTTGCCTGTTTTCGACGCCATCTACAACTCCGATAAATTCAAATTCGTCTTGCCCAGACACGAGCAAGGTGCTGGTCACATGGCTGAAGGATATGCTAGAGTCACCGCCAAACCCGGTGTGGTTTTGGTTACCTCGGGTCCTGGTGCCACCAACGTCATCACGGCCATGCAAGACGCCCTCATGGACGGTGTGCCTTTGGTTGTTTTCACTGGCCAGGTGCCCACTACGTCCATTGGAACGGATTCTTTCCAGGAAGCAGATGTGATTGGTATTTCCAGACCGTGCACGAAATGGAACGTGATGGTCAAGAACGTGGCTGAATTGCCCAAGCGTATCAACGAGGCATTTGAGATTGCCACGTCTGGCCGCCCCGGCCCGGTTTTGGTGGATCTTCCCAAGGACGTCACTGCCTCGATTCTCAGAGAGGCCATTCCAATCAACACCACTTTACCGCTGAACGCCCTCTCGCAAATCACCAAGCGTTTCACCACGAAATTCACCACCGAGGCCATTGAGCGTGCTGCTGACTTGTTGAACAAGGCCAAGAAGCCCATTCTCTATGTTGGTGCCGGTATCTTGAACCACGAGAAAGGCCCCCAGTTGTTGAAGGAACTTGCCGACAAGGCCACTATTCCCGTGACCACAACCATCCAGGGCTTGGGTGCTTTTGACCAGAGAGACGAGAAATCGCTTGATTTCTTGGGAATGCACGGTTCTGCTGCCGCCAACACTGCTATTCAAAACGCCGACTTGATCATCGCCCTTGGTGCCCGTTTCGACGACAGAGTGACCGGTGTGGTTTCGAAATTCGCCCCCGCCGCCAGACTAGCTGCCCAGGAAGGCAGAGGCGGTATCATTCACTTTGAGATCAGTCCCAAGAACATCAACAAGGTTGTGGAGGCTACCGAGGCTATCGAGGGCGACGTGACACGTAATCTTATGTCGTTCTTGCCCTTGGTCAACGAGGTGCCCGAGAGAAAAGAATGGATGGGCCAGGTGCTCAAATGGAAGGAGCAGTACCCATACTCATACATGAAAGAGACCCCCGGCTCCCTCATCAAACCACAAACCTTGCTTCGTGAAATCAGCGACCAGACTCAAAATTACGACAAGGAGGTCATTGTCACCACCGGCGTGGGCCAGCACCAGATGTGGGCTGCTCAGCACTTCCTCTGGACGAAACCCCGTACCTTCATCACCTCTGGTGGTTTGGGAACGATGGGATTCGGTCTTCCCTCGGCCATTGGTGCCCAGATCGGTAAACCCGACGCCATTGTCATTGACATTGACGGCGATGCATCTTTCAACATGACTCTCATGGAGCTTTCCTCTGCTGTTCAGGCTGGCGCCCCAGTGAAGATTTGTGTGTTGAACAACGAAGAACAGGGCATGGTGACGCAGTGGCAGTCGCTTTTCTACGAGCACAGATACTCCCACACGCATCAGCTGAATCCAGACTTCATGAAGTTGGCTGAGTCCATGGGTGTTACTGGTATTCGTCTTGAGAAGCAGGAGGACATGGCATCTAAGGTGAAGGAATTTTTGGACTGCCAAGGTCCAGTGTTGTTGGAGGTGATTGTCGAGAAGAAGGTGCCTGTTTTGCCCATGGTGCCTGGCGGTAAGGCTTTGCACGAGTTCATTGTGTACGACGAAGAGGTCGAAAGACAAGAGAAGGAGTTGAGAAAAGAGAGAACTGGCGGTGTGCACTAGGTTCGGGAAAAAAAAATCATCAGTATTATAGGTTGACTTTGGGGCATAGCCCAGGAGTAATGGATATTCACAGAAGTAAAAAGAGTTGTAGTTTGCGGAGCAAATTGAGATGGTGGATTGTATTGCAACCAATTGAGATAAAAGAAGTTGAGGGTACTAATCGGCATTTGTCTAAGAAAGTACCATTGACTCCGATCTTCAACGGAGTATATTGCGAGAGACAAGTCTTTAAAGCGTAGTAAACAATTAATTAGATTCTGATGGGGCATTGCATAGAAGAACATAGCTATTTCAAAGAATTTGAAGAATCGAGATGAAGAGATATAGAGGTTTAGAAGAATGAAAGGCAGCAAAGTCACAGAGTTACTTATGCTCGCATGACTCAGCGTACAACATAAACAGTTTAGCTACCGAGCTTCATCTGAAGCTATACAATATTGAGCTTAGGATAAAGATGATTAAATATCTGAAAAGCGTCTCACTAGTTTAACTTGGTCAAAAGTCACTTCACAGATGGACTCAGAGAATCTGGACTCTATATAGTCTTCTCCGATGCAATTAAAACTGACCATTGTAGGATCTTCCTGACAAACTTTATTCCCAGAAAAAATTTGGTGAGAGACAAAATTTTAGAAGCATGAACGTCACGTCACAAGTTTGACAGCCCAAAATGAAAGATATTACAGTTCTCCACAGAATCAATGCCTCGATGCTTTGAAGACGTCACTGTAGATGAAACTACTGACACTTTTTGCTTTAGATCAACTTTTTCAAAACCCCTCTAGAAACCAACAGACCTGCTTTAACCTTTGGCAGCTCGATCTGTGAAATTTCCGGATGCCAGCAAGTATTCACGGTATACCCATCTTAGAGTTTTCGCAGCCAATACCCCGTTCACATGAGAGGAGGAATCCGGCCAAAAATGACCCAAATAAGCTGAAAACCTACAGTAGCAAAATTCACACTTTCCGGACTCCAAAAAACCAATTTTCGCCAAAATCTCCCCCCTGGTGGTACAAATCTATCCCGTCAAAAAACCCCGGCGGTTTCCCCATGCGATTCCGAACAACCGAGGGGTCGCTGCAGGCCAAAATCTGGGGCACCGCGCTACAGTATATATATCTGAATGCCGTTCCACTCTCCCGAGAGCTGGTTGCAAAACACACAAATACGCCAAAAAACACCCCTTTGTTTTACTATAGTGCCATGGTGAAGGCCGAGGACGATTCGAGCCAGAAGCTCATACTGACAAAGGCCGGACTTGTCCGGGTGTCTCAGGCGTGTGACCGGTGTCGAATGAAGAAGATCAAGTGTGACGGTGCTACGCCGTGTAATAAGTGTTCGGCCATTGGCTTCGACTGTACGACTTCCGACAAGCTTTCACGACGGGCTTTTCCCAAAGGGTATACTGTGAATTTGGAGAAACGAGTTAAGGAGCTTGAGGATGAGGTGATCAACTTGAGAGAAAAGCTTAAAGAGGGTTCACCGGAACAGAACAACCAGCCCCAGCCACAGCCACAGCCCCAGCCAGAACAAGAGCATCAGCAGCAGCATGTGGCACAGCCGATAAAGGAGGAACCGAAAGAAAACGCCTACTCAGTGGCTACGATCAAGCAGAACAACAATACCATCCAGATCAATAACCCCATTGACCAGATCTTCAACTTGGGCAAGAAAGGGATCATCATTGGCAACGACAATCTCAACTTCGAATCGCAGTTCAATCACCTCCTCATCAACTTGGGCTTGCCATTCTTGAAAATTACCAATTCTCATAACTACCTCCTCAACGACCCGGACTCATACTTGTACCACCCGTCGTACTCCAATTATAACGATTTTCACAACAAGGATCTAGAGCTCAACTACAACCCGCTCACACTGGCTCACGACAATGGCATCAATTCGCAGCTACCCAAGGACGTATACGACCTATTCATCAAGCTCATAAACAACTTCAAAAAGATCTTCAACTCGAAGAAAGAGTTGGACCACCAGATCATCCAGTACTTTTTGAACTACAACACTTTCATTCCCATCTTCGACTACAAGAAGTTCATGGCCACTTACGATGCATTCCACACCATGTACCCTTTCATGTTCACATATGACGATGCCACCATCAACGGGTTCAATCTCCTGACTCATGACTACCACATTGTCAACGAATACTTGATCCTCGTCATCCAAATCTATGCAATGATCTTCATGAATAACCCATCTTTGAACCTCAACCTATTGCTCAACCACTCGCATCCAAACTATTCTTTCCGCTTCCGCAAGAATTCCAACAACGAGTCGATCATTCGTTCACTCTATAACTTCCTTCCGTACCTCAATGTCTTCAGCGTTTCGGTCGATCAGTTGCAAGTCTACTTGTTATTCTTCTACTACTCGCTTTTGACAAACAACAAGGAGAAATCACTCGTGCTTTCGTGCCTCATCAACTCATTCATTGGCATTCTCGGCATCAACCTCAATTCGAGAAACCTTTTCTTTAATGATTTGAGCTTGAACTTGCAAGAACGTAGAACGAGAGTGAAGATTTTTTGGGGCTTCAAAGTTTTGCTTAAGTGTTTCAATTTGAAGTTCGGTTTCAAACCTTCTATCAACACCACGGTCATCAATCCAGTGACTATCGAGCGGTACTTCAAATTGACACCCGAGAAGCTCAGTACCATGCTTGAGCCTCAGCCAGGAGAGGAGCTTGACCCACTTTTCGAGACGTTGCTCAAGCCCAGTGTGGAATTTTTGAATCTTATGAACATCATCATTCCGTCGTCCTTTTCGCCTAATTACTATCAATATTTGAAGCAGGACAAACAAGTGAACGAAACCACGCCGAACCAGAAAAAGAGTCACCCAAACAATTTGGACTGGATCCTCAACGATGATGACGGTGACGGAAACGATGGTAATTTGAACTACAACTTCACTCAATTTTTGATGATCGATAAGAATTTGTCAAACTGGAGATACGCTCTTGAGGAGAAAAAGCTCGACCTCATGCCTCTTCATCTTCAAATGGGCCTTCCTGTGCTATCTAGCATCGGAGAAGACACGCTTTACCATAGAGTGACCTTTGACGGGGACAACACCAAAAAGCTCGGCTTGCCTGAGGAAGGATATGTCAATTTCTTGAATGCCGGGATCCCAGATATTAAGACGGCTCTGCAGCTCATCAAGATGCAGTTGAATTTCCACTACCTTTTGATTCGGTCGCTGAACTATCTCAATTTTGTCATTGACAGGGAGCTTACTCAAGGCTATTATGTTAAAATTGCCAACATCTCTCGGGAGGTTCTTGCATACTTCATCCTCATCTTTGAGCACATTGGGGAATCGACAGAACAAAGCGACTCCGGTCTTGGCGCAGGCGCCCACGATTCGGCCGTATACAATTCGTTCTTCAGTGATCCCAAGAGAATGGCATCGGGCCTGTTGTCACCCAACTTGGGAATCGATATGGATGAGGATGGTTTTGTGATCAACGATTTCTCAGTGAAGAGAAGGAAGCTGTCATTAGCGCTGGGCATGCATGGGAGAGTCAAACGCAAGGAGATTCAGGCTTCACCCTACAATTCCATGCTCAATGGTCTTTCCCTTACAATCATCAACTTCAAGAAGTCGATTGTGCTCCAGATGCTCTACCTCCTCATATGTACGCTCAAGATAGCGAAGAAAGGGGGAGTGATGAGCGCAGACACAATCAGAGTGTTGAATCGAAGCATTTCACTTTTTATCAAGATCTTCATAAACTACCAGCCCAACTCAGACAAGTACATGAAGACCAAGAAGGTGAAGGAAGACGACCTCTTCAAGCGAATCATCAACGATGAGCTCCGTGACGAGATCTTGAAGGACAAGCGTCTGGCGGAGGACTCAGACGACGAGGATTTTGGGGAACACGACATCGACTGGGATGATGAGGAAATGGACGAGGATCTCAAGTACTTGAAGGTACTCAAGTACATCAAGTACAAAACCAATCATCTTTTCGAAAAGTCACAACAACAGAGACGTCGTATGCACGAAACAGAACGGGTTCATCAGGCGCCCCAGCAAATGCAATCCATGTCACAACCAATGGAGCATCAGCATTCCAATCTCCAGCCGGGATCCACCCCTGTTAACGACCATTCCAAAACTGCTGTACAGCTTCCGCCCATTATGCCGTTGAACATGGGAGTTTATCCGAACACTCAGGGAGTGCATTACGCTGGCCCTCTTTCGCCTACACTTTACGGAAGACAAGGCAGCATTTCGAAAGCGAACGGACTCTCAAATAGTCTCTACCTTGGCGAGAGCATGAAAGACACGCAAGTCAAGAACGAGGATGTGGCCAATGATTTAATGAACTTGCGCCATGGCCGGGGTTTCGGTGCACACGGCCCTACCTAGCGGAAGAGGCCTTTCAAAAATATGTATTATAAGCATTCATTTACTCGGGCCCGTCGATGATGCACTTGATTGGGCCACCAGCACGCACATGGTCGTAGGCTTTGATGGCGTCCTTGAAGGAGAATCTGTCTGTAATCAATGCCTCGAAGTCGACCTTGGCGTTTTCTCTGCCGTTTTTGTAGTTTTCATCCAAGATGTCCACGGACGTCTTGTAATCGCCAAAAGAGTACCGGAAGGAGCCGTACACGGTGGCCTCCTTGGTTGCAAGTTCGGTAATTGGGAATTTGACGTATCCGCCAGCATTGCCCACCTGGACGTATCTGCCAGAAGGTGACAATGCAAGCACACCTTGTTGGATGCAAATTTCGGCACCAGTGCACTCCAAAACGACAGTGGGGGCGTGTCCAGAAGGAGGGTTGGAGCTGACAGGCTTTTCAGACGTTTTGGAGTTGTAGGTGTGACTGGCAGCGCCGATATCCCTCGCCATTTTCAACTTGGAGTCGAAAATATCAACCACAGTGACCGAGGCAGCACCGAACTTGGTAGCCACGGCAGCAGCAAGCAAGCCGACGGGGCCAGCACCAAACACCAAAACATGGTCACCAAAGGTGATTTTGGCGAGTCGAGAGGCGTGCACACCGACACTCAATGGCTCCACCAAAGCACCCAACTCAAGCGAGACATGGTCAGGCAATTTCACCAAGAAGTCCTCGGGCGACTTGAAGAATTTGCACAAGGTTCCAGGTGGGTTCTTCTTAGCAGGGTCCGACTCAGGCGTCGCCGCAAACACCATGTGTGGACACAAGTTGTACTTACCCACTTTATATTCGTTGCTCAATCTGGAGGGCACACCAGGCTCAATGGCGACCTTATCGCCGACCTTCACCGAAGTCACGCCAGAGCCAACCTCAGAGACGACACCTGCGGACTCGTGGCCCAAAACCATGGGTTTGGTCAAGACAAAATCGCCTATTTTGCCATGGGCATAGTAGTGGATATCGGAGCCACAAATGCCGGTTTTTTTAACCTCGACAATGACGTCGTGGGGACTTTCGATAGTGGGAGCGTCGAATTCCTCGAACAGAATGTCGTCGATTTTGTTAAGCACAAGAGATGGGTTTTTCATCGCAGAAGACGGTAGTAGTAAGTAGTAGAAACTGTGCGGCTAGGATTCCTGATAGTGGGGCAATGGTGGGGCGACTTTCGGCGACGACATGTGACCAGCAAGGGAATGGGGGATGAATGGATTTGATGACGGTCGGAGTCGGATAATTTTGTGTTTGTATTGTAAATTGGCAATTATGTTCTGTCTGGTGTATCTTATAGTGATTGCTCCAGAGTCAAGTTGGTGCGGCGAGAAGTGAGAGCAATTCATGGTTGAACCACTTGGGGAGATCGTCTAGGATTGGAAAAAGGCAGAAATGCTGTTATTATGGTTGCTGGGTTGCCGCTTGACCTCAATGGACAAGGTTTATTGACCTGGTGAGCAACAGTGGTTTGATCTCAGTTGCCAGTGAAGTGTAATTGGCGGGGTGGGGATTATTTGAAATCGGGATAGGAGTATTGGAATTGGGATGATCTCGAGTTGCTTATCGTTATTGATTGTGGCTTCCCAGTGTGAGTGGTGGTTCTAGTGATTGGATTTAGGAGAGCATTCTCGAGACATCATTGAAGATGGCAATTTGGAGCAAAAGGCCAATCGTGGGTCTACGGTAGGATGTTTGCTATTTTGTCTTAATCTCTTTGCTGGGCAAGAAGTGCCTTTCGCTACTATCTGCTGGTCTAAAAACGGAGACCTGATTAGAGCGATGAATAAAGGTAGGCTGGAAGTAGACGAGCAGATTTCTTTTCTGTTTCTTCAGTATTTGATAAATCCTTTCCATTCATTTTTCAATATCATTTTGAACGTACACCCCTTCAATCAACATTGTACCAGCCGTGTTCTGCCAATAGGCACTCGGCTCACTATTTGTGACCAAAGATATTTGAGACTCTTGATAACAAGGGAGTTCGCTAATTCATGGAATTCGGGCCTCGAAAGATTGACCCTCAAGGTACCCACTTCTTGTTCGTTAATTCCCAATAGCTGATATCATCAACAACTTCATTCAGTTCAGTCGAGGTAGAAAACTTCCTCCCTGCGGAAGCCTTTGTTGACATACTGGGATAATTATCTCTCTTGCTTCTCGGTTTTCAAACCCGAACCTCTTCGTCTGTGGTGTATTCCATAATCTCGTCGCTCTAGGCAACTGAACGTATTATCCAAGAGTTGATGAGCTACATCATAAACGTCAACTCGATTGTGGCGAACCATCTTTTGGCGAAAAGGATGATTGCAGAAGAAAGCGATACGTTGGAAATTGCAAAAGAAGGGCATGGATCAGCCTAATGCATGATTCTGTGAATGTCGATGATCTTGTTTCATGAAACTTCCATCAAAAACGGGTCTCCTTCTTTTCCTTTTGACTTATATGATTTATCTTGTATGACTAGCACAACTACCGCAAATTCAAAAATTTCCCAATCAACAGCTTGGACAATCAGTTGGGGACAGCCTGGAGGTCACATTTCTGGATAATTGGCAAACAATGGGACCTCCACTTCACTTAATCATTCAAACCCATATTAAAAAGAGCCTTATTCGCCACCTCACTGGAACTCTCTCTCCAGCCAATTCTCAAATCAGATGAACATCTGAACCTCTGTCCCCAAACCCATTCAATTCTGCCCCACGAATCCATAACCGCCACAAATGCAAACCCCCACCACTACAGCCAAACACCCCTGACTCAAAAATCCAAATGTTAATCCTATACCTTTACCAATGCGGTGCTATCTAGTCCACGGAAACAACAGACATGCGCCCATATGAAGACGTATTCGACACCCAGGAGGTCGCTCTAGAGACCGGCTCCGAGTCGAGCTCATCATAGCTTTCAGAAAATTCTGACTCCGACAAATGCGCCAGCTGCCATCCGTCCATATCGCTGTCTTCAGTCAAGATCGCTTCCGTGCCACTTTCATCGTCAGAAACACGGTTTCTCTGGTACCCAGTGGAAGTAGCTTCGGGCTCGTCCTCGGCAGCTGCTTCTCTGTCCTGGTCGAAATCCAACTCACCGTCCTCCATTTGCGAGGCCATCTGGATCCTGTTCTTCTCTATCTGCTCGTTACAGAAATCGGCCCCTTTCTGCAAATACTCTGCCAGGAGCTCAAGGATTTTCTCTTTATTGGACAAAACAGCCACGGTTCCGCCCACGATGACTCCCATCATGAGCGCCGCTTTGGTTGTGAATGCTAGTGCTATCGGCATCGTGAAAGAAGCGTAGTATCTGTCAGTCCATGCGCCCCAGGTGCTACATACCGTAAGGGGCAACGCCTGGTGATAAGGCGCCACGGCGACCGAAGGCAAAATAGAAAAATTTGGGCTGGAAGTATTTTTACGATTGTGAAATGTCGGTTTTTATTTTTTTCTTTTGTAATTTTCTGGTTGGTGGCGATCTGTGCCTTGTCAGTGGTAAGTACCCCACATGCCGCGGAGCTGCAATAGATCTTTAGGAGTAGCCAGAAGTCAAGATGGCTGGACAACCTTTTGTTAGGGCTGTGGCCCAGCTCTGTTTATCATTAAGTAGACTTGCTTTTTGATACCTGGCTAAAAGCTTTCGCCACGGATCTCATTACATTCTTGATCAGGAAGAAGCACATCTAAACCCATGGACAGCCGCTGGGTTTAGTTAAAAACTGAGGTGTTAAAACCCACTTTGTTTCCTCCTCCTCCACCGACGGTTTCTTCGATAATAGAACCAAGTAGCCTCCCTTCCTCCCTCACTTCTCTAGGTTCAATGAATCATAGGTCTGTTCCATAACTTGTCAGTCGACTGGAAGTAATTGTAAATGACACAAGAAACCCGCCATTTTGTTTTTTGAAATTTGAAAGATCCCAGGTAAGTTTCTGAATCCCATCGTCAATCCCCATAGAAGAGGAATTTCGTGGTCTTCTCCAATCGTGATAACGAAAGGGTGAAAGACGTTGGCCCTAGCTTAACTGAGACTTTCCATCCGTTTCAGACGAAATGTCGTATATCTGCTCAACTGAACTAACTAAAATACCTCCACCGGTGAGACGTCAACCTATAAGTTGGGGCCATTTTTGGGCCATTTTTGGGTCATTTTTGGGCCCTTTTAGAGCCCTTCTCTTGGCTAGATCGTTTGATTGAAGGTTGCTAAGAAAGCAGTTGAATCCTCGGCTTTAGAATGAATTGCTTCCACGCATTGTTTTCACTGCATTGCATCTCTTCCACTTTGGACCATTTGTGCCTCAAAATGATGTGAAAATCTATACTCATGCTGCTGAGAGAAAGTCACAATGACTCGACGTTTGACAATGAATTTATTCGATGCCGAGCCATCAAATACTAGTGGATATCTATTGGCTTCGAGACTCCACCTCTGATTTATGATTGATATCACTCTATTAGAGTGTGAAACATATCATGAAAACTAAACGACAAGTTTACTCCAAGAGAACGAACATTTAAGCATTGTCGCAAACAGGTATCTTTTTATTTACTCTTATAAAAATATATCGGTTGAAAAGCAAAAAAAAAAGGAGTTCAAGATTGATCAATTACATTGCTCTCCTTGCTTCTGTCAAATCTTGTTGTATATAGCTGAAAAATTGTATAAAGGTCCTGGGAGTCACTAGAAAGCAATTAAAAGTAGAAGCAGTTCTGCATCGCCAATATTGACTCCTAAATGCGGAGTTGAGCATTAAATCTGTATTTCATATTAAACCTGCACCTCAAAATCTTCAAGATGGTTTCGTGGTCTAGTTGGTTATGGCATCTGCTTAACACGCAGAACGTCCCCAGTTCGATCCTGGGCGAAATCATTTTTTTTACTTTGTGCGCTTTTCCGATTTACCGCGCATGTGATTTTGCCAAGGACGCAAAACTTAGTGTTGCCACCGCCACACGAGCTGAAATTCTTATTTTTTGAAAAATGCAAAGCCGCCTAGCTATTTTATGATTTAAAAGAGCCGCTGAAGTGCCATTTTCCATATTTACACACCGACTGTATAATGGCGCTGAACAAGTTCAAGCCACATTGAGAGGAGTATTCCAGTTATCTTCCCCAGCTTCCATCAGGCCGTACTGCACATATTATAGTTCGAACGCAGGAATGGTGTCACCCCCTGCACTGATAGCCCACATACGACACTACCCACAGTTTGTGCAGAAAGTACTGCCGAGGAGTAGTATAAGTAGCTCGTGCTTTCCCCTATTTTTCCTCACACTCCCTATCTTTTCTTTCCATACAAAAATGCCATTCAATAAACTTTTCGATGCCTTTAAGACCCAAAACTCAATGCCCCAGAGGCCTGTCGCCCAGGACGATACTGCTTTGTTGCAGACTCCTCAAATCACTGAATCTCCCAAGAGAAGATGGAGCTATGTCACATACTTGGAACCTGGCACCTTGCAAAGCAAGGATGACAACTTGATGGTTGGTTTGTAACTTGACGGTGGTTTGTAACCTGAGAGTTGTAGCGCTGGCGCTTCCCCTGCATTGGCATTTGTAGTTCAAATATACGAGAGCTGGCTCTCCAAATCTTTGCATTCAGCAGGTGTAGGCTTATATGTTTCGTGTGTGTAGTTGAGTAAGGAGATATTCGACGGCACCAAGTCATTGATAATTTCGAAAAGCGTATCTTGGGCCAATCGCCTGATCTGAGGTTTTGAGGTTTGGCAAAATATCTGGCACACCCTCTGCCTGGCTTTCTGTGAAGTTTCAGTAGATTCGAGGCTCAAGTGGTGGAAGATCCTAAAAGCTAAAGCTGTTCTTGTCGCTGGAGCATTTAGCTGGAGATTGTACGCCCGAACGAATAAGGCTGTGTGGTTCAACAGTGGTAATTCAACAGAGGCTTCAAAAAGCTTGACAAACAAGTTGAGCGTAGAAAGTAGGGTTTTTTGCTCTTGATGTTCAAGCTGGGCAAATGGTTTCGTGAGCTTCAATTGGCGAAGCAAGATCGCTAGAGCCTGCTCTTTTGTCTCTAGCAGTGCGTTTTCAAACCAAACGATTAACAGTCTAAAAGCCTGATTTACCAACGCTTTCGAAACCTTGAGACCGGCAACAGAATGTACTAGACCTCTCCAGAAAGCCGCTCGCTCGTTTTCGTTAAAAGTAGCGTAGATCCCGAGGAGTTTGCTGTAGTACTTCTCATAGGTGATGCTGATTAAGGACCGAACATGATCACCAGTCAAAAGCGCAAAAGCAAGATTTCGTACGCTATCCATTGACTCGGCAGCAAGACGCACGACTTTTACCCTGAGGGAGGATTCTACCCCATGACTGTTGTTTTCAAGGCAGTGCTTGAGACATGCTATTCTGACCTTCAGACCCACATCGCCCTTGTTAGTCAAGGTATAGTCGTCGAGAAGATCCAGGAGGGGAAGTTCAGAGCTTGCCTGTTCAAAGCATAGCACAGTATTTCCATTGATCAAAGCTGCACGAGTCTCGGCATCCACACTTTTGTCTGAAATCATCAGGATGAGTTGGCTGCGTTGAGAATCACCAAAATCACTCCATGGAAGAAGAGTTGCTATTTGAGGACTGCCATATCTAAGTCTCTTGCAAAGCTCATCGAACACTGACGCCGGCATCTGGACTTTGGTAGTGGCTTCCAAACTCATAGTCACTACTTTCTTGATATCTCCCTTGGAGGAAGCTTCGTTACCAATGACAGGTAAGTACAAAGCCCAGAATGACTCAACTTCATCTTGCTTGTCGGCGATTATGCACGAGCTGTACCAGAAGAAGTGACTTATCTTTTGCGTGAATCCAGAATGACGGGACAACACATTGTCCAAACCAGGCATCACGAGGCTTTCTGGATTGAAAGCTCCACTTCTTACGAGAAGGCCCAATGGTATAAGCGCAAGAGCGTTCCCAGATCGGAATGAATCGAGAAGAACTTTCTGGTGGTCTATCTGCTTCACGGAAGTATCGAAAACAGTTTCCACAAGAAATGTCTCTGCTGCCTCAAGCAGCTCGAGAAGAAGAGTGGAACACCGTAAGTAATAGCCGAATTCCACATTCTGAGAAGTTAGCACATCGATGAGTGGAGGCAAGAGAAGCAGTGCAGGGTATCCATGCTGGACAAGATCTCTACCACTCAACGCTCTCTCTGAATCAACGAGTGAAGCCGTAAGCTCAACCAATCTTCTTGCATCGGGGCTTTTCAATGTTTGGGCCAATATGGGACCAAAGCGACCGATAAACTCTTGGAGAACTGGAACAGCACAGCGACGTATTGTGAAGTCTTCGTCGCAAATGAGAACTCTGATTATATCCGCCCAAATATCGTGGATCATTATAGTATCTGAGGAGATTCTTTCAAAATCAATGGGAGGAAGTGAGCGAAAGAGCGCCCAAAGGCAGAAACACGATGCATCTCTGATTTGAGAACCTTGAACGATTGAAAACTGGATGGACGAGATAAAAAGTGTCTTGTGTATCAAGGACAAAAGCGCAGGCAAAAAATCAATGTGACAAACTCTGTTTAGGAACAAGAAGCCATAAAATAGAAGAGCCGTGTGGTATTTTGCAACCGATAAGTTAGACGTGTTGATTGAGACATCTGGATCGTATTTCGAGGGACAACTTTCGAACTCAGGAATACGTAGCTGCTTGGTGACGTACCAAACAAGTTGCTCTGCGTAGTTGACTGCTTTTAATTGCAAGAAAGACACAATCTTGCTAAGACACTTGGCCATGGATTCTCGAAGGGCAATGTCAAAGCGGCTGGCCAACGGGTTAAGAATATCATTGATATAGTTATTGACAATAGCCGAAACATTCTCATAGCCTGCTTGGTTTAGGTGGAACCTGGCTAGCCTGGAAAGTATTCTCATCAAATATAGAATATTCGTGTTTGGGATCAGCAAATCCTGGCGATACTTAATCGGTTGTATATCTGCAAGCACGATTCTATCGTAGATTTCAGCGGTGTAGCTAGCTACGCTGGTGTTGGAAGACTGCTTGAGGATCAACTTGATTGTCATCAAATGTCCTAGCTTTTCACCATGTTCCCATTCAGGCCACTTGTCAAAACAATTTGAAAGGTAGGATACAAGCATACCATCACAGTCAGATCTAGTGAGAAGCCTGGAGAGCAAAACTGCACTAATCTTCTGAGTCATACTTGCGCTGCCGTTTTTTCGTAGGTTTTCGATAGAAAGCTCATACAAGAAATCTCGAAGCCCTTTGCGGATGCCCTCTAAAGGTAAAGGTATCATTACAATCGAAGAGAGCCATAAAAGAAGCAAGTATGTTTCGAATTCCTCGATTCTCGAATCCAGGACTCTTTCGATAAGCTTCTCGCTGAAGGATACATCATCAGACAAGAAGTTCACAATATGTTTGTACTTTCGAACCACGCAAAGCTGGTAGAAGCAAGTCGAACACAATACTGCTACTTTGGACCCTGGCTCCACCTGGAAGTAGATTCGGCTGAGTCCATCAACATGTTGTTGTAGATATGCATCTAGATGTTTCGGGGTCTGCTCGAACTCCATGACCAAACTTCTAACCTTAGTGAGTTCAGAGCCACATATCAGCTCCTGCTGATCCTTCGGTAAATCCTGACCTAATCTTGTCTCGGTGGATCGTAGAAGCTTCTGGATCAGTTCATTGAGTCCCTGGTCTAACGCGTCCTTGTGAGCATTTCCCATAATAGAAGAAGTTCAGTATTAAGATGAGTCAAAGCAACGAAGCGTCTGTGATCTTAAAGGAATGGAAGGCGTAATTGGCTTGCAGCGCCGGAAAAATAAACTGTTTGGCTTGTTATATGGGATCTAGTATGGCTGCGAAGCGAAACTATGAGGTTCATGGAGTGCCTCTTTCTGAGCCCATAAAGGCTATTTTATAAATCTGAAGAGTGAATGTCTTTCCTTGAGGTCCTTGAAGGTCGAAAAACTTTTCTGATTTCAATGTACCCATAATTTGGTCAGTTTTCATGAAGGGTCTTACGTCCTGGGGTAAGCTGGTGTACGGGTGTATCACCACACCAAAATTTTCAACCTCACAGTTATCAGGCCTAACATCAACACCACCATATCATGTCAAAAAGCTTGTTCTACCGCATAACCCAGCTAAGGTCGACGATCGGTATGCCTCCCATAACGAGGAAAAACATCAAGGCTCTCGGTTTGAGAAGAAGAAACCAGACCGTGTACCAGAGAGTTTCGGCTGCCACAGCTCACAGACTCAGAATGGTTAAGGAGTTGGTGTCGATCGATTTGTTGGAGGAGAGTCAGGTTACTGACGCCAAGCAGCTTGATAAGCCTAAGTGGGCCAAGGGCTTCAACCAGGTTGGTAAGTTGTAAGAAAAGGAAAGGGCTCATGTCTTATAAGTTGGTTAGCAAAGTCTGCCAGCACAGCATACTCCCGCAAGGGGATCTAATACTTGTAAATATACGGTTACGGAAGAGAAGTGTAGCGATGGTGGAGGTTAGGATTTTCAAGTGGGGGCTGGAAGGTACCTATAATCGGGGAGATGAGTATGTCAAAATGACTTGGAATGAAAGTTGGCATTGGATGTTTGAAGTGCACTTCGCAGGGGATACTTGAGTATTTCTGTGGACCAATTGTTAAGTGTTCGCTGCTCCTTCTGGCGTGCTTTCAGTTCTGCCTCAAAAGAGAGAGCTTCTTCGATTTTCAACTATTCGACAAGTCGATGTGATGGAGTGGTTTCAAGAAGGTGCTCATGGAAGACCATTTGTGATTTTGGGTTCCTGGGTTTTATTGGAAGGTTCGTTGTTGGATTTTTTGCTCCTTTGCTACGTTCCCTTTGTTTAGGGTCAGAGTCACCAATGAGCTTGATAAAGAAGAGAGTCAAAGCTGTATGTGTTACTCGCCTTGCTTGTATAGGTAGTTGCGTGGATACTTACGGATCGTTTGGCAAGATTGGGAAAGCTAGTAACATGCGTAAGCTATGATGTTGAAATCTCGTTCTAAAACTCCTTCCCAACACTATGATTATAATGACAAAAAGAACTATGGTTTTTCAACCAGGCAAAGTCTTGAATCATCACTTACTATTCGCCCCGAACATTTCCAGGGGCCTGTACTACATCTCTGTATTCCATATGAGGTAGGCTGCTTTAACTCAAGAAGCACCAACAAATGAACAAAATCATTTTCGACATAAAAAAAAAAAAAAACCATGCGCCCAGCACTCGTCTTATAATAAAATTAAAATCTCCTTTTCTATCAAAATCTGCTATTTCAATCACATAATCGCTGAGAGTTCAGAAGATCACAGCACATTTGTCCAAATGATGTAGCTGAAGGAATGCAACTCTCATGACCGAAAACCCCCCGAATACGTTGCTTTAACTCACATTCAAATACCGATAATTCTATCTACCAACTATTTGCACTGTGACCCCTCTTATCTCAAAAATCAGCCAATTTGCAATTCGCAGCCAATCCAAAAAAAGCAGCCCTAAAACAAACTGAACTGGCCCCAATATCGCAAAAAAACTACAAATTCAACAAACTACCCTCTTCCACTTCACCCACCTCTCTCAAAATTCCATCTCCTCGAAAACTCCCTCTTTTAAATTCACGACTGGTGATTGGAGCTATCGACTAAAAGGACTGCATGTAACCGTCCAACCGTGCCCAGTTCCTATTGACCGCATCTATCGGGTGCATTTTTTTCGTGGTAACATCTTTTTGAACAACTGCCTTTTCAGTTGCATTTTTCAGATTTTAATCGGGCCCTCCCCTAAAATCCTTTGTTTAGATCAGATTCTTATAGCTCCCAACAGATCTATATACTCCGATCATCACCCATCACTTGAAAAATTTCAAGAATCCACCACATACCCACAACAATGTTTGTTAGAGCGTCCCAAAGAGGCAGATTGACCCAATCTATTTTTACATCCACCTTTGCCCTCTGTTTCCTATTGGTGGGTGCCAACCAGATAGTTCCTTGTCCTGTTGACAGTGTTCATGGTAACGAGTCTGTTGTTGACGAAAGGTTGAAGCAGGCCCAGCTCCACAAGAAGGAGAAGGAGTCTAGCTGAGTCGGTCGCGATTCAAAGACACTCGATTTTACTCCCAGATCATCGACGTATTCCTTGTTTGACACTTCCACTAATTGCATTTATGCTCGGGTTTTGACAACTCGCATATACCCAGGCATTGCCGATGTCTTGTACCATAGTTTCCGCCAGAACGGCGGCCGAATAACTATAAATATAGGAACTTAGCTGGGTTCATGATTCCAGCCAATGACGAAGACGCATTTTGTAGCAAATACTTGTCAACGGTTTCTACACGTGATGATACACGTGACAAAGTAACACGTGCACGACACTGTTTGGTATAACGTCCTTACTTCCAGTACAACTTTTTCCAAAAAAAATCATCTTCTACAATTATATTTCTATTGCTCCTTGCTGCTCGTGGCTGTCTCGCTGCACAAGCCGCACTCAGGATTTGATGTCTATACCGCTTTTGGAAACAACATAAACACAAATAATTTGCTTGCCTAAAAGGTAAAGCTTCAAGTAGATAGGCATTTCCCCTGCTTCTGTTTCTTCGCTGCATCATGAGCTCTCTTTCCTTACCATATACGTTCCCCCGGGAGCCCTCGGTCGGCCCAGAAATACAACCTTTTTCAAGAGATGCTCAGGTTAGCAGAGATCTTGACATTAATGTGACATACCGGGAAACAAAGCCCAGAGTGATTCGTGAACCATACGTCAAGAGTCCAAGAAGCATAGGGTCGAGTCCAGATTCCATAATCCTTCCACAGAACAACGCTTTGGATGATATTCTTGCAAGCTCTCAGCAGGCAATTGAGGCATATATCTTGGACATGCCACATCCCAAGATGTTTGCACCTTCAGAACCCAAAACGCCAAAACTCACAAAGAAAAGATCCAGGAAGGTGCTCGAAGCTGTTCCTTTTGTGAAGGAAGACAGTGCAGATGAAAGAATCCCCAAGACTAGGAAGACACCAGTTAAGGCAAAGAGCTTGAAGAACAAAGTCTTGGAACAGGCTCATGTAAAGCACAACGACGATGAGGGCGACACTTCAAGCCAAGATCCATTGGCTTGCCACGCAGAGAATATCATGAGAATGGCCATGGACTCAACTATGATGAGCTCTTTCAACAATAGTTTTTCCTCAACTTTCTCCAACTTGAACGAGGACTCTATCCTAGGCAAAAGAAACCAAAACAAGGAAAACAGCTTTATTGGAAGAAACCAAAACCTTGACAAACAGAGAAGCACAATGGTCGAGATCAGCGCACTGGACTTGGAGCAGGCTGTGAGCGAGCCATACTTCAAATAATTGCAAAAGACTGCTAGATTGTTTTATCTTCATTCAATATAGCCTTAAGATACCCGCAATCACGCTTGTCCATGTCGTAGTATCTTTTTCTGTCCGCCTTTTCTTCCTCACTGTAGGCAGTGGGATTGTCTATATTCGATTCATGAAGGGTGATGTTCTTTGCCTTCAAATGCTGCTCAATGCTATCCGGCAATTTTAGTGATTTCGCATAGTGAAGATAATGCTGTAATACGCCTTTGTCCGAGCCTTTCGAGGCCGAGAGAATAAGGTCCTCATAGTGAGAAGCAGTCAATGGTATCCCTTGTGCTTTCATATGCTGGTATATCTCAAACCCGACTAGCTTTGCTGCCGGGGATTTCGAGACTGTTCTTAAAATTATATCCCACAGTTCTTGCTCAAGCCATTCGGATGCCATTTTAGGGTGGATTTGATGCATCGCCAGCAATGCAACAACCATGCCAGTTGCGTTCTGATACTTCATGATGTGGTGCAAAACGCAATTGATGAATATTCGGAGAGTGTTGATGTGATGATTCTCCTGTAAGATGTAGTTGATGGTGCTCCTTATAAAGTTGTCCAACACCTCTGAGTTCTTGAGAAGATTGCCCTGTTTAGAGTCGTACAAGTTCAGGTTCAGAATCTTGCGAGGCTTGCTTTCCAAGCCCTCCTCGAATTCTAGAGCTTTGTTGAAAGAAGCCCGAGCCTTGATTTCTGCCACCTCAACGTTGGGGTCTATAGCGTTGTAATGCATAAATCGGTAGGACATTGCATCACAGATATCTCGATACGAAAAAGTGAATTCAGCATCGAGCTTGGACGTGAAGTTATTGAGCGTAGAAAGCACATTCTGGATGCTGAGGTCTCCCACAGTAGGGGTCTCATCGTTATGGTAGCAGTATGAGAGTATGATGTCCAAGCACAAGTCCTTGGTAAGAGCTTTTTCGCCTTTGAGCTTCTTGTGGACGTAGTGCCATTCTATAAGGCTTAATGTGGAGTTGACGTCGCCGTTTGATGCCAAAGTGTGTAGAATCTCGGTTAATGTCTTTTCGCTGAGAGAAGCGAGAACACCGCTTTTGCCCTCTAGCTCCTCTAGCTTATTAGAAAACATGACATCGTCTAGCGAGACGTTCTCTAGCTCTAGCATTATCAAGCGAGAGTAAATGAGCTTGACGAGGCCATGATGGTTTTGAGAAAGCCCGAGACTCAAAAACTCCGACCAAGTATCGTAGTCCACAAGAGACCGATCCACATCTAGAACGAGACCAAGCCACTTGGTGAGCATTGCCACGTCGCCACTTCGACTCATGGCCACCAAAACGTCTTTTGTGGGAAAAATCTCCAAGACTCGAGATGGAGAAAACTGCACCTCTGTCAAATCGGAATAGCCGTTTTCAAAAAGCTCCACCGCCCGAGTATACTGGCCCGTATTGAGGTACACGTGTATGAATGTGCTGATATAGCGAACCTCAAGGTTTTTGTCGGAAACGGACTTGGTCATGTAGTTTTCATAGGCGATCTTGAGTTGTAAAAGTTGTGCTATGTCCTTGCAGTTTCTGAAGACGTCTAGTAGTAGCGAGGCCGCAAGATTGCGGTCTTCTGGCGTTATGGCAAATCCTCTTTCAAGCAATTCCGTGTATAGAGCCACGGCGCTAGCTATGTACAGCTTCTCTCTGGTTCTCGCTATACCCTGAAGCATCAACAAGTACATTGCAGGAGTCACCTTCAAGCGGAGCTCCATATTGTCACGAAGATACTTTGCTGTTTCAAAGAGATGATCCGTTCGACCAGCCACTGCGTGACAGAAAAGCGTCTCCTCTATAACCTGAGGATCAATCGGTAGGTTCTTCTTCAACCTCATTGAACACACCTCACTTAGCCGCCTGGCTTCAGTAGAAGACAATTCCTTCGTATACGGTAAAAGGTACGGTAGAGAGGGCGTTTTGGGCTTCCCGAGCGCCCGAACCAACTGCTGTATATACAGCCCTGGATGGAGTCTTCCCATACCTTGTAGTAGTAAAGCGCGCAGAGATGAAGTATCAACACTTTGCAACCACTAGGATGCTTAAACGAGGACTTGCTACCGCCACCAAAGGGCAATTCACCGTTTTCGACCGTGCGGCCAAACTCACCCAAAGAAGCAAGGCTGCCCATTTACCTGAGGTTTCCAGAAAAGCAGACTATCTCAGGGATGAGGTTTCACTAAGGACTATCGAGAGACTCGGTTTCATCCTCAGGGAGTTTCCAAGAGTGCTTGATTTTGGCTCCCACTCAGGCAATTTCTTGAAAAATCTTTGCAAAAAGCTGGAGGCGCCTCCTGGAGGCGACCACGCCGATGCTGAAATGACTAAGCAACTCAATGCTGATAAAGACAAGATCAAAAGCAAGATCCAGGAGTTGGTGATGGTGGATTCCTCCGAAGCCATGCTATATAGGGATGCCAATGAGCCGTTTGTGAAGGATTTTCCAGGCAAAATACAACGGGTGGTTGCAGATGAGGAGGCCTTTGATCACGAGATATTCCAGCCTGAGCTGTTTGACGCTGTGATTTCTAACCTTTCACTTCACTGGATCAACGATTTGCCGCAGACTTTGAAGAATATCAACACTGTGTTGAAGCCAGACGGCATGTTCATGGGCACTATCTTTGGAGGAGATACGCTCTATGAGCTTCGGACTTCCTTGCAACTCGCCGAGCTCGAGCGAAAAGGCGGCATGTCTCCCAGGACTTCCCCCTTGGTGCACTTAAATGATGTGGGTAATCTTCTTAACCGTGCTGGTTTTTCTATGTTGACTATAGACACCGAAGACATAGTTGTTGGTGGATACCCAGACATTGTTGCCATGTGCCAGGACTTGCAAAATATGGGCGAGCAGAACAGTTTGCTTTCTCGTGCTGGGCATTTGCCAAAGGATGTTTTGCTTGCTGCCAATGAGATTTGCAAGAGTTTGCACGGTGAGGAGGGCCCAGATGGGAAGATTACTTTACCTGCCACGTTCAATGTGATCAACATGATCGGATGGAAGAAGAGTGATACCCAGCCTCAGCCATTGGCCAGAGGAACGGGCCAGGTCAACCTCAAGGATGTTTTGTAAAGTGAGGGAAGTTGATGGGAGGTGAGAAAGAGAAGCGACGGTCGAAACGACGATACTTTGTCCGAGGTGTTTCAGTATAAGCGCTTCGTTTTTTATGGGATTGGGATGTTCGGCGATCAATATCGGAATTTACCTCCATTTGCAGCCACCTTATTTGGTTGCAAAAGCCGGCTTTTGCATGAATGTTTATAGTTGATGTGCTACGGTGCACATTAAAAAATAAAAAAAGAAGTAAAGAACTGGCCTTATGAAAGTAATTAAGTAACGATGGATTTAACAACAGCCATTGTCAGAATCGTAAGCTCCAAGTAAGAGAATATCATGCTTTAATCTGAGTCATCTAGGAAAAAAAAGAAAGCCAAAAAAGAAAAAAAAAAAGAAAAACCAGCAAAATCTTCTCCTCCTGTCTAACTTCAAATCTCTTATTACTGCTCAAGACATGATAACTCTGATATCTCCATTTTCTGATAGAGCGTCTCTTGTCTCCACAGTGAGACAACAGACCAGGACATCCTGACTTGCTAAGATTGCACGTTCAATGTCACTTCACCGCTCGGTACGAAAAGTAGCAATTTCCTCAAAACCCATACTTAAAATCCCAATTTTAACATTCAGCCAAATCCCGCACCCACAAGCTGCCAGGGACCATGTTCCATCGAAGGTTCCATGGATGGTACCTCGGCTCCTGCATGGACCCCACTCGACTTATCATATGGAGAGGCGTAATCTCGCGACATTCTAGATACCCCAGGTTTGGTCTCTTTTCACAACCTCTCCACTGTCTAAAGAAACCCAAACAAAAAAAAACCACTTCTTATGTCCAAATTCAAAAACTCAACCACCGTGAAGGACGGCGTGATCCTGCAGCAGGTGGTTCTCACAAACTATACCTTGGACTCATCCTTGGTTCTCCTTCCGGGGATTATCTACAACGTCAGTTTCTCCCGGTTCAAGGCGGCTGCGTTGCTTTCTCGGTTCCGTGAGAAGGTCGACTCTGTGCCTTTGGTCAAGTCGCTTTTGTCGGAATACGATTTTGACTCCGTTGCTTCAGAGTCGTCTGCTATCACCCAGGACGCTTTTGATGGGATCCAGCATTTCTACAACATGGAACAGCAAACCAAGATGAAGGGCGTGCCTGAGGTTAACAACTTACAGCCTTCTTCGGAGTTTGATTGGCTAGTTTTTGCGGTATCGCCGAATTTGAACAAGATCCCTAGTCCCAAATCGCGGCCTGGTCTGGCTGTGGACTCCTCTGAGCTCGCCACTGTTGTTCGTATTGTGGGTATTGTTGATGATACCACGAACGTGAAACTCACATTGCAAGCGCTTCAGCGTGCTACCAAGGTGCCTGGTTTTAGACCAAAGAAGCCAACTGAGGTTTTGGTCAAGGTTCACTGGAACGAGCAGCTAGACGACCCTGCCAGCCACTTGCAAACACTCAAGTCTTCTACGAATCTTTTGTTCAATGCTATTGATCGTTTTGTGACAGAATACCGCCTGGCCATGCAAAATGCTGGAAAGAACCTGGACAAGAAGAGCGACTTGCTCACTTTGAATCCCTTGGCAAACGCATTCTTTTTGCAGCTCGCTGGGTCTAAGGATTTCTCGAAGGCGTATCAAAGCTTGCAAAAAATTGTCAACGGCTTGACCTCCTCGGAGAAATCAAACCCTCGTAACTTGCTGCGTGTGGTAGACTTGACTGCGGCAATTATCCCGTTCCCAAACCATGAGAAGCTCAAGATGCTTGGAACCACAGAGTTGAAAGACAGAGTCGTCGAAATCAATGTCATGATCAGCCAAATGTCAGAGGTTTTTGGTGCTCTTAAGGAAAATAACAAGATGGTGAACCATTGGTTTTACAACGAGGCCTCGAATATCCAGAGAGCCAACATTGTTGCCAACCAGCTCAAATCGATTCGTGTGGTTCTCGAGGGACTCACACAGAAGGGAAACAATGACAATAAGAATAACCCCAATAACCAAAGAGCCCTTGTTCGTAAGGGTGGGGCTGGACCCATCTCTTCAAAAGGCGGTGTTGGCAACCCCGAGTCTGTTGGAGACGATGATGATGGCGATGACGACGACGATATCCGTGCCATCGCAAACTTCATCAAAAACAGACTACCTGAGATCTCCTCTTTAAGCGAGGACAGCAAACGTATGATCACGAAGGACTTCAAGAGAGTCAAGTCGTCACCACCGGGCAATGCCGACTTCCATGTCATTAGAAACTACTTGGAGATTGTCATGGATATGCCATGGGACAAGTTTGTGTCTAAATTCAAGTCCAACAAGGACATCAATATTGCGGAAGCCAAGCGCCAGCTTGACGAAGATCACTACGGCTTGGACCACGTCAAGAAGAGACTCACGCAATACCTCGTTGTGTTGAAGCTTTTGGGCATCAATGCTGACAAGGAGTATGAGAGATTGGGAATCAAAGAAGCCCAGCGTGAGAAGGAGTTGCAAGCCCAGCGTGAAAACAGGAAGTTCACCAGAGAGTCTAATAATGGCGAAGCTATCATTATTCCCAACAGCGATGAAACTAGGCGCTCTAAGGAACAGGCGGACAGCAGAATCAAGAAGTCCAGAGATATGACAAGTGCAAAGAAGGAGAGAGACGCCAAAGAGCTTCTTGCCTCGAAGAACAATAGATCTCCTATCATCATGTTGGCTGGACCTCCTGGTGTCGGAAAGACTTCTCTTGCCAAGCTGATTGCTGGTACGTTGGGCAGAAAGTTCCAGCGTGTTTCTTTGGGTGGTGTCAGAGACGAATCTGAGATTCGTGGCCACAGAAGAACTTACGTTGGAGCCATGCCTGGTACAATTGTTCAGGCTTTGCGTAAGGCCAAGTCGATGAATCCTGTGATTCTTCTTGATGAGATCGACAAGGTTGTTGGCGGTTCAAACGGAGGAGCCAAGTTCAGTGGTGACCCAGCGGCTGCCTTGCTTGAAGTCTTGGATCCAGAGCAAAACAACAACTTCATGGATCACTACTTGGGTTTCCCAATCGATTTGTCTCAGGTGATTTTCATTTGTACCGCAAACGAGCCATACAACTTGTCGAGACCATTGCTTGACAGATTGGAGATGATTGACATTGGTGCCTATGACTACAGCGAAAAGCTCGTGATTGGTCAGAAGTACTTGTTGTCGAGACAGACAAAGCGTAACGGATTCCCCGATGATAACTTGGTGAGCATTGACGACGATGTGATGAAGAAGATCATTCTCGACTACACGAGAGAGGCAGGTGTTCGTAATCTTGAAAGAAAGTTGGGCACTGTGTGCCGTTACAAGGCGGTGGAGTTTGCTGACAGTCTCAACGACGGCAAGGTCCAATATAACCCGCGTGTTGAAGAATACGATTTAGCCAAGTACCTCGGACTTCCGTTGCCCAACATGAACAATGAAATTGTGGAATTGCCTCTTCAGCTGGCGAAGTACGGTGTGGTGAACGGATTGTCGTACAATACGGATGGGTCTGGCTCTGTTCTTATTTTCGAGAGTATCGGTTTCCACAATGAGAAGGGAACTTCACTCAACATGACAGGTCGTCTTGGCGAGGTGTTGATGGAGAGTGCCAAGATCGGCATGACGTTTATCAAGAACACTTTGCACAAGGGCCTCTGGAACGTGGACAATGCTAAGGAGTTGCTTGAAAAGCTCAACACTCTCGAGGTCCACATGCATGTTCCCAGTGGAGCCGTCCAGAAAGACGGCCCCTCCGCCGGTATCACCATGGCGCTTTCGTTCTTCTCGTTGTTGCTCGAGAAGCCTGTTCCCCTGAACATCGCCATGACAGGAGAAATCACCCTCAGAGGCCTTGTGTTGCCGATTGGAGGACTCAAGGAGAAAATGCTAGGAGCACACCTTACAGGCCAGATCCAAAAGATCATCGTGCCCCGCGAGAACAGAAGAGATATCATCGAGGAGTTTGTTCAGAAAACCAATGACCCGCTGAGAATGACGGAGCTCTTGCGGGACAACCAGGAGGTGAACTTCAAGAACACCACGCCGGAAGACTACTTCTACAATAAGTACGGGGTACGGGTGGTGTACGCCAAAGAGTTCTGGGACGTGATTCGCCATGTATGGGGCGATGAACTTTTGGTGAAGGTGGAAGAGGCACGGATGGCGGAGTACCATTTATAAACATCTGAGAAGTGTTTGTAAACATGGCTCCGGTGGCTGCGAAATGGCTGCGAAATGGTTGCAAAACACTGCCGCGTATTAAAACATGGTGGATTCGCGTCAACAATGGACCGACTGGCGCAGGTGCCTCTTGCAATAAAGACGGCTATTTCTGGGCACCCAGGAACGAAAAATCTAAGTCTGCAAAATAAGATTCTCTAATTTTGGCAAAGCTTGAGTCCAATAAGGTCAGACAGTTTTCCTGCGTTATTTTTGGCGACACGCAGAACAGTAGAAATTTTCTAGCCCCCTTCTCGCGCTCCTGGATCGAGGCTCTGGTGATCCTCTACAAAAGCTGATTTACTGTCAAACAACACCTAAGAAAAAAAAAAAGGCCGAGCAAAAGAGCCACAAATCTGACACTTTTCTTGTCTTCTTTCTGACCTGATACCCACTTTCACATTCGCTTAGCATTTGAATCCCCAGAAGCTTCTCCCAAACAACGACCGCAGCAGTTCACGATGAACTGGTCCCTTCTATTTTTTGTGTTCCTTGCTCCAGCATGGGCCAGAAGGATGCTCTCGGCAACCTCGCTCGTTACTTGTATGGAAAAGTCCCAGATTACCCCTTCCTACTTTAAAGTCTCGTTTGACGCCGATAACCGGGCCTTGAGATATAACTTGGACTTGAACACCGAGATCTCGGGAAAGGTGATGGCCCACGTTCAGGTTTTCGCTTATGGCTTCGTTGTGATTGAAAAGGACATCGACATGTGTGATATTGGCTGGAAACAGTTCTGTCCCATGTACCCAGGTCTGATGCAGATCGAGTCCGTTGAGTATATTAGTAAGGACGTGGTCAAGATGATCCCAGGTATCGCTTACACAGTGCCTGATATTGACGCTGTGGTCAAGGTTGTGATAAACAATAAAGACACGGGTGAAACGGTGTCTTGTTTGCAAAGTGCATTCACAAACGGTAAGACCGTTTCTCAGGTTGGTATCAAATGGGCCACTGCGGTTATTGCAGGCTTGGGTTTGCTTATCGCTGCGGTTATGTCGACCTTCGGCAACTCCAACGCATCCTCCCATATTGCCACAAACGCCGTCTCTCTTTTCATGTACTTCCAGTCAGTGGTGGTTGTCTCCATGCAACATGTTCAAAGAGTGCCTCCTATCGCTTCTGCCTGGGCCGAGAACTTGGCCTGGTCTATGGGCTTGATTCGTACGGAGTTCATGCAGAAGATCTTCAGATGGTACGTCCAGTCCACGGGCGGCACTCCCACCTTGTACTTCAAGAACGTCGATAAGCAGATCTTGGTGCAAAGAGCTCAGGAGTTCGCTTCCAAGAAGAGCGAGCACAGTTTCGATACCAGAGACCTCGACTTTGCCTTGAACTCAAACACAAACTTGCGTGTTCTTCGTGGTATCAAGAGAATTGGCTACAATTCGCACATTGAGCCCACCTCCATCGTGGTCACAGGATTCACCTTCTTCGTGCTTTGCGGCTTCCTTCTAGTGGCCGTTTTGGTGTTTTTAAGATCCGCCGCTGTTCTTTTGATCCGCATGAACGCCATGAACCCAAACAGGTTCGCTCACTTGAGAAAGAACTTCGGTACCATCTTGAAGGGCTCTTTGTTGAGATACTTGTGGATTGGGTTCCCCCAGTTGGTAATCTTGTCGCTTTGGGAATTCACCGTCCAAGACTCGCCTGCTATCATCGTTATCGCCGTTCTCTTCCTTATCACTGCTATTGGTATCGTCGGACTCGCTTTATATCAGACCTGGAGATATGGAAGACTCTCCATCCAACAACACTCCAACCCGGCTGCCATCTTGTATGGAGATACTAAGATCCTTCACAAGTACGGCTTCTGCTATACCATGTTCCGTGCCCAGAAGTACTGGTTCGGCGCCGTTATCATCGGCTACACCCTCATCAAGGGTATTTTCATCGGCTTGTGCCAAGGCTCCGGAAAGACATCTACTCTCGTGCTTTTCATCCTTGACTTGGCCTTCACCATCTACTTGTTCATCCAAAAGCCTTTCTTGGATAAAAGCTCGAACATTGTCAGCTACTGTGTGGCTGTGGTCACCACTGTCAACTCGTTCTTGTTCCTTTTCTTTTCTGAGCTTTTTGGCCAGCCTGCTCAGGTCTCTTCCATCATGGGCTGGATCTTCTTCATCTTGAACGCAGCCTTTTCGTTGGTCTTGTTGATCATGATTCTTGTGTTGATCTGCTTCGCCTTGTTATCCAGAAACCCAGACTCGAGATTCGCTCCTGCCAAGGACGACAGAACCTCTTTCTTGAGGCAATCTTCTGTGAAGAGATCTTCAAGAAACTTGCGTGGTGAGGACAAGGCTGCGAATGAGTTGTTCGCCTTGGGTGCAGCAGCTCAGGACCACTCCGAAGATTGGGAGAATGAAATGCACAGATTGAACGAAATCGAGACCAGTTCAGACTCGTCTCATAGCCACTCTCGCGACGAAAAGTTTGCATCTGTGAATGAGCTCTCTCGACCCGCTGTGGAGTATGAAGGCTCCGATGAAGAGCCCAAGAAGACTGCTGTTGGTAAGTTCAAGGACAAGATTACCAGAAAATTATCCACCAAAAAGACTGAGCAAAACCTCCGTTTGAGTGACACGATGAAGGAGGAAGAGGACAACGATTATACCCACCTGGACTCTCTCACTCACATCAACAAACACGCTCGTGCTAGATCTGAGAGCGGATTCTCTCAGAACTCGAGCAGCCGGCCTACACAAGGTAAGGACATTTTATAACTTCGACCGCCTGACTATTTTTCGTGTGGCCCTTAACTGGGCCGCCTCTTTTTTGGCTTCACAGCTTTGTATATTATCCGTTGGCTCAAGTCAGCAGCCACAAAGATTGAATCGTTTTAAGGTGACGCATTGTAGTAGAAGCATTTTGCTGGGAGAGGAAGTAGGCGAACTTGGCTTCATTGTCTAGCTTTGACTGGTCTTTCTTGCGACTGAACCATCGCTCTAGACTTGTCAATGGAGCTTTTGTGATTTTGCGGATGTGATTTGCAACTTTGGACGAAGCCACTGAAAAACGTTGCATTTGTATTTCGGTGAACTGATAGTCTTCATTTAACCGGATGTCTTTAGCCCAAATGTTGGTTTTGGAAGTGAATCGAGGGTCTAAAGGCGAAGCCGTTTTGAGGTATGGAATAGTTTGGAATATTGATAGCGGTGAAGACGTCCAGTCGAAAAAACTTTTTGAGGCATCTTCTGCCACTATTGGTTTCACGGGAATTGCATCATCACAATTTGGAGACTTTGCAAAAGGATAGTCATTTAAATATGAAGCCTTTTGTGTAGAAGTAATATTGCACTCGTAAAGAACCCCCACGAAAGTGTACGGAATGAAGAAAAGCGTGTTGGATTTTGCAAATTGCAGCCGCCTGGACATCTTATAGCAAGTCATGTTCTTTGTAGCCTCTTCGATAGAAAGCTGTGCTTTTTGTGGTTTCTTGCCTAAAACACGGTTTGCAATTCTCACGGCAAAACGGTTCACCTTTCCAAAATTCGACCGGTCTCTCAGGACCTGAGAAAATTGAGGAAACACACAAAACGTCTCGTTGATGCTGTGCTGCTGCAATGAAACCGTGCTAGAGAAATCGGCATTTCCTTGGGTGCAATGGGTGATTCTCAAAAAGTGTTCGCTTCTGAAGGGCTTGATGGAAACACGGTTCTCGCGGGTGAACTTGAATCCAGTAAAGGACACCATTTCGTTCCTTTGGCAGATCGACGCTGCTACGGAAGAAACGATTATGAGGAGCGAAAGAAGAGACATGTTAGTGTTTTTGCACCCATTGCGAACCGTTGGTGCTTTTCCGAGCATCTTGAGACTGATTTTAGATTTGCTTGAATGACATTGACAAGGTTTCAATGAGCTTATGGATTAGCTGGCGATGTCTGCCTTTGATCTACAATAGGTTTGTTCTGCTACAGGGTGAATACTATGATTCTTTGATCGAACTGGCGCCAATTCTAATAAATTCGTAAGTTTTTCGCCATTGTCGATATGTTGATTCACTATATCGTAAATAGATTCGAGTGCCTTCATGGAAGTATTGAGGTCTAATTTGTTTCTCGAAGTGTGGTTATACAATATCCGTGAGCAGGCTTCATTCGAGCTGATAAAGGTCGTGTTTTCCATGTATTTTCTTTTACTTCAAGACTTCGACAGAAGAAAGAAAATCACCCTTTGGGCCGGTAGAATTGTAAACTTCCCTTCCAATGGAAGCCACCATATTGGCGTTTTCGCGGCCATTTAGTAGTTATTATCTACGCTCTTTTCTCCACACAATGCCCTCCTAACTCCCAAAAAAGCTCAACCCCACTCCAAATAAACCACCTAAAAAAGCCTAAACCAACCTCTTCACCAAATCCACACAAATTTCCCCGAAAGCATGGACCCTTTCTGCTGACCATGTCTGGTGTACGGGTGCAGCTTTGCTCTCCCACCACCAAACCCAATTCTTAACTATGGGGGTCACGTGACCCTACATCCACTATAACCTGCGATGAGATGCCCTCAAACTTCATCTTCACCATGGAGCAGCTGAATAAACCCCCTCGGGGCAGCGACGGAAAGAAGAATACCGCTAAGAAGAAGCTCCACCAGAACGGGCATAACGCCAAAGCTTTTGCGGTCTCGGCTCCCAAAAAACTCGAGAAACAGGCTCGAAGAACTCACGATGTTAACGAAAAACGGTACCATGTTCCCATGGTGGACCGTACGCCCGATGACGATCCTCCACCGGTGATCATAGCTGTGGTGGGTCCTCCAGGAACGGGAAAAACGACGTTGATCAAAAGTTTGGTGAAGAAATTGACGAAAACAAGCCTCACCGAAGTGAAAGGTCCCATAACTATGGTGAGTGGAAAACGGCGGAGACTCACGTTCATAGAAGTCAACAACGACTTGAACTCGATGGTCGATGCAGCCAAAATCGCCGATTTGGTCTTGTTGCTTGTGGACGGCAATTTCGGTCTTGAGATGGAAACCATGGAGTTTCTCAATATTGCCCAGCATCACGGTATGCCCAGAGTTTTGGGTGTGGCCACACATCTAGATTTGTTCAAGAGTCAAAGCACACTCAGAACGTCGAAGAAACGCTTGAAGCACAGATTCTGGACAGAGGTTTACCAGGGTGCTAAGCTTTTCTATCTCTCCGGTGTGCTTAACGGAAGATACCCAGACAGAGAGATTCTCAATCTCTGCCGGTTTATTTCTGTGATGAAGTTCCGCCCGTTGAAGTGGCGAAACGAGCACCCGTACTTGTTGGCAGACAGAGTCACCGACTTGACACACCCCCAGCAGATCGCTGAAAATCCAAAGACAGACAGAAAAGTCGCCATTTACGGATACCTCCACGGAACGCCTTTACCCTCGCAAAACGCCCACATTCACATTGCCGGCGTTGGCGATTATTACGCCCACAGCGTGGAGAAACTCCCGGACCCATGTCCTACTCCATACTTTGAGCAGAAGCTTGACGAGATAGAAAGAGAGAAAGCCAAGGCTGCGGCTGATGCAGGAGAAGAGGTGGCTCCAACAAGAAGAAGACGCCGGAAGAGACTCGAAGACAAACAGAAAATCATCTATGCACCTATGTCTGACGTTGGTGGTGTTCTTGTGGATAGGGATGCAGTGTACATTGATGTGGGCGACAAGCAGTCTTTTGTGGCTGGAGAGGAAACTGGCGAAGGTGAAAAGTTTGTGACTGGGTTGCAAGACGTCCAGAAAACCATGCAAGAGCGTTTTGCCGAAGGCCCTGGGCTCCAGTTGTTCTCCAACTCTGCTAAGATTGAAGAACTCGAATCGAGCGAACTGGAAGACGAGGCTGGTCTTCTTGAGGAAGATAAAGGCAGAATGGCTTTGCGTAAGCCTCGTTTGTACGGCAAGTCTGTGGCCGAAGACGACGAATTCGACGATCTTGAGGACGCCGATTCCGATGTCGAAGAGGGCCAGCCGAAGATGGTGGATATTGATTTTGGCGATGCTGCCAAGGACGTGGAGCTCGCCGAGGACTCGTCTTTATCGTCAGACGAAGAAAATGGCGATTATCTCGCCATGGCCAAGAAACTCAAGGGTTCTGTTCAGCGTCGCTGGAATATCAATCGTCTTTTGTACTTGGACAACATTGACCCAGCTGAAGCCGTCAGAAGGTGGAAGCAGGAGACTGTTGAAGAAGACGACGAGGAGTCTGACATTGAGGAGGATGAGGAGTTTTTCAAAAAGAGAGACACCAAGACCCAGTCTGAGGACTTGGACTTTTTTATTCCCAGTTATCCGTCTTTGGATGAGCTCAAGGCCAAGTTTGACCCTTCCACTGCTGAAGACAGTGAGGAGGAGTATGAAAACGGCTACCGTATTTTGAAGGATCGTTTATTGGCAGCACCAAAACTCAACGATGAGGAAAAGAAAGAGAATGAAGGTGACGACGACGAGGACGAGGAAGTTTACGGTGATTTCGAGGATCTCGAGGGTGAAGAAGGCGAAGAAGGCAACAACGGCGATGACGTCGATGGAGAAGAGGAAGGGGATGGCGATGATTTTGCCGATTTCGAAGCCGAGGAACAGAAAGACGAGGACCCTGAAGACGAAAACTTGACCGTTGAGCAAAAAAGAGAGCTCAATGCTGCCAAAAAGGCCAAGCTCAAATTGCAGTTTGAAGACGAGGAAGACAGAGAATTCGGAGCAGACGATCCAGAGGGAGACACAGAGGCCGATACCTGGTACGAGTTCCAAAAGAACAAGATGGCCAAGCAATTGGAAATCAACAAGGCCGAGTACGAGGAAATGGATCAGGAAACAAGAACCAAAATCGAGGGCTACCGTGCGGGCTCATATGTCAAGATCGTTTTTGAAAATCTTCCCTGTGAGTTCGTGAACAACCTTGATCCCGAGTACCCCATTGTGTTGGGTGGTCTTTTAGCGACTGAGTCCCGTTTCGGTATCATGAATGTCAGAATCAGAAGACACAGATGGCACAAGAAGATTCTCAAGTCTCAGGATCCGTTGATTCTTTCGCTTGGTTGGAGAAGATTCCAGACAATTCCTGTTTACACCACCTCTGACTCGAGAACAAGAAACAGAATGTTGAAGTACACTCCGGAACACGCATACTGTTTTGCTTCGTTTTACGGCCCTCTTGTTGCTCCTAACACCACGTTTGTGGGATTTAACATTGTGGATCAGACTTCCACTACAGGATCCTTCAGAGTTGCTGCTACAGGTGTGGTTGAGGATCTCAATTCATCGGTGGAGATTGTGAAGAAGCTTAAGCTCGTGGGTCACCCATACAAGATTTTCAGAAACACGGCTTTTGTCAAGGACATGTTTTCGAATTCGTTGGAAGTGGCCAAGTTCGAAGGAGCTGCTATTCGTACGGTTTCGGGTATTCGAGGTGAAATCAAAAGAGCGCTTTCCAAACCCGACGGTTACTTCCGTGCCACTTTTGAAGATAAGGTGTTGATGTCGGATACCATTTTCCTCAAAACTTGGTATCCAGTGAAGGTGAAGAAGTTCTACAACCCGGTTACCTCGCTTCTTTCCAGCAAACATGATGACTGGAAGGGAATGAGACTCACAGGTGCTGTGAGAGCAGAAAATGGCATTTCCACGCCTTTGGAGAAGGACAGTGCCTACAAGAAGATCGAGCGTCAAGAAAGAAGATTCAACCCTCTCAAGGTGCCCAAGCTGATCAGAAAGGAGCTTCCGTTCAAGAGTCAGATTCACGAAGCCAGGCCACAGCTGAAGCAGACATACATGGCCAAGAGAGCTGTTGTCATGGACGGTGACGAGAAGAAGATGAGAGACCTTGTGAACAAGATCAACACTCTCAAGAGAGACAAGGATGTCAAGCGGAAGGCAAAGAAGAGTGAGAAGTTCCTGGAGAAGCTCAAGGAGATTGCCAAGAAGGAAGAAGGCAAGAAAGAAAAGGAGCGGGAGAGAAAGAAGGATTACTTTGCCAAGCAAGGCAAGAAGAGGCAGTTGGATCTGAGTGAGGGTGCCTCTGCTGCTTTTGGTGGCAAGAGAAGGCGCTAGTAGCATAAATCGCATAATGTATCATAGACAGAGCTGGGTTGTAGGTTGGTGAAGATTTCGGGACTTTTGATAAAGTAGGATGGTCATGAGTGGTGATCATAAGCGTTTCAATGTTCACTTGTTAAAGAAAGTTTCGTTAAGAAAATTTTAAGGAAACTGAAAGCCAAAATTTGATTGACCGGGTTTTAAAGTATTAGAGTAATTGGTGACATTTCAAGATCAAGGTGTTCTGGAGACTAGAGTGGTAATGATACCAATAAGGTTTTCGTGCGTTTTTGAGCACATTGATGAGTTTATGATTTAAAGTTGGTTTAAAAGTTATTTGAAAACCCGTTGATCAATCGAATTAGATAGCTAGATTTTCATGGAGTTGAAGCATTCAGAAATGTGTGCTTGTGACTGTGCTTCAACCTTCAATGATCCGTTGAAAGAAGCAAAATTCTCAGGGCCTTGATTGTGTAATACCATTTTTCAATGCCCAATACTGATAGCTTGTTATTGTTTGTAACCTTGAGAAGGTTGATGCCGTGAATGTGTCCTGAAGCAGCCATTCTCTCAAAGCCCCACCTCATGGCTAATTACCATCTAAAATCAACTCAGATCTACAATTCAACCCTTCAATACCCTCGATCACGTACCCTCGAAATTCCCAAATACTTCCCCCTAGACTACCAGCTTGTATTATCCTTGGACCCTTCATGTGCTTACAAATACCATACCTGCCTGGATCCTTATCCAAGTTCACCAAACCCAAAGCCCCAATCTTTACTACCCTTTCCCTTTTCCATATTTACCCCGAAACCCCCCAACCACGATAATTCACGGTCCGCTCCTTAGGCCATTTTTCGCAGCCAAAGCAACCAAACTCACTCAGGTGACCCTACGCCCCAGCTCCAAATTCCCAAAATACAACTCCACAGTCAAATCAACCTTCAAAAACCAACCCAAAAAAGGCCATTTCACCTCCGCAAAACCAAAACATCCCTCTTTCGGCCTCCCCCATATCCCCAATTTGTACCCCAGATTCGCGCTGACACCTACACCATCACCAACTCAGCACACCCAACTTCACTCACTTCCATGGGCTACACAAACCAGTACATCCTGGATATTCCGCTAAAGCGACCAGCAGAAACGTTTGTGGACGACCCTAAGCTGTTCGATGAGGTGCTGAGGAGCGAACTCGAGTTTGATCTAGAGCATGGAGTGAAGGATATCAACAGGCTCCATGTCTTCCATGCCATTGCTGTTTTGCACGGGGTTTTGGAGAATTTGATTTTGCTACAAAAGGACGAGGCGGCGTTTCGTGAGTTTCGGGCGGCGCAGTTGGCGAAGTACGGCTTGAACTTGGACGACTTAGAGAGGGAGGAAGGCTCTGCTGGCTTTCACGATGATGACCTTCCGAAGCCCGTGTCCTTGGAGGACGACGGCGTTTTGGAAAGCACCAAGGGCTCTGAGGGCAATTTCGAGGCTCTAAGTGTTCCCGAAGGCCGATTTTTCAAAGACGACGAAACCTCCTCCGTTGATTATAGAGGCTCAGAGGGTGCCAACGGAGCCGCTGTGCCACAGACAGAGCCAGCGGTAGAAAAAGACCAGACTCCTCGAAAAGCTCGCTTCTCCAACTTGGAGGCGGCTCTAGAGAGCGTTTCTGGCAGTTCTGACGACTCCTTCATGAAACCCAACCTAGAAGAACCCCAAAGCGCTCTCGATAGCCCCCGGACCGAACCAAACGAGCCGGAGTTCATCTCCACCGAACTGTTGGTGCAGACGACGTCGCTCGAACGAGTCTCCAATCCAATCACAGCCCATTCCAGCAGTCGGCTCAGAAAAGAGGTGCTTTTCCACAACGCCTCGAAAACAAAAGCCCAAGCCGAGCATCTCGTCCGATGTTTTGGCCTAGCAAAGCCACCGCCGGTGTCTATCAAGGACTTTCTCCTACGGATCAACAAGTACTCGCCATCTGTGTCTGTGACGGTCTACATCCACAGTGCGTATTTGCTTTTCAAGCTTGCGGTGTTTCTTGGGGTGGTGAACTTCACGGAGCTCAATGTTTTCCGGTTTATTTTGGCGCTGATTCGGTCGCTGACGAAGAAGTGCGAGGATGTGTATCAAAAGCAGAAGAACTTCGCCATGGTGGGCGGCATGGAGCTTAGAGACTTGGGCAAAATCGAGGTGAGTTTTCTTTACCTTTGCAACTTCAAGTTGGTCGTGAGCGAGTTTATCTTGAACGACTTCTTGAAGCAGAACGTTGTGGACCTTGGGCGGTTTTGCCGGGAAAGGTACCCAGAAAATAGAGATGAGGATATGGATAGAGAGGAAGAAGTCCCCATGGATCTGGCTAATTCATAAAAATGGAGCAACGTGAAGTCAGCGAAGCGATTTCCAAACGAAGAGACAACCGACGATCTCCTATGACGCTACTCTGCATGGATCAGGCTTCTAGCTCTGACATTCTCCACGTTTTGGGTCCTGGATGCCGGTTATGAGCCGTTGGGAGAGGAGCCAAGTAACAAAGTGCTGTTTATTGGGCAGCAAACCACGCTTAGATCTTATTGTGCTGCGGTTGCACTTGGCGACCCTATTCTATTCTTCAAACAGGAGTCAGGGAGGGGTGAACAATGCTCCAACAATCCAACGTCTCTGTGGACCAGATCTCGGTAATTTTCAGGTCTTGGCTTGACACTGTTTCGTGCTTCACAGAAACCGCTCAAACACCAAATCTCAAGAGTTACAAAATCGTTTCAGCCTCGATATCTGAAGGCATAGATCGTCGGAGCAACGTCAAGATGCTTAAAACTGACCCCTCGTGTTGCTGGAGTGGGGCAATGGCAAATGCTTAAGCTTCCATTGTGTACCGTTTTGGGCAACTCCGTTTGAACCTGGCTTAACCTCGCCAGCCTCACTAATAACTTAGGGTCAGGGGAATTGTACCGTATATGCGTTTAGTGCGCAACAGGCGTTGGACAATGTGCTGAGAGATGCTAGTCTATGTCTGTACTTAGTGGACCGAGGTACTTCGAGTGGAGCGCCCGATTTGGTAATGCTACTCTGGACAATCGCATTAACCCCGGAAGCAAACTCTATCGGTTTTCCAGCTCATCTTCCCATTGGTCAGTGCCCGCTAGTCGATTCCCACTTTGTGGTAGTCCATTTACATCAACACCTTCTACCCCACCAAATGGCAAAATAACTACGCAATTCTCCACCACCTCCACATTCCTCCCCATCTACTCGTGGAGAACTCATCTTCAAACTCCCCACTCTCACGATTGCTCATTTCCCACTTGTTGCTTCTTTCTTGTCGATTTTCGTAAGAATTGTGGAATGTGCTGCCCGCTTTAGACTGGTGTGGTCGTGACCGGTGTTTCTTTTCGCTTCTCCTCAGCAACCACGATTATGTTTCTTTTTGAGCCTCGTCAACACTTTGCAGCTAAAACATCTCCAAACTCAGCGAAGAAAACCCGGGCAACGGTGCATGCAATTTCAATTTACTAATGTGGTCTAAACGACGTCACTTTCATCTAAACGTCGTATCTGTCGGGAATCCTCCTGTGTAAAAATATTCCTATGTTTCATGTCCTCGTTTCATGATCCCTACTTCGAAGCACCGGAAATAAGAGCCATCTCCGACGATTGAAAAACCTGACTTACCCCAAAAGAGCCTCTCTTTCTGGAACATCCTCGTTTGACCCTGCTTGCTCTGACGTCGGCTTCTCCGCATTTTGCCTTGCTTCCACCGTTGGGGAACGTCTGCAAATCGTTAACAGAATAGGAAATAGAAAATTGACAAGAATCGCAAAAGAAATTCAATGATCACCTAGCCCCGCTACCCTGACGTACATTCTTACATTCCCCGTTCTTGTACACCGTCCTTATGTTTCGTGTCCTTTTGTATAACCTCTAAGATGGGGGCGTTGTACGAAATAATTTGTATAGATCATTCATTCCTGCACATAGGCAGACTTCCACTGGTCCGTAACCCAGCCACCCCAGCTATTGCCTGGGCCATGACTGGCTGCATGTCTTCAATTCCCCGGATACTTACAACCCTTACTTGATGCAGGTGCCGGCCCCGACGAGTGCATGGATTGCGCTCGTATGGGGTCTGCGGGTACTGCAGGCACTCACCCGTTTTCCGGACCTTGCACCTACTCGCCGCTTTGCCTACAAAGAGTAATTAGCCTGCAAGGTACTCCGCCTCGTGCAGCCCATCCGCTGCGTCAAGTGGGGGTTAGTACTGCAGGCGGATAACCTCTCACGAATGTTGGCGTCACTTCCCAAGAATCCGCCGACATCATTGAGACACCGCGTTATTGTTTTGAAAAAGTGATATCACTTTTACCTCACAATCAAAGCCGTGAAACTACCGCCCCTTTTTGTCTGCGCAAATACAGAGATTAGCCCTGCCGGCAATTCTAGCCTTGCGCAAATTGTGCGTACTTGATGGCTAATCTTAACCAGGTACGGAGCCAACGCTCCTGGCAAGGACGCAACTTTCGGGTGTTAGTATGCAAACTGCCAGTAGGCGATCGGAGCGGAAGGCCGGAGTTGCTCTAAAATGCGGTAATGGGCCTGCACATCGCCTGCAAGTTAACCTCGAGTGGGGACATTGTTGTGCATGTAGTGCACACACAGGGGGCAATACCCTGTCTAGCACATACGATGAATAGACGCGGGCCGCGCTCCTGTCCACGTTGTGCAGATGCGTCCGAATCATGCGTCGAGGCCAGAATCCAAAGCTTTTAAAGCCTCCATCCCTATCTCCAACGTTTTCGACCGTCGATACCTCATCCCGATAACCCAGATACAGCCCGAGACAAATTTTGAAGAAGAACATTCACCAAAAAAACATACGTCATCCAAACTCACCGGGCTCAAACCGCTGTCAGAACGCCTGCACAAACTGTGCCGCCAATCCCCACACTATCTCCCAAAAGGCGCGCCGCGTGTGCAGGACTGGCCCGCCAGGTGCGCCCAGCCAGGAATCATTTCTTCTCTCGCTTGTCAATCTCCGTTTCCCGCCTCTACGTCCACACGCCAGATATAAATATGCCCCAGATTCCCTGTGATTTTGCCACATCACCACTTTTCAACTTCCTACCCCCATACATTTGTCAAAAGTCCCTAATACACACCGCAGAGTAGTCTTGCTTCCCGGTGCTCTAGCAGCGAATTAATTGATCAAAAAACTTCCTCCCGTTTCATACCATGTCTTTCACCTCCACAGCATCAGGTGTAGCTCCTACGAGCCTAAACCTCAATATGTTCGAAAAGGTGGATGCTAAGAAGCCTAAATCGCCCTCCGTGCTCACTGATGATGAGGACATTTTCTCCTTGGACATGGTCACCATGGACATGGAGTTTGACCAGGCCTACCTGATGTATACCCAGATGCAACAGAAACATGCACTTTCAGGTGTGGAGCAGCTTCAGAGGGCCAAGCAGTCCCAGGGTCAACAGTCCCAGCATCACAACCCACTTCATCAGAGTCACAACCAGCATCAACAGAGTCAGCATCACAACCAACAGCAGCGCCAGAACCAGCAGATGTACGGATTCTACCCTGAACTCAACAAATACGACAGTGTTCCTGGCCTCCCACTTCTTCTGCCGCAGAGCGACCTGAGGGGCCTCTTTGACGGCCACAAGACCGCCAACCCCATGGAAAAAGACGACAGCATGGACCATTTCTTCCTCAACACAGAGCTGGATGCCCTTGAAAAGTTCTTGGACAACTTGGCTCTGTCGTCCGGCAACCCATTGGACCTCTACAACCACCAGGCGCCAGCGCTGCCTTCGTTGTACAACGAACACATGCACACAATGGACCCGATCCGCAAGCCGGGGAACAGGGATATTCCAGACTTTGTCAAGAAGGAAATCACCGATGCGTTCAGACACCCGCCAGTGCAAAGCTTGAAGAGATTTGGCTCCGAGCAGCTTCAGTCGGAACCACAGACTCAGTTGCCCACTCCTCTCGACTCCAGACAACCACTGGCTTCTGAGAAGCGCAACCTGGCACAGCTGGAGCTTGATTCTCCCCCATGGCTGCCTTCTAGCAAAAAGAGAAGAAAGAGCTCCACCAGACCACTTCTCACGTTGGAGCAGAAGAGATTGAACCATTCACACTCGGAACAGAAGAGACGCCTCTTGTGCAAGCAGGCTTACGAAAGATGTCTTCGCTTGATCACGAACGTGGAGGACTACAAAAACGACTTGGTTTCTGCGTCTGCCGTGACGCTGCTGAAGAAGAAGAGCAAGAGAAAGCAGATCAACAAGGACGGCTTGCCCAACTTGTCCAAACACACTGCCTTGTTGAAGGTGAGTGGCGAGATTATGAAAATACAGGGTAAGAACGAGGAGTTGAGAAAGCTTCTTGCTCAGTACTAAGGGCTATTTTTCACGAATTAGCCTAAACTGTACCATACTGACCACCATACTACCAACTACGCCAAAATAGCGGGACGCTGGCACCTACCACGATGCATCGCCAGCCGTCCCAATGAGGAACCCAATTCACTTCTTGCCTGTTTATTATCCATATTTATTGTACCTCTGGTAATGTACGAAGCTACGAATAATGCCTGTTGTAGGAGTGGCCCTATATGAGGTCATGGAGGCCACGTCAAGCCGAATATAGCCGCTGAGCAGATAGCGGAAGCAAACGGGCTATTATGCTTAAAGTTTCCCACCCAACAAATTTCCGCTGTCCAATTGAGTTTCCACAGTTGGGTTTCGGTGAATTAACGGTATTTTATTGAAAGTCCGGGTAGCCGATCGGACTTTAACTGATGCCATTCAGATGACCAGAAATGGCAAAGCCGCTAGATTCTCGGGCTTAGAAAGTTCACGATGTGACCGACTTTGTGAAATCTTTGTGGTCGATTTGATGTGATTGGTCTGGGTTTTGTACTATGGTTATACTTTCTGCTTGCTTAGTATTATTCGGCAAGAAGTCCAATTGGCCAGGAGCATATTGAGTAAAGCTACCTCACCGGCTTAAATTAGTTCCGTCCAGCCTGCCAGGTTGCTGTAGTTTATTTGCTTTAAGCAAGGTGTTCTGCTCCAGGACCCAATTTGTAGCCAGATTTTGCGTTCAAGTATTCGGTTGAAGGGTCCTGGTATTCGGTCTCTAGACAGTTTAGTCCTAAATGGCGTCAAGTTGAAGTTGAATTTAAGTTGGATGAATGTTTTCCATTTATCATAGCTCCACTACTTGAATAGAATAATTGACTACTTCAAGTCGGGCACTTTCAGCCTCTCTCCTTTTGATTTAGGATATCGTCGAAGGGTATGAGGAATACTTTTACAAATTAAGTAAGACTACTTGAGACCACATCCACTCGTTGCTGGAATCGTGAGCTGAAGGCTTTGAAAATGGAATCCCTATAGTGAGCGAGTTTACTTACATCGGTCAAATACCGAAATGTTAACTATACTCCTTTGAGGCCGTTGAAAAGTAGCTCCATGGATTTTTGTACTCAGGGCAATGACAGAAGCTTTTGTCCCAAACTATCAAAAAAAGCAATCACAATTGATGGAGCTATCCCAGATCAGTGTAGTCTGTCTACAGTGAGCTACCACATCGGTATAGCCTAAGGGCTTGATCAAAGGAGCAAGTAGCAACAGGATTCTATGGATTAGAAGATCCTTGACTTTGTCTGAATCTTTGTCTTTTACTTCATTTTTTTTTTTCTTTTTTTTTTTTTTTGATCTTCGACTTTAATATTTGACTTGATTCATTAAAGATCTGACTCTTTATTGGTATGACCATCACCATTTGGGACACTAATTTGCATAAGCAGCTAATCAAATGAAAGCAAGCTTTCCCCAGTCTTTAAGCTCAAAAATATCCCACGGTACCTGTCTATTCAGTCTTCTTAAATAAACCTTCCTTCAGTAATCGTGAATACACGACGGATGGCAGTAATCCTAGTGCCGGTCAGTACACCAAAATCATCAAAAACTCCACATTTCAGATGTTCCAAAAGCTCTTCTCCGTCCTCCATACCCAAAATAGTCTTCATACCAAAACACGCTTTTCTTGCTTCTCAACACTTGCCTCTATTTCGCAGCCATACTGAAGACCCAAACCTGACCAACAACATCCACGCCAAATTCCCAAAGCCATCATCACCAAATCCCCCTTTTCAATCCCCTTCCCCCAATACAAAAAACTCCCGTTTCTCCAATTTTACAAACCATCTCCAAAACATTTAAACTGTCAAACCGGCCCACCCACCAAATCAACATTTCGCGCATCAACACTCATCAATCTCAAGCTTCTTTCCCAAAATGCCATTCAAACCGGGCCGTCCAGGCCGTCCGCCTCTAGCCCCTGCCGATCATCCGGCTCTCAGTCTCAAGCTCGGCGCTGGCGAAAAAGCAGCGGCGCTAGCGAAACTCAATCCAGTGAAAATGCCAAATCAAACCATCGTGGAAGATCTCCAGAAGTCTTACCCTCAAGATAAGCGCTGGAGGACGTTCAGAGACGACCCAGACTACCTTCTTGTGATGCACTGGATGCTGCTGTGCCGAGGATACGTGAAGTTGGCGCTGGACAACTTCGACACTGACTCTTTTGAAATGGACTTATTTGGTCAGATTCCAGACGACGAGGAGACGCTTTTGCTGAGCCGCCTCCGGGTGGGGCTATTGCTGAAAATACACGGGAAAAAGGCCCTGCTTTCCCAGTTCGAGCCGTTGTTCAGGGTCTACTTCGGCTGTGATACTCCTCTCAAGGGACCCAAGAACAGTGACGACTACGCAGCTCCAGGCTTGCCCCGTTTTGATGATTTGTTCATCGACGAGAAATTCCACATTTTGGCCCTCCTTGTGGCAGAGGTCACATTGCACCAAGACTTCAAAGACTTCATCGAGAAAAATAACATTTCTCCTATGCTCCTAAGGCCCGAGACGCTTTGGAGAGAAGCTAAGGGCGCTGTGGTCGAGGAGTTCATCGTTGTTTTTGATGGCACCGCAGGCTACAAAAGAACCACCAAGGCTAGGGAGCTCGTGGTTCCTAAAAAGCGTGATCTAGCACCAGAAGACCCAGATAGCGAGCTAGGGCCCAAGCCGTTCGATGTGACGGTTGCATATGAGCAGATATTTCGTGGGATATACGAGCTTGATGCTCTTGTGGCCGAATTGCTGACAAAAAAGACAAAAAAGAATAAAGCGATTCTTGATGTGCTCAGACACCCCGAGTTTGTGGACAACATGTACGATGTGGAGATGAGAAAACGGAGAGTCATCCACCAGCGCCGGAAAGAGAGCGAAATGTCTCGGCTTTTGGCCACCAGAAAACGGTCGCTGAGACTTGAAGCCAAAGAGAAAATCAAGGCTATAGAAGAACAAGAAAGAAAGGACCAGGAGCTCGAGGATCTCCAGTATGCTGTCATGCGCCGTTCTTCCAGAAACACTAGACTGACTCCATCCATGGACTACACCGGAGGAGTCACGAGAGAGCAGAGGTTACGAAAGAGGCTTGAAAGCTCGCCTGAGTTATCTGAAGCCTCAGTAGAGCCAACTGAGGTAACTGAGGTCAAGGACGAGAGTTCCATGGATATTGAAGTGCCTGAGCCAGTCGTTGAGGAAAAGGTCTTCGAACAGGGCGTTGAGTCCTCTGGCAATGGTAGTAACTCAAATCACAACCCCGAAGTTCCACCTCGAGAAGAAAATACAGTTCAAACAGCCCAAAGTGAACAAAATTCATTCCCAAATAGCAACTCGAGCGCTCCAACTCACGAACCCTCTAAAAGCAAAATCGAGGAAGGGCTCGACAATCTCCAAGGAAGTTTTCTGGGGCCTCCAATGCAAAACGTCGATTCTCAATCCAGACTTCCAGCTGCATTTCCTCCACGTTTAGCCATTCCAGAAACCATGCCTCTGCCACAACTAGCTGGAACTAGAGAAAACTCAGAAGGCCCTCCTAGGCCAAATCCCACGCCTAAAGACCTGAGTGCTACTATTGCTCGAATCAATGGAGATAATCAGCCTGATAACTCCCAACAATAAAGCTCATGCTAACTGAGCCGAAAAGTGACAAATGCCTAGTGTACGATATCAATTATTGTGTCCACATCTGGCCAGCATCCTAACTTATACCACTACAAAAGATTGAGGATAACATATATAGATGGTCAGAATAGTGACAGCCTGAATCCTACATTGTAATCGACCCTGAAACGGATCTGATATGAGAGACTTAGAATTATGCATTGGGTGAGCTCTTTCACTCACAAGTTCAACTCTTCAAGAATCTGGGACGCCAATGTCTTATATGTCCAGGTGTTACCAAGCGTCTTCTTGAACTGGACACCGTAGAGTCCCACGAGTGGCACCTTCACAATGTTGATCTCAAATTTCAAAGGCGTCTTTCTCGAGGTCTTCCCACCTTGAGCCTCTTCTTCCTCTTCTTCAGTTACTGTCATAGATGCACTGGGTGAACGCTGGTGCCTGGCCCTTTGTTCAATGCGAGAAGACACAAGCATGTCGGAGCCTCCGCCAGGGTTGAGGTTATTTAAAGATTCAAAGGAATCGTCATCCGTGAACTGCTGCAACTGAGCACGAGTTTCCTCGTCAAGGTCGTCATAGTCGATTTCAGCGGACCCCAAAAGCAGCTTGTTCAATCTGGCTGCAGCGGGTGTGTTGGGAGGCATCAAAGTCTGAGAGCCGTTCTTCTTTCTGTAAGATCCAAGAAGCGACTGACCAATAGAAAACTTCCTTCTATGTCCGCCTCCGATCGAATTGGACTTCTGGTGGCCCTTGAAGTTGTTTCCTCCCGTGGGAGGCGATAACATTGTCGTGTCAAGGTGCAATGACGGCTGTCTGGATGGCCCTTTAGACTTGCTCAGCGGTGTACGTGTTTGAGGAGTTTGAATAGTTGGAGTCTGGACGTCTTGTGGTTCGGGTGTGCTTGTTCTGCGAGGAACCTGCTTTTGCACAGACTCTGAAGACTGGCTAAAAGCATCACCGTAGAGCTTCTTTTCCTCGTCGTCCAGTCTATATTCGTCGATGATGGCACTTGTCTCGTCTTCAGACTCAGTAGGCTTGGCAGCAATGGATGCAGTGTGAACACAGAGGAATCCTCCCTTCACTTCCTGGAATTTGACACCGAGTTTGGTCAAAACAGAAAGAATGTTGTAACGAATAACAGGAAGCGGCTTGGTGGAGGTTGTCTGCACGGAAAAGAAACCCTTCAAGAACAAGGTCTTAGGATACTCAATCAGCGGCATGCTATTGCGTCTTGCATGAGCAAACTGGTCAACAATCTGCTGCTCTGTCATACGAGGAAGTTGTGGGTATTCCTTGTCATCAAGTGTGACATCATCGAACATGGAGTCATGACGGTCGTGCTCTCTGTCCACACCTTCGTCACTGTTCTGTGCCGCCATATTATTTGGCAACGCTGGCTGCTGACCGTCTGCACGATAAACAGCATCTTTTCGAATATGTCCACCGACTGATTTGGCACGAGCAGTAGGGTGAAACTTCTTCTCGGTCGGCGGCTTCTCAGTCTTAGCAAATTTGACTTCGTCAGGGGCTCCTTCTGTATTAAGCACTGGTAATGGTGGCAAATACTCAGCAGGCACAAAGCCTCTGTTCGACGGCGTTCTGGCATGACCCCTGTGTTGAGAAGCATTTGGATCAAGAGTTTGTCTAGGAGGCTCTTTAGATTCGTCCTTGACGTTGACATGAGAACCACTGGATTTCTCTTTGGCGGTGACTTTCATACTCACACCACGACGAACCAAAGGATCTTTCTTTTCGAGATATCGGCTTGAATCCTGAGAGCCCCTAGCGTCAGGAATGAAAGAAACAGGCTCCATGGCAACATCGTCTTTCTTCGGAGACGCCGTTTCGCTTCTGGTTGGCGAGCCATGGGGATGCGATTTTTTACCTGACAACTTCCGCAAGAGCGAGTTGAGACCCAGTTTGCCTGATTGTTGGTCGGAGTCGCTGCCACTCATCGACTTGCGTGGGCTGTGCTGCAGCAACATCTGTTGTTGCATCTTGCCCTCGTTTGGACCGGGAGACAGTGAATCCCTGTTGAACGCACTAGGGACCATCGGAGTGTGTGCTTGTTCTGGGAATTGCAAAGTTGGAATTGGCTGAGCTGGTTTTGCTTGTGGTTGAGGTGAGCTGTGGTGTTCAGAAGCAGAGCGACGAGGCTGCAGCCCCAATTGAGCCTGGGGCGGATTTGGGGAGCCTCCATGAGAAGGTGGAATGACAGGTGTGTTGTGCTGCTGTCTCTGCAAGTTGATCTGCTGGTGCACCTGGTCGTGGGACCGAGAATCGCTTTCCTGAAGCTGGTTCTGCAACTGGTTCCTTAAAGCATCTTCCTTCGCCTTCTTGCGCTTTCTCATTTCATCCACCAAATAGTATATGGAGACAAGCGGGCTGAAGCCCCCAGTCGGATCGGGCAAATTATGAGTGTTGGGGCCTGCAATATATGAACGGCCCTGTTTGGCATGTTTGTACCAGATTTCTGAGCTTGCTTGGTACTCTGGGCTGGATATGACGTTGGTGAGCTCCTCAACTATGGCCTGCGATGAGCCCAAGTCAAGGGTGGCTATGGACTTGATAATTTCTGGATCAAGAGGCAAGGTCAAAGGTGCTCTTTTGTTAATGTAGCTGGGAACAGGGTACTCGTAGCCCTTGGACATCCAGGGATGCTGGATCACCTCGTGCAAAGATGCTCTTTTCGATGGATCAACCACAAGCATTCTTGAAAGAAGCGAGACGCACTCCTTGGAGATGAAAGATGGATACTCGACATGGCCACGCTTAATTTTTTCATGCAATACAGAGACAACTGGGTCGTCGAAAGGCACCTTGCCGCATACCAAGACATACAAGACCACGCCAAAGGACCACACATCAACCTCCGGTCCCGTGTATGGTTTGGCACTCAACAACTCGGGTGCAGCGAAGTATAACGAGCCACAGTATGTCTTGAGAAGGCTTCTGGGCGAGTATAGGTTCGACAAGCCAAAGTCAATGATCTTGATGTCACCCTTCTGGTTGATCATGATATTTTCGATCTTCAAGTCTCGGTGAACCACGTTGTTTTTGTGGCAGTAGTCTAGAGCCGAGGCCACGCCTCGAGCAAACTTGCGGGCGTACTTTTCGCTCAACGAGCCGTGCGAGACAATATAGTCTAGCAATTGGCCACCTTCGACGTACTCAAAAAGCATGTAGTAATGGTTGGTCATGGGCACCATCTCGTAAAGACGGCATATGTGTGGATGAAAGAGCAATCTGCCCAAGGCACCTTCACGGATAGTTCTCTTATCACGGGCCACCTCTTTCTCAAACTCTTTTTGTCTCTGGGCAGCTTCCTCGGCCAGGTTTGGTGGAGCATCGTTGGCATGTGCTCTCTGGTACAACTTAGCAGCCCTTGGCACAATCTTGACCGCACACTTCTCGCCCGTGGCGTTGTGTCTGGCCAATTTGACCTTACCCATAGAACCTGCACCGATAGTCCGGATAAAGTCCCAATCGCCGATAGACTTACGATGGAACTGCTGCTGTTGCTGCTGCTGGGTGGAAGAAGAGGTCTTGGGTGTACGGCTCAGCCCGTGGCCTCCATGGCTCGTTCCCTGGCTTTGGCTATGGCTCTGTTGATGACTGTGAGGTTGTCCATGCTGGTGGTGATGAGCTTGCGGATGACTCTGCTGGTGGTTTTGTTGCTGGTGCAGACTTGGAGGATCTGGCTGTGGCTTTGTGGAGAGCGGCGGAGGCGGCAAGAGCTCTTTTTCTCTTCCGTCCGGTTCTCCAAAACCCATCTCTCTTGAGCCTCGGATCGAGTTTGAAACACTTCTCAACATGCGGGGAGTGGCAGGCTGCCCAGAGCCGCCCGTTTGCACCGGCTGTGGTGATGCCAGCAGACTGGGAACAGTCCTATGGGTGCCCAGGCCTGTTCGGTGGCCGGGTTGGGGGTACGATACGTTCCTGTTTCCGTCCATATGGCTTGTGGCGGGCGGGAAAACGTGGGAATGGAGGACGCTGTGGTGCACGGATGTGGTGGTTCCTTCTGATCGGCGCTTCGACGGCGTTTCTTCTGGCAATGGCCCGTTTCAGTAGTAGGTTGGTGGTGATGTTTGTAGGAAAAAAGGATAGATTGCTCACGTGGACTGCGTGCAGAGTGGCGGGCTACGAGAGAGGCAGATAGATTGAATGAAATGGGGGAAAAACGTTTGTTTTCTTTTCAATTGGATAGCATTTATTTGGATTAATTGGGGGTAATTTTCTGGTGGATTTTGGCAGGCAAAAGCGGCTCCCAGCGCTGGGTTACTGGGTGCTCGTTGAATATCCATTCTCGATCGTCACCTCCCCCTGCCGGCCAACCTTCCTAAAAAGTATAAATAGGAGGGAATTCCCACATTTTGTTTTACGGATCTCACCCTTCTCTTTTGCGTCTTTTGCTCCCCGCCGCCGTGTGGTGCTCGTGTTCGACTCGGTGGCTGTGGAGCGGGTGCGGCAAGGCACAATACCAGGAACGAGATCTTCTAGGCGATCGTCCTGCTCCCTATCGAGGAATTACTGAAGGGACTTGATCCGTGAAAGCTGGTCAGGTTTTTTCACTCTCACGAGGGTTCTTCCGGTGAAGCCGCCGTTCTGAATTGGGGATCTTGACGCACTTCATCAAGTTGACGTTTTTTCGCCTGTCTACTGAAGCATATGAACCCTTGTCCAGTCAGATAACTACACGTAATCACCATACCCTATTGCTCTGCCCCTTGTTGGGAAAAAAGCCCCCTCGTCTGATTTTTACGTCTTCTTTATATTGGCTGTGGCTGTGATGGCTCTTCTGTCTGGATCAACAGGTACAGGTCGTGGAATCTGCATTTCGGTTAAGTGGTCTTCCCCGGACTGTCACGGTTATGCCGAAAAAGCTCGTGCTGCAGGGAGATCACTCGATATAGTGGCACTGGGGGATCTGGAGGAATTTGTTTAAGAGCGTCATTTCGACTAGGTCGGATGAGAAATGAGTTTACTTTATACTCAGAAAAACTAGCAGGGGGCAGCAGCATGTGTTTGGGCAATTTTTGATTACCGCAACTGTTGATCTGCTACGTCGCTGGATCTGATGATTTTGTATCGGAGAGTTTTCTGTATTTGCTGATATCTCTATATTAGAGTGAAAATCCTATATCGCTATAGAAACAACCCCCAATAAGGTCTTTTTAATTTAGTTTCACGAAACCCTCAGGTCAGTCATCCGAACGTCTCACTGAGGTTATCGACCTATAGGAATTATCTGTCTTACGGCCTTCTTCGAATGGAGAGTATATCCGCAATTCATAGGGCAATGAAGTGGTGGATTTAAAGGCTCTAATAAGTAATCTTCAAACTCCTTGCTGTTGTTGCCGAACACAGGATCCTCTGAAAACTGATTAATTCAACAGACAGAGTCGTACGATTTGAGTAACAGTCTTCCTGGCTACTCAATTAAATTGACTTGGCCTTATTCTTGTTGGTTATTAGACCCAAACGGTCAAGACAGAAACTTCTTGTACATTAGTATGAGTTTTGAAGCTTCCTTTGGCTCTGTGATGGATAGCTCTCTTCCCTGATATGGCGAAATCCCATTTGACCTTGACCATGATAAGAATTTTCCCGGCTCCATCTGACACCAGTCATAAATTTCCTCTTTAATATTCTATGGTTATGTTCAATGTTGTCAAATTCTGAGCATGTTTGCTTCGATCTGCTGCCAACCAAGCAAATTGCAGCAAGATCCTAAACGACAATTTTCACTGAGTCAGAGTATATCTGGAACTAGACTATTTCGATATTAATTGTTTGCCGCCATTCGTGAAATGTCGTTCCTCAATCGATACTTCCTGAGTACCATGGTTTTTCTCTGATACAACAAGTCATTTGATTTCATTCACCTTAGTCATAACATCTATTCTTAACATCAAAACGGCCTACCATCATAAACCCCCACGGATACTACTGAAATTCATCGTTATAATAGATTCACTACTTAGTCGTCTAATGCTTGTGGTGCTTCAAGTGAGACTGGTACTCCCAAATGTAACCAGAAATTCCGATAATAAGAGCCAAGTGGAGCAAAGGCTTGCCGGAAGCGTTCTCACCATCGAAGTAGGCAGCCTTGTACTTGCCCCATGGAGTGGATGGCTTCTTTGGAGCAGGAGCTGGTCCAGTTGGCAACTTCTTGTAGAAGGAGACAACCTGGCCCATTCTCTTGGCGTCAGCAGCGCCACCAATGTTCTGTGGGTTAGTAAAATGGTTGTTGAGGAATGTGGTGAATTTGAGGTGGTGACTGGAGATTTTGTCTATTTGGACCTTGGAGTTGGGAATTGGTGGGGTGGGGCGGAGGTAGCGAAACAATTCAAGGCTAATTTCTGTGGGAGATATCGAAAATCTCTTTGGCCTGGTGAAATGGAATGATTTAGCGTGGCATTCGGTGGACACTTTAATTTCCTCTAACTCCACGTGGAATGTACAAAAATTCACCGATAAAACGCGTGGGCGAAGCTTGCGACACATACCTTAGCAGAGGCGATCTTTGGTGGGATCAAGGTGGACAATTGTCTTCTGATAATGAAGGACATGGTTGGTGTTGAAAGAGTTTTCGGTGGAACCGGTTTTCGCTTTTGTTAGGTTGTGCGCTCTCATTCGTCCACGACCGTATGCAGGAAACTAACAAAGTGGTTGTCCGAATCTACCCAAATCGCCCTGAATTGAAGGAGGTAAAAAACTTATTTTACATCATAAAGACTTAATGAAGGCAAACTGCTGTCTCAGGTTTTTCGGTATCTTTATATTCGCTACGAGCACGAGCTAATTAACATTTTAACTCTGGTCACGTGACCTTCCACTGAAAGAAGACTTGCTTGAACTCTTCTACGTCGTCTTTATGCCTTAAATTCAATTTTCGTGATGGCTTAAAGCTAGTTTTGTTAATAGGGAGGTAATGGATTGGTTTCATAGCTTGTAGTGTGAGGATTTCGCTTCGCTACCAAGTAACATTGGCCAGTAGCCAAAAAGAATGAACCAACTCAATAAATAGTAAATTAATGGAAGATTCAAAATAGCTTGCCTCCATTCCGCGCCCTCAGAAGCTAAATTGCTTCTTTTCCTGCCTTCAACAGAAAAGAGAGAATCACTCAGTGCATCGCCAAAACTTTCGTATTCCGCTTCAACCCTCAAGATCTTCCAGATTTCCTCTGAAGTCATCATCTATGTCTTCCTCAGTGTCACCTTCGATTGCCTCCCCCATTGCCCAAGCACAGTTTCCCTCCCTCTCTACACTCATCTAACCATCCCTCAATTGACTATATGATCTAAAACTCGCTAATGTACAAAACTGCCGTTAGTATTTCGTTATCTAAAAATCAAAACCCTCCAACATACCGTTATTGCCTCTGATGAAAACATCGTTGTAGCTTCTTCCCTCTTTCTCACCAACCACTTCTTTAGCACTGTCCAAGGCAACGTTCATGAAACCGTCTATGCTCTGCAAATTGCCCAGGTACTGCACACCATTATGGAGCTTCACCACAACAGACAGGCCTATGATGGACGAGAGAAACTTGGAGGGGTCCGTTTTCTGTGACATTGTAGTTGATGGGAAGTCGTAGTGGTGCTGATCAAGAGTGTGAAGGTCGTGCGCGCACCAAAAAGTGCCGAAACCCAACAAATCAAACTTGCAGCAAGAACAAAGGTAATTTCAGTAGTCTAATAAGTTGCATATTTCGCCCTTCAGAGTTAAGAGGCTATGTGTGAAACCACGTTTCAGATCAAACACGTGACTTTTTCCATTTACTTAGCGAGCCCGCGCCCCTAGTATTTGTTTACGCATAATCGCCTAACGCAGAAAAAAACCTACCCCTACCTTTTTACTACAAAATGGATAAGCTCAAGGAGGTATGTTATTTCACGGATCAGACTAGTGGATCAATTAAGTGAAACAATGGCTCCCATTCCCTCACCCTGAAATTGACCAACAAGGGCCTCGGTCACCCGCCACGAATCACCACGTATTGGACAAGTTGTACTAACCGCAGAAACTCAACAACCTTAAGTTGGACGCCGAAAAGTGGCAGGAGAAATCGGACGAGTTGTCCGACAAGATCAAGGAGTTGGAGCAGGAGGCCTTGGACAAGGATCACCAGATCCAGGCCTTGACCAGAAAGAACCAGGTTTTGGAAGAGCAGGTGGAGAAGTTGGAAACCGATCTTGCCGAGGTTAAGGAGGCTGCCAACGAGTCCCACTCCCTTAAAACCTCCAACGAGAACTACACCAAGAAGAACTCTGTTTTGGAAGAGGAATTGGAGGAGGCCGACAAGAACTTGAAGGAGACCACCGCCAAGTTGAGAGAGACCGACATCAAGGCCGAGCAGTTGGAGAGAAAAGTCGCCTCGCTTGAGCACGAGAAGGACGACTGGGAGAAGAAGTACGAGGACTTGGACGAGAAGTACGCTGCCGCCAAGGCCGAGTTGGAGGAGATCAGCCAGCAGTTGGAGGCCATCTAAGCTCTGGTCTGAAATATACCTATGGCGTTTTGTTTATACCGCGCCGCTGGCGCCTAATTGAGCCCCATGTGGGATTAGATTGGTGAATGCCGTGTAGGGATTGTAGGGGCTGTTGCAGAGGGCCATTTTATGGCTGTGGGATCTAGAATGGGTTCATTCGAGCCAATTGGAGAGGGATTTTTGCAGTCAGATGGAATTGTACGAATAGACGAGGATGTGGCTCCATTGAGTTCGTTCTGGTGTAGAGTCCTCGGCTCCTAGACGAGAGATCCTGTGGAAAGTCTGTTGAGAAGGTCTTGTGGAAAAGCCAGACGAGATACAATTTATAGAGAGTTTCCACAAGGCCTAAGGCTAATAGAAATTCAGGGGAGGCTAGGCCGAAGGGTATGTGAAGAGAAACCCCACCAGAAGTCGAGTGAGCCCAAGAACGATGCAACTCAAAAACGAATTGACTTGATGGTAGAAGAGAAGTATGTCGCTTTCCCATAATTGTTCATGAAAACAAAGCGCAATGAAATCGAAGTGGTCAGTAATTGTTAAACAAAAAAAATAGAATTAAGAAGGTCGGCAATCTAAGGAACTCGATTCAGTGATAATGGAAAGCTGTGATGTGACAAAGCTGGGGTAATGAAAGCGATATGTCAACACTTGTAACCATAGCTTGAAGATTGAAGGGGATCTGCTTATTTTTAAGGGAAATTTCGAACCATTGCTCGAATCTGAAAACTGTAGATAATGTAGAATGCAATCGAGTGGGGGCGCCAGCCAGGGCTACGTAGGACTCTAATACTCTAACTATACCTTACTTCAAGTGAAAGAAAGTCAACCAAAACCCGATTATCTTAATATAATCAAAATTCGAAACCATACCGATACAAACAGTCATACCATTCTAGTGGCATCCCACTCTCTCACTGGCATTGTCTCAGACTCAAGCGTATACATCCGTTGCGTCATGAATGACCAATTGAGCTCTTTTCTGTTTTGGGCAAAACTATCTTTCTTGAATGCCTTTTCACCTCCAGAGAACACCATCCTCTTGGGAGCCATGATGTCTTAGATCTGTCTCAAACCTCAAACACTCCACAACCAGAACGGCGTCCAAACACCGAACCAACATAACCCAACATAATACTCACCACGAAAAGAAGAATCTCCAATACCCAAAATCGCCAAAAATTTCACGAAAAACTCCCCTATACTGGTCTCCCACCACCGCCTGAAAAGTGCGCAGTACACTCAATCCGTTATCACCTACAATCTAGCCACGCCAATATCGGCTACGGCCTCCCCACATTCCGCCCAATAAATCCACCTCATAATACCCACCTCAAAAACCCACTTTCTCCACGCATGCCCCTCTGGAATGGCTTCCGCCGCCGTGTCTCCCTGCAACAGCAGCTCTCACTGTATCTAGTGGATGAAGACTACACCAGAACAAGACGGGGAAGAGCCTCTAGAGAACTCACCCGAGATGCTGGCGCCGACATCGACCATGAACAGCTCATGCGGATGGGCCTCATGCACAGCGCCAGCGCCGACGAAAGCGGCAATCACAACGTCAGTGTCAATGTCGTCGATCCCGTGTACGATCCAAACGAGCCTGTTCCGCTGTATGAGCTTCTGCAAGAGCATCACCGGGGCTCCTCTGTTGCTGTGGACGACGCTCTCCGGCCCAACGGCGAGCCCACGACTCCGAACGAGTGTCTGACTCCGTCGGAGCAGAACTACCAGTACCTGGACCCGCCAAGCGTGGCCCTGGTGGCTTCGAACAGCTCCGTCAGACCAGCGCTTCTGCACCAGAACAGTCGGTTTTTTGACCGGAGAAGAGCCAGTCTGCGGGAACAGAGCCGGGAGCCCAAGCCCAAGAAACGGTCTTTGATGAACCTCGGCCTCAAGTTCCTCAACGCCAAACAGCATTTTTTGCTTGCCGTGTGCCGGGACGTCTCGCTTATTCCGTGCTTGATGGGGCTCTGTGAGTCGTGGTGGATTGTCTTTTTCAGCGGTGAAAAGCTCTCCACCTCCAGAGCAGCTATCACCACTGCCAGAGGCTCTGAACACTTTCTTGAAGGCATCTGGTGCATTGTGGCCGGCTACTTGCTGTATTCGGTTCTAGACGGGCTCATGGTCCGCTGGATCGTCACTTACTCCACCACCGGTGCCATTGTCCGTATGTTATCCATGTCCACCATCTTAGTGGCTATCGAGCAGTACTTGGTATCTGCCTTTTCCGCTGAGGGCTACCAGTACGGTCTCCACACGTGGATCCTCATCTCTTGTGCATTGACCTTGTTGTACATTGTGCAAAACTTTGTCACGCTGAATGTCGACTTGAAGGGTAAGCGAAGAGCCCGTTTCTTCGATTTTTACAATATAGTTGTTTTTGCGGTCGTACCGGTGGGATTGGCTTCGTTCATAACCATGATCGGCCTTCTACGGTCGCTCTTGATCCTACGGCTTGATCTTGAGGAGCATGGTCGGAGGTAGTTGCAAAGGTAAAAATTGGATTCGTGCAAAGTTGCGCAAAACGTTTGTTTAAAATACAAAAGGTGGCTAGGAGAGTCGGCTAGTCGGACACGGCTGAAATGACTTTGCTGAGCCAGCTAATAATAATCGCAGAAGCTAAACTGTTGTAGTTTTGACGAGGTCTTGTGACCCAATGGAGCATGTAGTACGTTTAGGGGCGCTGCTTATTATAGAAAGTGAAGTGCGTTGAAATCCTGGTATCTGCAATTTTGCTGCTCCCTATTCTTTTATTCACAATCCAAAGGTCTATTTTGCAATTCATTCTCATTCTCACAGAAAATAAGATTTTGCAACCAACAGCCTGAGTTCGCAAGCACACATAAATCTACATTCCAATAAAAAATCTATTTCAGAACAAAAAAAAGAGCCAGACAAATTCCCCTACAACCCTTTCATCAAAGCAACATTTTCACCACCTTCACAACTCTCTCTACCCATCTTGACGCTCACCTTGGAACTCTCTTCTTTACACTCGGGCCTGCACTACACCTCATAAAAAAACTGAGCATCAAATCAACCTCCACCCATGGTTGTCCACGTCTTCGGTAAAGCTATCAAGCATAACCAGCTTGTACATCTTGGTCTCGCCGGCAACATTTTCGGCGTTGGCCCCCACGTGGCCAAGACTATTTGTGCCAAAGTTGGCCTCTATCCTCAGATGAGAATGAACCAGCTCAACGAATCCCAAATCATGTCCATCAACAAAGAGCTTTCTGAGATGCAGGTGGAGCATCAGTTGAGACAGAAAATACACAACGACATTCTGTTGAAGAAGAAAATCAAGTCCTACGCTGGTCAGAGACATGCTGATGGCTACCCAGTTAGAGGCCAGGGTACCAGAAGTAACGCTCGTACTGCCAAAAAACTCAACTCCAGACGTTAATAGAGATGGTCTACGCATTGTAAATAGGGAAAGTATGTTACGAGATGATTTATTATAGTGTAGTCTATCCGAACAACTTGATGGTGTTATCTCCCACAAGAGGTTCATCATCGGCCTCGTCCTCTGAGACTTCCTCTTTCATGCTGACTTTTTGACCCAAGAGAGAAGCGAAAAACTCGTCGATCTGGTCATCCTCCCATTTGAGCAGCGCCTGTGGCGTCTCGAAATTCGCAATAGGCTCTTGAACATGGTACCTCAACTTTCTACCCTTCGATGCCTTTTTGTCCACATTCTTCTTGACCTTGGCGGAGGCAGCGCCTCTCATGGCAAACTGCAAGCCGGATGTTGGGTCCGAGGACTGGATCTTCTTGTCAACCAAGTCGTTCAACAAGACCCTGTAGAAATCCTCATCGTCAAAAATCAGCTCCAACTCCTGAACGTTGAGCAGTCGACCTTGAGATGCCTTTGGAACGTCGCCGTCCTCTTCCTCACTTCCCAGCTCTTCAGCTTCCTTCTTAGATGCCTCGTAATATTCGTAGCCCAAGGGCTTCAACAGTTTTCTGTTGAGCTTGGTCCTCTTGACAAGGCGGTCGATATCCGCCAAGTTGTTCATGACTTGCTGCTCTGCAGACTGATTGAGTGCTTTGAATTTGCTGGCGTTCATTGCACTCGAACCAGACGAGTTTTGGATTTTGGCCAGCCATTTCGTGAGAACGTTGCTTCTGTAATCATTAAGGATGCCGTCGTACTTGGCCGAGGCATCGAGGTATTGGTCCAATGTCCGCTTCTTAGGTTTGTGATCCACTGGCTCCGTGACAACGTTCTCCTTCACGTAGAGCTTGGAACGCAATTGCAAGATCGAATCTAGCAACGAGTAACACTTCTCCGACGCTTTTTCTATCATGTCCTCCGTGGAGTCATTACCAAGCTGCTCCTTCTCAAGTGTGTCGTAGTTTCCAGGCAAAAGGTTTGAGTTGGTCAAACCTTTCTGCACCTTGAGTCGAACGTCTATTAGCGAGTCGAAGAGCTTGTGCTGTTGCAAGATCGAGTATCCCTTGAGCGCCTCTTGGGTGACTGCCTCAGAGAGCCTGCTGACAATGTGTTTTCTTTCTCTGGTCATCATGGCCTTGATTTTGTCTCTCTTCACGTCTGCATCCACCTCCTCATCTGAGCCGTCATCATCACTGGACTCGTCTGAGCGGCCATCATCACTGGACTCATCTTCGCTGTTAGCTCGGAGAGAGGCACCTGAATCACTTTGCTCTTCTTCATCGGAGCCTTCCTCTTCTTGTTCAATGTTGTCTTCTGCTTCCTCATTATCTTCTTCACTCTCACTACCTTCCTGGTCATCCAGCTCTTCTCCTTCGCTACCGTAAAGATCCTTCCTGGAGGCCACAGAGCCTTTGTACTTTTCATCTTTTACCAAGGCACCGTTCTGGCTTCGGAGCTTGGACTTTCCCACTGGAACATAGTGCTCTTTCTTGAGTTCATCGTCAGACTCATCGGAGGCCAGAAAGTCCTGGTTGTCCACGCGGGCAAAGGGGTTGGAATCCTCATTCTCAATGTCGAAGTCTGGAGGCTGATCGTCCTCAGCGTACTTTTCTGCAAGTGATTTTTTGGCCATCGATGGGTTCTATGCTGTGATACAAACTTTCTCATCTCAAAAAACGCACTTAAGATGCGCATCGCATGTCAGCGCTTATGTAATGGGTGCAACAGAGAAGGGAGGAGAGGCGAAAGAGATGCTCAAGTATGTTCAGGCAATTAAATTTAGGCCAAATGGCAAAGAGTTTTAAATTCGACCAACACTGGAAACCCGCTTTCTACCAACATCTATTTGACCTCACCAAACGAGAAATGGCCTGTTTCGTTGGCGTGCTTCGACGCTCCGTTTTCACCCACAAGTACCAGGTAGCACTCCAAGCAGCGTACTCGAAACGTGGTTGTGTTGGTGGAGTAGTTCCTCAGCTGAAGGAGCTTGACAAGCAGCTTGCTGGCATCGACAATGAGATCCTCATTCAGGGTCCAATTGCCAACGTCGCCCTGCTTGTTCAGGCTCAAATTACTATTCAATGCAATACTGTCGTAGTGGATGCCCGAGTACACTAGGCAAATGAACTTGGAGGGCTTGGCAGCTTCATCTTGGAATACCATGACATTGCCCAGTTCCACGTCAAAACAGTTTATTCTGATTCCCAAGGCGCTAGAGATGATGCCTAGCTCAATAGCGCCTCCCCATGAGTCCTTCTTTTGGATCCATTCGCAGTATTTGTCGATCGGTCTGCCAAGCACCATCTCACTAAACGTGAAAGGGTCACTGGCGATTTTAGAGGCAACAACTTGTCGAAGATCGATATCGTCCATGGAGAGCTGGTTGGTGAGCGAGTAGCTGATGGCTCGGAACATACACGAGTTATCGTCCGGCACGTTTCGGAGAATGGCGTACTTGTTGAGTTCCTTGATGTAGAAGCTGGGGATTTCGCTCGATTCTTTTGGAACACTCGGCGTGGTTGCTTCTTGAATCCCAGCAGATGGTGATGTTTCGGCTATGATTTGCTGGTTGGCTCGGATCCCAGCTTCTTTAATCGGAAGTGTGGAGTTGGCATCTATGGATTGTGGAGGAAAGCCCACTTTGAATGAAGTGATAGACACCCCGCTTAATTTCGAGGAAGTCCGAGATATCAACGAGGTTAATTCACTAACGGAAATAGTTTCATCGTCTATGCTAATGACGTCTGTGGCAGATGGAGTCTTCACCTTGATTCTCATGGTGGTAGCTTGCTTATCTAAGACCAACTATCGCGGAATGCAGTATACTTTATTTCCCCAGATCTGGGGCAATCATACAAGAAGTAGTAGAGGTAAAAAGCACTGACATTGGTTTTTTTGCTTGAAATCTGCATTTCTGAAATGAAACCATTGACAGCCTCTTCACAAATCGTGACCTACTTGCCAACTACACTTCACACTCACACTACAAAGAAACTCTCTATCTTGTCCAAAATTCTAATATACATGAATCCAGCAGACCGTGGTCTGAATGTGGCCAAATGGCTCAGGTTAGGACTGTGTAAACGGGCTGATCCGAGCCTACTCCTTCATTTCGAGATCGGTTTGCTCAGAAGGTATGCCAGTTATAAGCGCATCCAAGTTGTCCTTTTTAGCATCCTTGATGGAATCGAGCTCTTGCTTGTTCTCCTCTTTGTACTGTTCAGTCTGCTTGTATTTCTCCACAGAATCCATGAATTTCTGGAGATTGTAGCCAGCACAGGCCTCGCTCTCCAAGGGAGTGTAAGGTCTCTGCCTAAGGTCTTTTAATCTTCTTTTGTGAACTTTTCCTTTTCTGTGAAGATCCAAAGTAGGCTGGGCCTCGAAGTATTTGGCACATTCCACACAGTAGTATTGACCTAAACCAGGTTTGGTCTCGTCCAAGGGCTGGTTCTTCAAAGCATAGACAGACTCTTTGGTTGAGAGGTCTTTGTAGATGAGATCGAGATCTCTAGTTCTTCTCTTGGTCTTGTATCTTTTCACCGAGTATCTCCCCATATTGTGATCTTTGAAAAGATTATTCTATCTGTCTGCCTTATCTGAGATGAGCACCCAGGTGCACGGGTGTACCAGGAGTGAAGCAGAGGCAGAATGCAATACGAAATGGAGACTGGTGTATTCGAGATTAAAAAATCCTTCGTCTAAAAAAAAGCTTATGCGAGGAGTAGTCGAGAGATTTGGTGAGTTTGGACGAGCATGTTGGATGAAGAGATTGGGTATTGAACTAGCCTTTTCTACGAAGAGTGATTTGACGATTCACTCAAATGATTCCTTTGTGAGAGATTATTTTTCCAAACATAGCTGTTTTACTAAATCCCCTCAATTGTGATGAATCATTAATTATTTTTGTCAATTAGAGGTGGCAACTGTTGAGTTCACAATGGCTGCGAAATCACTGTAGAAGGATGTCACTGCAATACAGACTACGGCGATAATACATTACACCAGCCAATCGAAGGGATGTGTTGAGAAGGTGAATTCTGATCCTGTAAGCTAAACGAAAGTAACAGACCATGATCCAGAGAAAGTAGTAGGCAAGTGTGACATGGTACCAGATCATTAAAGACTCAGCAAAGCCTATCAAGCGCGCTTAAATGGGACCCACTTTGCCGGTAAGAGTCAAAGCGAACCACTCAGAGCTTTCAAAAACTCAAAAATGATAGAATCCGATTACTAATAGTGTTAGATTACGACAGTCACATAGACACACGTGACTTGGTTTGCGAAGTGCGCTCATACTAAACGGAGAGAGAGCCCTACCCTGTCTGCACTCCTGCTGCTGAGGCTCACTAAGAAAAAATCTTTCACGAAATCTTTCCTGCTTCTCCTTTAACGACTAGTTCCAACAGGTATGTTCCACCACGCCAGCGAACGAGACTGAACGCAATTAGAGGATCAGAGAAATAAAACAGAAGAGAAACTGAATCACATCCAGTGATTCCGAGCTTCAGAGCTCTTTCCGTCGTCGAGATCCAACCATGAGTGATAACTAAGCATTTTGCTTACGAAGACTCGACACTAGAATGAAGACGAAAGAGACGACTTTATTCCCCACGACATTATGAGGGGGTTCTTTTCGCCACTGGAATTGACTTCTTGTTTCTTGGCACCACACGACCTCATTAATAAGCATTTCTTAGTCTGCGCATTATTCATCTTTTTCCACCTACTAACTCCTTCAGACAAAATGGCTAGAAGACCAGCTAGATGTTACAGATACTGTAAGAACAAGCCTTACCCAAAGTCTAGATACAACAGAGCCGTCCCAGACGCCAAGATCAGAATCTACGACTTGGGTAGAAAGAAGGCTTCTGTCGATGACTTCCCATTGTGTGTCCACTTGGTCTCTAACGAGATTGAGCAGTTGTCTTCCGAGGCTTTGGAAGCCGCTCGTATCTGTGCTAACAAGTACATCACCAAGATCTCCGGTAGAGATTCTTTCCACTTGAGAGTGAGAGTTCACCCATTCCACGTCTTGAGAATCAACAAGATGTTGTCGTGTGCCGGTGCTGATAGATTGCAGCAGGGTATGAGAGGTGCTTGGGGTAAGCCTCACGGTTTGGCCGCCAGAGTCACCATCGGTCAGGTGCTCATGTCTGCCAGAACCAAGGACTCTAACAAGGACGTTATCATTGAGGGTTTGAGAAGAGCCAGATACAAGTTCCCAGGTCAGCAGAAGATCATTATCTCTAAGAAGTGGGGTTTCACCCCTCTTGACAGAGAGGAGTACATTGCCAAGAAGAGAAACGGTGAGGTCAAGGACGACGGTGCCTACGTCAAGTTCTTGTCCAAGAAGGGTAACCTTGAGGAGAACTTGAACCAGTTCCCTGACTACCAGTACCAGGTTTAAGTGTATATCTGTAATTGATTCTGCTACTTGCTTTTGCGTAGGTTGAATGAGCTTGTGATTTCTAAAGAGTGGTCGACGCTAGTTGAAAGAGCACATCCGATAGTTTTTACCATGTTTTTGGTAAAGTGCTGTTTAGTAAAGTGCTGACGGGCTGTTAAAAAGTTCTCTTTGGAATGAGCCTGCTTGAATTGGAGCAGCAATGATTGTCACATCCAGAATTGAACAGATGCCATCATCTTGAATATCGTCTATTTAGGCAGTTGATAGCTAAGAATATAGCCAGTATTTCCTCAAATTATGGTGAAGGAGAATTTAAAGAGCATCATTCCAGGTGTTTCAAAGTAACAGAGCTAAAACAGCAGAATTTGTAATATTTCAAAGAGATCGACAAAGAAAGGGTGATGATTAATGGATTAAAGTACGGCCCGGAATTATCTTTGTTCGAACCCTAAGTCTAATAACCTGCTGCCAAAATTTGGTTTCAATCCCAGAGCAGTCCTTGACCATTCGAGGCTGACCCAGAATCCTTCTGATTGTTCCAGACCGAGGGTCACCTAAACCTGGAGGAGACCCATATGTTAAGAGGTATAGAAGGCTTAATTTATTGACTGTCTCTAATATAGCTCCTTTCTCATCGTTGTGACTGACCACAGGGTGCTGAAAGCCAATTCGAGATTTTATAGGAGGTAGATTCTATAGCGTAAGAGCCTTGTTTTCATTCACTCTAATCGAGACGTATCAGGTAAACATAAATAAGCAATGTATCTCTTAAGCGTAAAAGCTTGGGTGAATTCATCACCAAAACCCTCTATGGTACTTTCGCAGCCATTTATGAATACTCGAATTGGATCATTAAAGTAACAAAGTCTGATTTGAGAACGGGCGCAAAATTGCTAACATAGTAATTCTTGAAGCCTCATAAAGCTACCGCTCAAAATTTCAAAATCAATCTCTGTGCCCCTTTGGGCATCGAGACCCAGAGATGTGGCTCTCGGAAAAGGGCAGTCCGATCAGCCGTGCCAGGGGCACATTGAGCTACCCTGAGCCAGGCATTCGAGACATACAATTCGAATTGAAATGAGTTGTATAAATTTAAACAATTCTCCAAATCCAATGAGTAAGCTCATTTTTAAAGAATCTGACTGCACCGCCTGGATGGTAGTGGGTGGCTGAGAAAACGGCTGCAAACGCCACGAGGCACCGAACACGTCAAACCGTGCACTTTCTCAGCGGCCGCCAAAACCAAAACTCCTTAATTCACTAATAATTTTTCGGCGTTAGGATAACTTTAATTTAATTTCAAAAAAGTATCTTTTTTTTTTCAAAACGTGGGTTTCTCCTTCTGATGGGCTTCGCTGAACGTTCCTGGACACGGCCACCGCGTCTCATAAATAGCGGGCATTTCTCGCAGAAATATTTACCTTCTCCATCACCATGTCCTTCTCCCACAAAGAAAAGCCAGACACGCTCGTTTTGTTCGATGTCGACGGCACATTGACCCCTGCCAGACTTGCCATTTCTGACGAAATGAGAGACACCTTGAAGGCCTTGAGAAAGAAGGTGGTGATTGGTTTCGTTGGTGGAAGTGATTTGTCCAAGCAGGTGGAGCAGTTGGGCAGCACTGTGTTGCAGGACTTTGACTACTGTTTCTCCGAGAACGGTTTGACTGCCTACAAGCTTGGCAAGGAGCTCGCTTCCCAGTCGTTCATCAACTGGATCGGCGATGACAAGTACAACAAGCTTGTCAAGTTCATCTTGCGCCATTTGGCCGATATCGATATCCCCGTCAGAAGAGGCACCTTCATTGAGTTCAGAAACGGTATGATCAACGTGTCTCCTGTGGGCAGAAACGCCTCCACCCAGGAGAGAAACGAGTTCGAGAAGTTCGACAAGGAGCACAAGATCAGAGAGACCCTCGTCAACGCCCTCAAGGAGAACTTTGCCGACTACGGCTTGACATACTCCATCGGTGGCCAGATCTCGTTCGACGTGTTCCCCACAGGCTGGGACAAGACCTACGCTCTTCAGCACGTTGAGGCTGAGGGCTTCAAGGAGATCCACTTCTTCGGCGACAAGGCATACGAGGGCGGTAACGACTGGGAGATCTACTCTGACCCAAGAACCATCGGCCATGCCGTCAAAGAGCCTGCCGACACCATCAGGATCTTGAAGGAGACCTTCGATTTATAAACACTTTAATATATACAAGACTTAGTACGCTGGTTCGCTACTGGGCACGGTAATAGAGCGCCAGTCCGTCGCTGCCACCAGCAATGACCTGCTCAACGGTTTTCTTACCGATCTTCTCTCCGTCAAGAAGCTGTAGGCGACTGGTGACGACATTGTTGATCTTCTTGGCCAATGCTCTCTTTGAGGCAGCTTCACCCTCAGCAAAGTCAGCAGGCTCGATAAGTTTGGGTAATGCAAGTGGTTTGGAGCTTTTGACGCTTTTGCCGTTGCCAAATTGGCCTTTGGAGTTGTCGCCAAAGACAAGAACGTCTTTGTTGGGGCCAGAGTTATCCAAAATGACAAAAGTATGGTCTCCTCCGGGAACAACGTCTTTAATGCCAATGTTTCTGACACTCTTGGTCTTCTCGTCATACTCGGTAAGGCCAACTAGCGATTTAATCACCGATGGAGAAGATGCAACATGCATGTATCTGGATTGGCCTAGTTGGCCCGAAATGCCAGCACCAAAGCTAACTAAAAGCTCCTGGTTTTGGGAGATATCCTCCTCATTGGTACTCCCCATTTTGATGTACGACGTCTCGTTCGATGCGAATACGTCTTTGACTTGAAACTTGTACCCTTTTCCGTTCTTGGGTAAGCTGTACTTCACCACTTTCTCCAAATCCGCCAATGTGAAGGCCACCTTTGGAATTGGTTGCACGTCGTCGGGCGACGTTAAATCCTTGCCACACTGACCAAAAGTGTTGGCACCCCAACTCCAGATATTCCCGTTTGCCTCACTTGCAACATTGAAGTTCTCACCGCTTGCGATCGATGCAAACGTTCTTGGACGCACAAACTTACCTTCTTTGGTGGTCACGATTTCGTTGTTTAAGTTAGTCAAATCGTAAACCTCATTGCGCACAATCAGTGGAGACTTTTCGTAGGGTGAATACTTGGGCAATCCAAACTGACCCTTGTTCACGAACTGCGATGTGGTGAGTGCACTGTATAGCTTTCCTTTAGAGCTGAGGATGAGTAAATGGCTCTGTCCCGCTGCAATATCGTTGATCTTCTCACCGTGAAGAGCATCGAGATTCAACTTTTCGACTGGGTATTCAAAAGTAGACGAACCAAACCAACCTCTGTGTGATTTGGGGACCAGAGTGAGTTTTGGTCCGTTGAAAAGGTCTTTTTGGTTTTTGGACAAATAGTAGAATCCTTCACCTGATTTCAAAACACGAGACACCTTCGAAGGCATGTTCACGGCGATCGGCTCCTTGAACTTGGGGCTGTGGTGGTAAACCTTGCCCAGATCGTCAACGACCACCAAGTAGTCCTTCTGAATCAAAACGTCCTGCAAAAGCATGCCATCAAAGAAGTTCAATCTCGCAGGAAGCTTATTCTTGGAGAATCCACCGAAGACATAGAGACCAGGAGTCTCTTTGGAGTTCTTTAAGTTATTCACGAAGCCAGGAGTTGTGGCAAGCTCTTCGCTCAAACGGTCAACCAAGTTCTTCACACTCTTCCTATTGCTCTTGGGGTCCTTCATGTCCTTCACTTTGGAGTCGTCGATGTCGTGGTTGATCTTTGTACGGAACCATCCCTTCAAGTATTTGTAATTCATGACCACAGAATACACGGACACAATTCCAATCAAGACAAGGGCACCCGCACCAATGCCCTTGAGTCTCTCGTTCCTCTCGAAAGTTCTTCTTTGTTTCTCCTGCTCCTTTTGCATCTCCTTCTGTATGATGAACATTTGTTCTTTCCACTCCGGAGAGTTCGGCTCAATACCCTGGAGTCTTGGATGGGACAGAGGATCAAACTCATTGAATCCTTCTGCAACATCCGCTAGTCTTTCCTTTCTGTTGATCTCCTCGCTCTCCTCCATCTCATCAATCCCATGGCCAAACTTGAATTGAGACTTCTGTTTGTTAAATTCATCTATGGACCTATACTTATTGGAGTATGGCCGTATATGGTAAACCGGTCTGGGAAAGCGAAGTGCTCTCACCAACCTTGCCCTTATCATATTAGTGGAAAATAGAGTAGGTGGTAAGCCTCTATAGAACGAGTGAGATAGGCCTGAAGGAATGACTACATATAGGCTCAAAGTATTCGTCGTTATAATCAGTTCCACAAGCCCGTTGGTCAAGAAAATCACGTTAACTCAAGGATTTATCCAACTCAAAAATCTAAATTGTCTCTTCTTTTGAATTTTTTTTCTTTTGAAGGGTTTTGTTGGTGCCCATTGATTGCAATCACAGGCTCTCTGCAGTACATATCAACACCCTCAATCAAGGCACAGCACTAACTTCCTACAACCACAAGTCTTCTCCACATGATCCGCGTTGGACTAAATACCGGGAAAAGGCTGTTTAGTTCTATCACTAAGTTCGATACCAAAAAGTTTGTTCAGTCGCTACAGACAAAGGGCAAGTTTTCCGAACAGCAAGCTGAGGCAGCTGTAAACATAGTCAATAAAGCCGTCAACGATGGTATCTCGTCTATAGCCAAGAACTTGGTTACGAAGGAAACGTTGAATTCGATTGCATACCAACAGAAAGTCGACTTTGCGAAGCTCAAGGGAGAACTTCAGACCATGGATAAGTCGGAATTCACCAACCTCAAGAAGGAGCAAGAGCAGTTGAGGACAAACTTGACGAACTTGCAAAACAGACTCAAGGAGGAGATCACAAAAAACTCTGCCGGCGTGAGGCTAGACTTGAACTTGGAGAAGGGAAGAATCCGTGAGGAGAGCTCTCTCCATGAGTCCAAGATCGAAGACACCTACACGAGGATCGACGAGGAAATCGCCAACATGCAAATGCAGATTAAGTCGGTGAAGACTCAGGTCATGCAGTGGTTGATCGGTGTCAGCTCGGGTACCGCCGCTTTGATGTTGGCGTTTGTGCGTTTCTTCGGTTGAGGGTTTTACTAGCTGATTAAAAGCTCGACTATTGGGAAGTTTGAACCCCGGGATGCTCTGGTCCTGGGAAGCCTTTCCAATGGCGAATGGCTAATATCCTCATCCGTCACAGCTTCCGCCTCAAGTGATCGGGTACCAAACTTACAACGACAACTCTCGACCACAGAAGGTATTTGAGTCACCAGACTAAATTTAACTTGAGAAGACTAACCAGCCTTTTCGGCTTGATCTGCTCATTGATGCGAGATTCGAGTGAGCACTGAGACACCACATCTCCACTCAACAGGGTACCACCATCAGACCAATAAAACTGATCCAATTGTAAACTTCTTCAATTTTTAAGCGCAGTCGAATTAACTCTCCAACACTACTCTACGTCTTATAATAGCGTGTTTTGGGGTGGCGCACGTGACGCCCTTCGAACGACAGCGCTCCATACTTCGAAGCATCAAACAACATCACTCCTTTGTCTTCCAATTTCCACCATGAATGCTCTCTACAACCATGGAGTAAGACAGACTCACCTTCTCACGCGAGACTTGGCCTCATTGGAAAAAAATCTCCTGACTTCGCCAATGTCCCTTCAGGGTTCCATCATCACTTCCCTCACAGCGTTCAAGAAAACCATCAAGGAGTACAACGACATGATACAGCAAGCCAGTGGGGCCGACGAGAAACACCGTATACGATTGGACAAGTTCAACGGCGAGTTGGACCAATTCCAGCAAAAATTCGACTCTTTACGCCAGCAAAGAGAGTCGCTTCTTCAAGAAAACAGTCAACAGGAGCTCATGGGCCGCAGGCACGTAACTGGGTCAGATAATCCATACGAGCCGGGCTCCCAACAAGGCTTTGGTTACAACCAGCAGCAAGAACAATCGTCCATGTCATACCTGGAAGGCTTGTATAAAGAGAAGCAGTCACTTTCTAGGGGCAGTCAGCAGCTCGACCAGATTTTGGAGATGGGGCAAAGCGCGTTCGAGGATCTAGTAGAGCAGAACGAAACTTTGAAAAAACTCGGTTCGAAGTTTTCCCAGAGCTTGATCACATTGGGTGTTTCTCAAGGCACCATTCGTACCATAGAGAAGAGAGCCAAGCAGGACAAGTGGCTCTTTTGGGGAGGGGTATTGCTATTCTTCGTGATGTGCTACTTCTTGGTCCGCTGGTTCCACTGAGTGTAATGAATCCATACTCTGCTGCTTTTGTGGGGTAGCCACATGACTTGATCCGTACATGTGGTACTAGCGAGATACATAAAAGCAGTCTTCAACGGGGGAGGGGAGGCGCAGGCACTCACCGGGTCTCCGACCATGGCTGTATTATCCCTTTTGCCGATCATCAATTAATACCAAATACGGTCCTCAAGAAAAACGGGCTCGGTTGTGCAAATGTCCGATGAGGGCACCGACGGAGACTCAAACTGGGGTAGCGGATGCTCGGCACGGGTGATGCAAAGTCCCGCAGGATTGAGCAGTCCTTCTCAGCAGGGAAACCTCTGTATTGTTGAGGCCAAGAAGTTTTATTTCTTGGGTGATCCTTCAGGTTTGAGACATTTCCCTGGAGGAAGGTCTTTTTTGTTGTCAAGGAATTCTGATCGATCGGAGCAAACCGAAGCGAATATTACTAATTGTCCAAGCCACTGATAGCTTCAACAACCTCGAGACGTTGCAAAGCCATATACTATCGACTAGGGTGCGCAGCAAAATGTGTCAAACTTGCGTTGAACCTTCGTTCGATTCATCCTAAACAGGAAATTTTTGGACTACCGCGCAGGCTCCCCGAGACTGTTACGCACACAAATGGTTGAAGGCGCAGAAAAAACTCATTGGAATATACCCCGAAGAAGCTAAAAAGCCTACATCATGCATACCAGACACCGTCCGTGTGCAACCGACGGAAGCAAGAGCCAGGTTGGCGATCATGGCATACATGTCACTTTTCCCGAATAGGCAGTGGTACTGCACACAGAGAATGGCTGCGAAATCTGACTTTTGCCTAAAGAGGCATTGCAATTATATCAGAATGCTCCAGACGAGCTTTTTGCAGCTGGGGCCGACCCTCTTCCGCTTTTGGGCTTTTGCAGAGGTTCGCCTCTGCCCAGCCACTATATATGCGAAAGGTCTGCCCCACCTCTGGTGATCTTGATCCAACTCAGCTTCCCTTCCTTTCGGTTTTCGTCTTTCTTGTTTCGTCCCAACCAATCTTTATTGTTTCGGTTTGATCTTTTAGTCTGTTGACTTTATACCATTGACTCACTTGTGAGTATTCATTTGTCGTACCATGAACTTAAAACTTCTTGTGGTGGCAGCCGTGGCTGTTGCTGCTCCAATAAAAGAAGCAAAGCGTGAAGAACTTGTCACCATGACAACAACTGCCAACATCGGTTGGGCGGAGCTTCTTGGTGGAGGTGCCCAGACTACCTCTGCTACTCCAGCACCTGCTCCATCTCCGACTTCCAAAGGTGGCTTCTTAGCCCAGTTATTCGGTGGAGACGATGCTACCACCACTGCAGCAGCAGCTACTACTACTACCCCCGCTGCTGCTACTCTCCAGACATCCTCAAAAGGCTTTTTTGCTCAGCTTCTTGGAGGACTTGAAGGTACCTCCACGCAGGCTGCTGCAGCTACTACTACTCCAGCTGCTGCTTCTACGCTGACCGGCAGCTCAGGTTCTGGTGGTTTCTTGAACTCTTTACTTGGGCTTTTCGGATCCAACTCTGATTCAGGCTCAACCACTGCTAGCTCAACGACAGCCTCAACATCCTCGGGATCATCAACTTCCGGCTCGTCCTCTTCTTCCTCTGGTGGATGGTTTTCCAACTTGTTGGGTGATTTGTTTGGTGGTTCCTCTGGCTCCTCGGGCTCCGGAGCATCTACTTCCTCGTCCTCGTCAGCTTATACCCCCTCGCTGAGCTCTGATGCTTTTGGTGCGGCAAGCAGCGCTGATAGAGATACCCCAGGCTTTACCGAGCCAGTAACTGTTGGCGGCACTGGAGACGGCTCTGACTCTGCAGACCCATCCCTGAGTGCTTCCATTGCTTCCAGCAGCGATGTGTCTGCAATCGCAGCATATGCTGAAAAGGGTGCTGGTATTACCTACTCGCCCTACACAAAAAGCGGACAGTGTAAGACAGCCAGCGAGGTTGCATCGGACATTGCCAAGTTGAAGAGCTACGGTCTCATCAGACTTTACTCTGTGGACTGTTCTGGTATCCAGAACGTGGTGAAAGCCATGGGCTACTCCCAGAAGCTTTACTTGGGTGTGTGGTCCATCGACAATTTGGACAACGACTTGGGTCTGATGGCTGAGCAAGTCAACTCTGGCTCTCGTGGCTGGAATGCTGTGCACACTGTGGCCATTGGCAATGAGCTTGTCAATGCTGGCACCAAGACGGCTTCCCAGGTTGCAGCTGCTGTGAAGGAGGCCAGACAGTGGTTCAAGCAGAATGCTTCTTCCTACAATGGCTACATTGTCACCGTGGACACCTTGGCTGCTGTGATGAACGACGCCTCCATGTGTGATATTTCTGATTACCTTGCGGTCAACTGCCACCCATACTTCAGTGGTGTTGACGCTCTGACGTCAGGCACCTGGTTGAAGAGTCAGGTGGCCTCTTTGAAGAGCCATTGTAATAATGGCAAGGATATTCTTGTTACCGAGAGTGGCTGGCCTTCTTATGGTAACACAGTGGGCCAGGCTGTGCCCTCTTTGCAAAATCAGTTTGATGCGATCCAGAACTTGGGTAATGTAATGGGTCTGCAGGTTATTATGTTCACCATGTACAATGATTACTGGAAAGATCCAGGAAGCTGGAATGTTGAGCAGCACTGGGGCATTTATGGTGATCCTAGCGCTTAACCGGCTTCTCGGACGGTATAACAATAAAATGTGTATTATTAGGATCGATGTAGGATGAACAGTCTGTATATGTGTGGTTGATTGATGTACAATGCGTAAAATGGCTGCGAAAAGAATGAACACTCATGAATGCTTCAGCCTACCCTGTAACCTATCCAAGATACTTAGTGAAGCTGTAACAGTTAATACGATAGTCCAGTTCGCTCCTCAAACAGAATTTCATATGATAAAAATAAATCGAAGTTAAGTCAGAGAAATATTTATTGGAGAAGGACTTCAGAGGACAGTCAGGTCATTGAAGGCCAATCAGTTGGGCTAATCTACATAGTAGGGAAACCTTGGATGGAAGTTGTACATTCCCTGAAAAAACCTTTGAATTCACGATCAACTAGGCACTTTCACAATAACCTTACAGAACCTCCCAAGCTGGTCGTGTCCCACCCAAAAGCACCTACGGACCATCAACAAAATGCATAACAATTCTTTCAGCTGCACCGTTTTGTCTGCAATACGCCATAATGGACCGTGAGACGAAAAAGCTAGCCACTAGGCTCAATGGGTTCATTGAATCCATGTATCTGTTGAAAAACAATGCAGGAATGTCCATTGCCAACGACTTCCACAAGCTCCCACCCAGAACCGGTTCTGACTACTACAAAGTTATCACCAGACCGATGTCTCTTCACATCATTGCCAGACAAGTCAAACGCTTGGCTTACAGGGATGCTCAGGAGTTTGTGCGTGATTTGGTTCAAATAACATGGAACGCCCGCCATTACAACGAGCCAGGTTCACAGATCTATGAAAACGCCTTAATCTTGGACAGCTACATAAAAGAGACTGTCATTCCCCGCCTTGCAAACGATAAGAATGTCGGTGGTCTGTCTGGAGTGCACTATCCCGACTTGGGTCCCTTGGACGACTACGAGCATCTTGCTTTCGATCCTGACGGAGCTAGTGCCCTGCCATATTTGAAGAATGAAGAGTACGAAGATGACGACCATTCCTCTCCTTACCAAGTCCACCACAAGAGCTCTTCACACCCCCCTAAAGCTGCAGAGGGTGGTGTGAGACGTGGACGTCCACCCATCATAGACAAACCGTACGAGTCCAGAATCAAGTCGATCCTCAAGAACTTCAAGAGAGTCCGTCACCCAGATGACGAGAACCTCATTCTCACAGCTCACTTCGAAAGATTACCCGACAAATCCACGCCGGGCTACTACGAGATGATCATGAACCCCATCTCGCTCCATGAGATCAGAACCAAGGTGCGTTCTAGAAAGTATCTTAACGTGCAGCAATTCTTGGACGACTTGAATCTCATGATCGGCAACGCCAAAATGTTCAATGCTTCAGATCCAGCCATGTTGAACGACGTGCTTATGTTTGAGAAACAAGCCTCCGATATCATCGACAGAGAGATGCTGAGGCCAGAGAAGGACTTCATCATTGCCACCAACTCGGGTTCCGACGGTCTCAAGGTACCAATTGACTCTGTAACTGTCAATGACCACAGTTATAAAGTCGGTGACTGGGTCCTCATCAAAAACCCTAACGATGCCAATAAACCAACATGTGGCCAAATTTTCCGTTTGTGGTCTTCCGATGGAATCGAATACACTAACGTGTGCTGGTACATTCGTGCCGAACAGACGTGCCACCGTGTTGACCGTTTGTTTTACATGAATGAGGTGTGCAAGACTGGTGAGTACAGAGACCACTTGGCGGAAGACATTGTGGGACCTTGTTACGTGATCTTCTTGACACACTATCAAAAGGGTGACATTCCTCCCAGTTTGCTTCCTCCTGGATCTGACTGGTTCATCTGTGAGTTCCGTTACAATGCCAACAATTACGTGTTCAATAGAATCAGAACATGGAAAGCCTGTTTGCCAGATGAAATCAGACATATTGATCAGCCGATTGTGCCCATCAACGAGCCCAGAAAACTCATCAAGTACGACTCGCCCATAAAGCACTTGCTTCCGGCAAACGCATATGACGACATGCCTGCTGCTCCTCCTCAGCAGGGTGCCAACCCCAATGGTCCTCCTGTTGTGGGCTCTGTATTCTTGAGGCCACCATTCTACAATGACGAGCTCGGCCAGTGTTCAACCTCGCCAAATGTGGGCCCAGCTCCTGAATTCGACGATCCCATGTCGGGCCGTAAGGCTTACATCTTCACTCCCGTCTCGCAGCTCAAGTCCGTAACAGGCTCAGGTATCTATTCTTCTTCCGGTACTCGCTCTGTGACCGTCAATTACATTCCAGGCCAGAATGACGAGATTTCAGGTGGATTCCAGACGTCTGCCAACGCTACCCCTGGCTTTGACAACTATAGACAGCCATACACGCCCCAGCCACCACAACCACCAATGAGCACGTACAAGCCATATGTGCCCAAATACAAGGCCGACTCACCAGCTACCAGCTCACGTGCCACGCCTCCTGTGGGCAATGTCAATTCGCCTGCTGCTCTGGGCTACCACTCGTCCAGATCTGCATACTCTGCCATCCTTCCAGGCGCCGTCGTTTCCTACGTGGAAAAGCCAGCTGAAGAAGGAGAAGAGTCTGCTGATTTGAACGCGGTAAGCCGTGCTATTGTCACTTTGAACGGCCAGAAGGTCTGGTTTAGGGCTCCACCTACTCTAGTGTCTTCCAGCACCGTCAACGACGTTGGTCACAGTGCTGAATATTTGGCCTGGCAGGTCAAACGCAAACTCCAGCAGAGCTAAGTGTACCCCGAGTTGGAGTGTGTGTAACGCGAGAGAAGCGATATCGCGAAGCGATGAAGTTCACCCAACTCCATGCTCAAACAGGCAGCTGAGTTCCAAGAGTGTCTACGGAATCTGAAACGCATAGTGGCACTTGTCGGAGCGGGCCTTTCGGCGTCATCGGGGCTCCCTGTGTTTCGCGGATCGCAGGGGCTTTGGAAAAACTTCAATATGATCGACTTGGCCACACCAGATGCCTTTTACATCGACCCGGGGCTCGTTTGGCAATTCTATGCCTGGAGGCGGCATGTGGCACTCCAGGCACAGCCTAATGCTGGCCACAAGGCGCTTGCGGCGCTTTCCCACGATAAATCACGAGAGTTTCTCACAATCACCCAAAACGTAGACGGGCTTCTGGCGCGGGCAGGCCACCGCCAACGGCAGCTCTACGAGATCCATGGCTCTCTTTTTGAGCTACGGTGTACGAGTTTTACTTGCACACATCGAGAGAAGAATTATGAGGACCCGTTGACCAAAGCCCTTACACAGGAAGAAGAATTTGACAGAGAAGCAGACATGGATACAGGCAAGCTGCCGCAATTCACACCTACGAAAGAGCTACTGGTAGAGGAGCTCCCGCAGTGTCCGGTTTGCGGAACCCTCATGCGGCCTGGAGTGGTGTGGTTTGGCGAGTCACTTCCGTTGCGAGCGCTTGATGGCATTGACAACTTTTTAGAATCCGGGCCGGTGGACTTGATATTGGTGATTGGTACCAGCGGCACGGTGTACCCTGCAAACGGGTACGTTGAGCGTGTTCGGCGGCTTGGAGGGAAGGTTGCCATTTTCAACACTGACATTGAGGCTGAGGTTTTGGCGGGGGAGGTAGCCGATACGTGGGGGTTCCAGGGCGATGCTGCTGAGACGTTGCCAGAGATGTTGCGGGTTGATGGGTGAGGGCGGGGCCATTGAGGAGGGGCCATTGAGGAGCATGAGCTATTTGACAGCCGCAGGCCAGCGCTGCAAGCTTATCGGTGGACGTTATCCGCGGGGAGCACATTAATGTGCGGCGTGCCAGCTCCTGAAAGATGCTTGAAAGACGCCCCTGTCTCCACCAGGGTACTTGGAGGAGAATGAGCTGCTCCAGACGACATCCCACCAAAAATACAATAAAAGAGGATAACGCAAAGGCGGTGAATTGTAGTGCAATTGAGTCTAAGCAAATTTAATATGTTGTACCGCAAGCACAAGGCAGTCTAAAGCGAATTCAATAAGTTGAAGCAAATTCGACATGTTGCACCGCAACAAGGCAATTCGATAAATTGTACCGCAATAAGAGTTCATGCAAAGTCGCCCGGCGACCTACAGCAAATCACAGTTCATGTGCATTGGCGTCGAGTCGGTCCTCAGCCCGCTGAGCACCTCTATTCTCCCTCGAAGCAGTATGGGTATGATATATGAAAATGCACTGGCGCCCATGCGGCCAGTGCACAGCAGAATGCGCGGTTGCAAATGTCAATGTCAATGTCTCAATGTCAATGTCTCAATGTCAGCGCCTCAGCACTAACACTCCATCTTACAGTAGGCCTCGTCAAAGAGACCGCGGCGGCGGCGTGGCAGCGGTTTACTTTTGTAGAAGGGGTTCCCCACGTTGGTGGCCCGCCGCTGGGGCCGCCGCTGGGACTTGTGCACTAGCGACAGCGCCAGAAACAGTCTCTGGAGAGTTCGCGGCATGCCAGTGTCCAGCACGAGCAGGCGGCGGGCCACGTCCACTGCGAGCCACTGGGGCTCTGGCGCCAGCGTGCGGTGCGCTAGTTGAGGCCTATCTGGGAATTGCAAATGGTCCGTGGTGGCCTGGGCCGGTGTAATTTGGGGGAGGTTTTCGAGCCCGTCGAGGAATTCGTCGCCATTGGAGCCGTGGCTTAAGTAATCGCTCAAGTTGAAATCAGTTCCCAAGTTGAAATCAGGCCCCAAGTTGAAGTCGGGGTCGTGGGCCAAGGTGTCGGTGGGCTTCGCTGGGGCCTGGGGCGCCTTGGCGGGCGGTACGGGAAGACGCTGGCGAGACTCCCTCACCACCTGGAAGTGGTCCTCCCGCGAAGGCAACAACGGCAGCAGAAGCCTCAACGGCAGCTCGGGCGTGGGCCGAAGACCCAGCAGCGCCATCTTGGCAGTCACCTGGTGGTAGCTCTCGAGGTAGCGCAGATCGAACTCGTCGAGCGCCTGTTCGAGGTCGAAGTTCATGGAATTGGGCTAGGGCGAGCGGCGGCAGATCGCTGGTCTAGGGTGGGAATCCTCTGCTCTATATAGGTGGCAGCGTCCTCTGCACACGCGCCACGGGCCCCGAGAGGCTGGACGCATGCTGCGCGGAGAATAGTCCATGGAGACCAGGGAGGGCGCAAAGCGGAGGGCTGGGGTGCTTTGGCCTTGGGGGAGAATTGGGAAAGAGATTGTGCTTTGTTAGGGCACGGGTTAGGCACTGCCACAATCGCCACGAAGGCGCCATGACAGAGAACTGTGGGCCCTGGGAATAGCCGCCGGGGGGAATAGAATTTTTTTTCACGCCGCGGCCGGGACAATTCCGGCCACACAGAGAGATAGATTTTAGCGGATCCGATTTACTGGGCTCGAAACGGCATGGGCTCGAAACGGCACACTGGGCTCAAAACGGTAGAATGTCTTGGTTTGGTTTGCACGAGTCAGTTTGATGCATTCTTCAGCCCTAGCTGAATGCTTCATTTTTTCTAGTGCATTCTTCAATTCTCCTGGGTTGCCTGGCCTCAGGGCCCCTATCCAGTGCGGCACCGTCCACAACGGTTGCAAAAGTGAAAACGGGCTGACCCGAATTCCCCGTCGGGACCAATTGCTGGGCCTCCTCGTCTTAACAATGCCTCATGCTCGCCTTTTCGTCCTGCAACGGATTCGCTATCTTTCCGGGTGGCAGCCGTGGCTCGGAAGCTACGCGGTTTGCGCCAGTGAAGCTTTGTGTCCCCGCGCCGCGCCAGTAATTAGGGAGCACAATTGGCCCCGGCGGCAGCACATTGCAACCTCCAAGAGGCCAATATTGTGGGCGATTCACAAAAGCGGCAGAATATTGAGTCTGGCTTCGACGATGGATTTCGCCGTGTGGCGTGATAAGCTCGGATATGGGACACGGATGCAAGGCGGTTAAGTATATTCCCAAGCCTATGATTCTCTGCCTATGATACTCTGCCTATGATATATCCAGGCAGGCGATATTTCTGAGCCGCGTCCATAGGACAATGGCTCTTGATCTCGCAACCTCCCTTTAATCCAAGACTCGGGGATCCGGCGCCTTATCGGTCTTGTCTAGTTGCACAATGAGCCGCGGTTGCACGCTACCACCTGGACCATCTTCTACTAAGAGGCTGATGGACAATAGGCCCCTCAGTTCTACATTGGTCTGGCGATTGCGATAGGGAATGTGATAAGAATGCATCGTATTGCGCCGGCCTATGGATTAACTGTGGCTCCAAGCGGTCACCAAGCAGTTGGTGAGGGTCCAGTCGCACTGGACCCGTTCGCACTGGACCCGTTCGCACTGGAAGGTGGGTCGCGCTGGACCATTGAGTCACTGGACCATTGGGACTGGCGATCTGTCTTTTTTTACTGACTCCTCAGCTGGCCGCAACAGCCCGTTCAGCGCCAACTTCGCTCTTTGATTAAATTAATAGTACACTGATTTTTCCTCGTCCTCTTAATCGAAATCGGTGTGGTGTGCGTCCACCCGCGGTCCCGCTGCTTAGACTGCCTGATGAACCTGGTTCACCCTGGGGTCGTTTCTTGAAGCATCATACGTCGGAGGTGGGGCACTGGGCTGCTCAGGCGGCACATACACAAAAGCAGCGTTGTTCGTGTAATTCGTCGTTTCATTGACCTGGGTCGTTTGCTTGAATCCCGGCCCTGTGCCAGTTTGGAAAAAGCCAGGGTTTCCCATCATCTGGTTCTGCTGAGCTACCAATCTGGCCTGGCGCCGGCGGTAATATACAATCAAGCTGGAAGTGATAATGGCCACGGCGAGAGAAGCAATGGCAATTCCCACGTACGCGCCCGTGCTGAGCCCACCGCCGTAACTGTAGTAGTAGACCATTTTTGATAAATAAAAATTTCTGGGGGACGGCTGCCTTTATAGCACTGGCCTGGTGCAGGAGGCGCTGGCATCTCGTGTTGCATCACCAGTGGCTTTTCGGCTGCTGGGCTGTGAGAGAATATTTGGTTTTGGATTTATGCTATGGGTGGTGGGGAGCGATCGTCATTTATTTTGTTTTGGTTGTTCGCTAGAAATGCCACCGTTAGCTGTCGTCTTCTGCTTCATCTATCTCGTATTTCAGTGGCACCGCGCTTTTTAGCCGCGCCTCTGGCGCCCCACCAGTCATGGGATAATTCTTGGCGAGGCATCAAAATGACCTTTTTGATAGATTTTCAGTGACAGTGTAGTGTGATTTGTCTTGTTTAGACGCTTTGAATAATGGGAAGTAGTTTTTTTTGGCGTTCTTCCTTGAAATAAGGTATCTGTCTTACCTATGACAATTTCCAGGATGGGACATGAGCGGAAAAACGAAAATACTTCTATGGCAATCATCAAAGAACGCTTGAGTGGAAGGATTCTATATCCAAGAAATTGATATCCTCTTAAGCATTTCGGTGAAAGAAATCTTCATTCGTTACGGCCATCACCTCAGGAACCATAGAGGTATAGCTTTCCCTGGTCACAACCAGCTGAAAGCGGTTGGTCAATGTCTTCTCTTCGAAAGTAATTTCGTAAACTTGATTAATATGAGAATAGCTTGGTGATCATGAACTACTATGTCAATTTTTGAAATGCCATCTGGAATTCCTCACTCGCAGCAAATCGTTTCGCTTAGGTGTTCCATTGCAGAAATTTAAGTCATACCGACGCACCTCCGCCCAAACATGCCCATCAAACTTTGAATGCCTGGTGAGTTCTATTTATTACTTTTATGCTACATTACTAAGAATTTCATTTAGATGTCACTACCCATCACTCAATTTTCTCTTCTGACGTGTCTCAACCACCACCTTAGAGTGAATCACCCTTCTTAACCCAACACTGTCTCAAGTAATAACTGTATCACCTCAAAGACGACTATTTAATGCGAACTCTTTGAATTTTGCCTGAAAACTCTAAATTTTTGGGAATTCTCGATGTTCAAAACCACTCCTAGTGTCGACCAAGACAGCAAAAGAAACCCCAGTGCTTGCAGCTACCAGCTCTCCCAGCCCTAGCATAATCCAAAAATCCGATCTCCCGCCTCGAAGTATTTCCATTCACTAAATCCGTCAAAATGTCCCACTTTGGTTGGAGGTCACGTGCCAGTATCAAGACTGAACAACTTCTCTCGCTGCCCTACTCCCAAAGCATAAAATGGGTATGTCCACAACACAGAAAGCATCCATTTCAACAGCCACTAACCGTCCAGCAGGACTCCCTCCAGGACTTCAGCCGTCTACCAGTACGAATCAATCTACAGCAAGTAATGGAAATCTGTCCAATGGAGCCGCTGACATCGATAGCTTCGGACTCAAAGGCATTGCTCTGCTTTTAAGAATGGACCAGACAGAGCAGAATCTGTTTGCATACGGCCAGGACATCCAACTTCTCGGCTTCGACTTGAACGACAAAACTAGCATCTTGAAAAACATGGCATCTCCCTGGCAAGAAACCAGCAGGACAGAGGTCGAACCATACTTCCTGTTACCGGAATCTATCCAATTGGCAAACATAATTCCACCACCCGAGCCTTGTGATAATAAGATTCTGTCTTTTGCCGACGAAACGCTTTTTTACATTTTCTACACGAAGCCCCGTGACACCTTACAAGAATACGCTGCCAGAGAGCTAGTCGCTCGTAATTGGCGGTACCATAGAGATATCCAGGTTTGGCTCACGAAGGACTCGAACGTGGAGCCCGTGCTTATTAGCCCAGATGTGGAAAGAGGTGTATACATATTCTTCGACCCTCACAACTGGGAAAAGATCAGAAAGGAGTTTGTGCTACATTACTCCTCGGTGCAAGCTTAGACGGTGCTTTGACAGGACCAGCAGCTCATGCCCTTCAATGTATTATTTACGTAACTTCTAATCCTTTTGGTAAATGACCTTATCCACCTTCACCTCTTCGTTGATGTACGTGTAGATGTAAAGGACGCACTTAGTGCCTTGGGTTTCCAAAAGACAGAACGATGGAATGGGGTCACTGAGGCTATCGTCCTCCGGGCCGTTAGTTTCAGTTTTTTCACGGTCCTCATTCTCTCCATCTTCACTCTTCTTCGGATCGTTCTTTTCCTCGGCTTCCTTGTCACTCAGCTCATCTTCATGAGTCTGCTCCTCATCATTGTCTTTTTCGACCTCTTCCCCCTCATCTTCCTCGATTTCGGGCCAGCCAAAATGGAAGGCTCCGCTGGCGCTTCCTGGATTTACAAAGTACTTTCCATCCAAAGTGTACGCTTCGACTCGATGAGTTCCACCCCAGATCAAAATGTCAACGTTTATCTCTCTTGCAAATGCCAATAATGATAGAGGATCGTTTCTCGGCACGATCTGGTGCCCATTGGTGAAACCTATGCGGAAACCATCGACGGTAACCACTTTATATTGAGGTAAGGAGACAAAGGTGCCCAGGATATGCTCCAATTGCTGTGACACTATTGTGGCATCATCGAATTCTCCTTGTACGATATGAAATGAAGGTGATATATTGTGTAGAAACTGGAGTGTCTCCTTGGATTGAGTGATGTTTCCTAGGCACACAACCTGGGAAATTTTCGGATTGGAAGGAAATTTTGATGCATTGGGCGCTAGGAGTTTTCTAAACTTCTGTGGAATTCCTACCAGTCGGTCGGGAACGAATAGATCTCCAATAGCTAGAGTGAACATTGCTAAGTTACTGATAAATGCTGTACAATTGATAGCGCGCGCATACTACGAGAATGGATCAGAATGGGGCAAGTGCCATTAAATTCATACGTTCTAAACAAAAGCTGATTAGTGGTTTGCTGTAAGCTTCTCCAATACCTGTGGGTACGTGCGGAATATGTCGTCGAAACGGTCCCTGTTGGTCATCTGGAACACCTCTGGGTCCTTGGCCAAAGCGACAAAGAAGGTAGATACACCAGATTCGAGCACCACAAGAGACACACGGGTGATCTGACCACTGATCAAGAAAGTGAAAGCGACCATTGGGGCATAGTAGGCGCCTTCGCTGTTGTACTCTGGGGCTGTGAGCCTCAAGTAGAGGTAAGTGAACAAGGAAGCCACATAGGCGGTGAACATTGCCCAGAAGTTCAATGAGGTGTTGATAAAACAGTCGTTGATCAAAGCAGTCATACCCTTGTTTCTGAGCAAGTCGACAGTCTCACGGGCAGACTTGAGGAAACTCTTGCCGTACAAGCCTACGTAGACGTAGGCGTAGTGGTTGAAATAGCGGAAGGCCCATTCGATGAAGCCGACAAAGAAGTTCAAGATGAGGAAGCCACAGCCAGCGCAGTTGTCACCGCTAGCGAAAGCATTACTCTTGAGAATCTCAATGACAGCTCTAAGCATCTGAAGGAGGGCCACTGTGAGCGAACCGAAGCAGATGGAGCCAAAGCAGTAAGTCAAGGCTCTCTTCAAAGCTCCAAGAGCGGGCCACTTGGGCTCACCCTGATCAGATCCCGCCAAGTAGTACCATGTGCCGTAAATGCCCACGATTGTGACATGGATGATGTTCTTTATAACCTCAGAGATGTAGTAGCCTGCGAAAAAGACAAACACCAAAATACCGATCACCTTTGCCAGGGAACAGTTTCCACCACCGACATCACAGCCAGGATTGCCCTCGGTGGGATTGTACTTGACGTAGGTTGCAACAATCACCACTGAGAACAAGGCACTGAAGGCACCGCTGATGAGAGTTCCACAAAAGGCCACAACCAAAGATGACTTGTATCTTCTCATCACATCGATGGAGATTTCCAAGACCGTGGCTGAAAAAGGGATTCTGTGACGAGCACTCCAGTAGCACCAGGCTGAAAGGAGCGAGAATAACAAAAACACAATACCAGCAGACCAGTAGTGCTCCACGAAGTAGAAAATAGCAGTACCGATACCGAGAATCACGTTCATCACAAGACCGAGGATGATGAACCATTTCGCCTGATAGCGAGCCAATACGAGCATCAACACAGAAAGGACCACTGCAATTACAATGGAAAACGCAAACATGATGATGGTGTTACTGTTCACGGTGAAGGTGTTGTTATTGTCGTAGATTGAGCCGCCCTGGAAGCTCCAGGTGTCTTTCAAGGCTCTAAGCACGATAGCAGCCACGGCAATAAATCCCGCTACTGTTGCAAGAAAGAAGAGAGCAAAAGGCCAGTCATTGAACTTAGGCTTCGTCACCTTGAAGGCCTCGTCAAAATTCTCCGACTGTTCTGGCTTCTCTGAGAAAGGCCCATTGCTTTGTGCTTCATGATCGTTTCCCTGGCTGTAGCCCTGGCTGTAGCCCTGGCTGTAGCCCTGATTCTGGTTTTGATTGTATCCCTGCTGGTTGTAACCTCCATAATGTTGATACAGCTGGTTCTGGTCGTACAGCTGGTTGTAGCCGCCTTGGTCGTTGAATGGACCACCGTTTTGTTGGGGAGGGGGCCCAGTGGGGGGATTGTATGACATAACAATTGAATTGAAGAAAAGAGATGGCTGTGTTTTTCACAATTCCCGGGTCTATTGCTCTCTCATCATGCGCCCGGCACATAGCCTCTTGTACCGCAGGATGCGTCAAACATTCCTGACAGAAGGGAAGGTTTACAAGACGCCTGGCGGGTCTGAGCACGGCAAACGGCGCGTCCATTGGAAGGGTGTTTGAAAAAACATGCTTTGATTCTTTTCTTTTTGTTAAATCAAAGACTGGGTTAGATAGGCTCAGGAATGCCATCTCGTTGCTTCGCATTCGCAGCCATGCAATGAAGAAGTTATAATCAGGAAGAGAGTGAGCGGCTGAAAATACTCAATTTGGTTGATTCTGGCAGTTGACGATATTTCGATGACTTTCATAAATTTTGCCGTCTTCGACATAATTGTTGATGAGCACCGCCGTGGTTGTTGATCGTGGAGCCAAGTTCATGACGTAGCAATTGCACATGGGACAGGAAGCAGGAGACAGGAACCTGGAGTCCACCAGATCCATGCCAGGGGGAGGATGGTTCAAACCAAATGGAAGTTGAAGAATGAAATTTTTGAATTTGTAGCGATTCACATTTGCCGCTCAGTTTTATTTTTATTTTATTTTTATGCGTTGTGTTTTTGTCAAAGCCAGTCGAGCATTGGTGATTTTCGCAATAGGGCTATTTACCCCATGTGTGCATTAAACAAGCAAGACCGCTTAAAAAGCAGAGATCCAGCAAGACAAGAAATTTAATCAGGGGGTGGCGAATTCAACATTAGCACGATGAGCCAGTATGAAAAGTAATAGGGTAAACGTGGAAAAAGGGATTTTGACTTGTTTATGCTTGTCATGGATATAGCGACAAACCCAACAGGCTAATTTTTCAAGACACGACGAGCGCCGTACGGCTGATACTGGTCATGGATCGGCCTTTATTTAAGCTTGATCTGTGAGGATCGAATGAGGGGGAGTGATTTCTGTCTTGCCTTTTCCATGAGTTATGTGTAAGGAGTACCCCATGAAGCCCTATACCTACTACCATTGTATTTTATGAATGTAGTTCACAAGCAATGAAGAGATTTTGGAGAATTTTAAGGCACCGCTGTTGTGTGCTGGACTTTGGAATACTCTCCCAATACGAAACGCTTCATTAGCCTCGAGCCCTGAGCCATGAGATTCAACTGGCAAAACTTATGGAATTGGTTTCCTCGATGCCCTTAGTAGGTTTTAGTAAATCACTTCCATTCACTTTTGTTACTCATCAATGCTTTTACCTCGATATATCACAATCTACTGTATTTGCTCTCACCTTGTGAACTCCCAGATTGATCTTTCACTGCTAGAGGGATGATGGATGGGCGTTGAGCTTCCAAGCTGGAAATCATCTAAAGCACTTTTTTACTTGCTAGTCTTAAGAAAGTTTGATCCCGAGAAACTAACTCAAGTCTTGATTTCTTTCGATTAGTTGCACCTACTCGAGACTTCTGGGTCCCCGTTGCCATTGATAGGAGGGACAAAAATAAAACAGTCCAGGATTCCAAACAAGAAGAGCAGTAGATACACAATTTCAATACTAATTAAGTCTTCCATGATATTCACGCCAATAAGAAACTTTCTCAGGCGACTGTAGCGGCTGCAAATCAGTTTCCAAGGTCTCGCGCAGGGTTGCATTTATAGATACTGCCAAAACAGCCTCAAAGCCTCAAATACAGAAGGCAGTACTAGAGTTTAGCTGACTGGGAAAGTTTCAAGGCAAGGCCGCTAGTGTGAGCCGCTTGACTGGCTGTTGTTCACAATTCCGTTGGCGCACCACGGAATTCTGACCGCTTATCGTACTTATATCTCTAGGCATCCTCATTCTTCCCCATGATTTACTCGATTCTTTTAGCAATTCTTGCTAATCAGGTTGCTGGATCGGCTATGCAAGATCCAATTGGCCTTCAGCAACGTAAATCGTACATTGACGAGATCTATGGCGATTTGGTGGATACCCCAAGTGCGAGACAGTACAAGGCCAGTCAACAGTTGAAACTGTCATTTGTGGAGACTGAACCATTTGAAAGTCCGTTTTATCAAAACACCGAATATCTAGCCAAGGCTGCTCAAAGAAAAGCTGCTCACGATGGCTACTTGCGCTCACGTCTGGATGTCAACTATCCAGATGACGATGATACACTGGATTTAAATGGATCCAACTTGTTTGGAGGCATTGTCACCTATGCTGGCTTCCCAACTTTTGACTGTTTTGACTATAAACTACTGGACAAACCAATTGATATTGCTATTGTCGGAGCTCCTTTTGACACTGGTGTATCCTACAGACCAGGCGCCAGATTTGGCCCTGATGCGATAAGGCTGGCTGCCCAGAGACTCAGTCATGGAGGAGTAAATCCAGCAAGAGGGAATGTGCGTGACTCTCCTTTGGTCGACATAAACCCATACGATGGTAAGTTGAACGTTGTTGATTGTGGTGATGTTCCCATGACTCCCTTTGACAACCGCATAGCCTTGAATCAGCTCTATAGAGGCCAGCGAGCGATTCATAGTCACAAGGGAAAAAACAAACCAAGAATTATCACCATGGGTGGTGACCACACCATCACGCTCATGGCTTTGAGATCGGCTTTTGAGCAGTATGGACAGTTAGCTGTTTTGCACTTCGACAGTCATATTGATACTTGGGATCCCTCAAGGCTAGGAGGTGGAATTACTGATTACATGTCTTTGAATCACGGAACGTTTCTTCATTACGCAGCCGAACAGGGCTATTTGGCAAAAGACCACTGCTTCCACTTGGGTATTCGGGCGCCTTACATTGACAGCAAATACGACAAGAAGCACGATCGCAAATGTGGATTTGAGTACTTCACAGCCAGAGACATTGATCATATGGGGAGACAGGCAATGGTTGACCAGATCAAGAACGCAGTCCAAGATATTCCTGTCTACATTTCCGTCGACATTGATGTTTTGGACCCATCTCATGCTCCAGGAACGGGAACCATGGAGGTTGGAGGCTGGACAACTCGTGAGTTGCTTTCTGTTTTGGATTCCCTTGATGGTATCAACGTGGTTGGTGCTGATGTTGTGGAAGTCAGCCCACCTTTTGACACAAACAGTAAGGTCACGAGTTTGGCAGCCACCGGAGTGATTGATTCAATACTTGGACTTATGACTTATAGCATCAAAGGGAAAAAGTGAAAGGGCGAAGAAGCTGTGAGGGCGGATTGTGTTGCCGACTTTAGAGAAGAGCTGTGTAGGGGCTCTCCTCACACTGCACATACATTAAAAGCTTAAGAGTAGTATAGGTATGTAATAAGGATATAAAGCGATAGTCGAGAGGGGAAGAAGCTGATCCATCAAAATTTCGAAGCCGGTTTTTGCCAAAAGTGTATGTAAAACATTCGATTAGCCATAACTCGCTCAATTTTTGGTTTTTTTGGCTCAAAATTTGTCACCAAGCTTTAAATAGTGTAATGAAGACACTGTGAAGTCTATTTTTTGATTCAACGTTTTTCGTTAAATTTATTTGACTTATTCTACCAAACAACATCTCAGATATATTCAAAGGGCACGTGGTCTAGTGGTATGATTCTCGCTTAGGGTGCGGGCGGTCCTGGGTTCGATTCCCAGCTTGCCCCTTGAATTCTTTTTTTATTTTGCGCCGCGCAAACCTTTTTTTTAAATTTTTTCGGCGGAATTGAGCCCAGTTCCGCGGATTGCCAGGTACCCGAGGTCGGTGCCGAAAATCTGCTATTTAATGAAATTGGATTAAATCAGTTTTTGCAGATGCAATGACCGTTTTCCACTATTGTTCTCGGCGAGTTTCCAAAGAGGTGTAGTGCATTCACAGTCCAAGAGGGCACACAAGCGGAATACGGCAGTGCGCCACAATCCGATACTTTAAAAGGATTCTGAGTCACAAAGTTGTGTGATTGCTGGAGTATGATTTTCTTCAAGACAGCCTTCTCTTATCAAACCATCAACAAAAATCACCCTTCAAAAGACTAAAGCACCAACTTATAGACCAGATAAATCTTCAACGGTAAATTCAGACCGGCCCGCCGTCAGCCTTCATGCAAGATCTGACAGGAAAAGCCACTGCAGTCCGTGTAATGTCCGACTTCACCCCACCACTCATTTAAAAAAACAAAATCCCTAGTGA